>JAHREE010000118.1:17936176-18096823 GCA_033628505.1 Tringa tobata | reverse complement strand
TACAGATTAAGTTAGTCAGTAAATCATACCATGAAAAAACCTCCCTTCTATCCTTACCAACTACTACAGAGACTTGTTGCTTTTGACTCCTTGGAAGGTTACCAGATTTGGAAACATGGGATATTTCTGACCAATCTGGCATCAAGCACAGGGTGCTATTTAAATTCTGGTTTGGTTAACTTCACTTTTGCCTCCACGAACTTCCCCTCTTGCTCTAAATGTATACAATAATATTTTTTCCTTCATGCCCTCTACACTTCTGTGGCTTTGTACTGTTAAATATTATGCTTAGCTCTAGAGACAGCTGTATTTCAGCAATAGATGAAGCAATTTGTGTAGTGCCCACATTTGACTATATATTTTTCAAAGGTGTTGCAAGGTTATTAATTGTTAAATGCTTTTTGAAATTCTTCCTTGAGGAGTATCATGTGACTTGGAGCAGTGTTTGAGTCAACAACGGCAATAAGATGTTTTGTGTATGTGTTTTGAAATCTTTGGGTCGTATCTGTGCAAGTCAGCAATGTAGTGCTTTTCATTGTAATTCCCCAAAATGCTTTACAAAGCTGATCAGAGCCACTAAGGGAGCAATTGAAAGTTTTTTGTGACATGAAGCATGATTAAAATATACTATTTTGATGGTGCTGAACACTGGAATTAAATGGATGCTGGGAGAGCTTCCTAAGGAGCCAGAGTGGGCTAGAGGCCTAACTGAAACAGAAACAAACCCAGCAACTGCTTTTTATGGGAAAATGGATGTATCAGCACAACTGTCTTATTGTGCAACACAAGTTTTTTTGGTTTCATTCAAAGATTAAATAAAAGCAAAGAATGAAACTGTGAATAGTGTAATGTCCCTGAATGACTTTAGCCAGTATCTCCATTTTGTAGATTAAGAAACCAAAGCAGAGAGAAAAATAATTACTTGCATGACTGGAGTGGCCTAATATGCCAAAGATGGAGCTGGGATTTTGAGTCCTGTGGCCACAGAGATACCTGTCTGATACTTCACCATAGTTTAACAAGGTACTTGCTTTACCACTTTTGCATAAGCACTACTATTTTCTTACAGAAGTTAAACTTCCACTTCTAAACAAAATGAAGTGCGTAGATAAATAATGACAGTGAATTTCTCCTGTTCAAAGACAAGGGAAGATAGGTCTACTTTTAGCTTTAAATGCTTTCACTGTAAATGACAACAAAACATTAACATCGCAACAGTTCCAGATTTCTCAGATTATAATAGGAGTTTGGGAGCAGAAGTGGAACTGGAATTAATTTCTTCAGACCATAAAAACCAAAAAGGATTCTTGCTATTTCTTGTATCGCTAACAATGTACTTGTTATGGCACTACAGAATAGATGGCAGGAAAATATTAAGATATGCCTGTGGCAGGATAGATTTCATATTGAAATTTTTGAAAGTAACTGATCCAGCCAAGTAATGCTGTGCTGCCCCACTCTCTTCTTTTAGGTCATTCTAAAAGACAATGGTTACTCTGCATTGCTTTGCTGTTTATGAAGTGAAAACAAGGTATTGCCTTCAAGTCAGAAAAGGCCTTCCTCTAACAAATGGCAGAGATTCAATGCCCCATTTATTGTCTTGACATTTTGTTTCAGTGCTCCAGTTTGCAGAGCAGTCTCCAGAGGTTTCTAAAGTATGCATGAATAAGAGAGGGGAACACACTCCTATTTTCTTTAGGGACCGCTAAGGATTTTAGCTTGGAGACAGTCTTGGCTGTCTATCTAACGCATCTCTCTCATTCCTGTTGGTATTGGCAGGAATCTGGGTGGAATAACACCCTTCTACCTCATCTTCTACTTTCCCTTGCATTTTGTCTCTATACCTACCTTCATCATCCATACAATGTGATTCGTTAACAAGTCCATGGTCTCCTCAGATGTCTTTTCCATTGGCTGACTTCTATTACCTTTATTCATATTTCAGTGTTGTCTACAAGGACCACTTAGTGATAGAAGCCAGATTTCTTGCTCATTCTACATGCATGAACTCTGTGTGTGTAAGCAATAACAAAGGCTCCTTTTTGCTTGGGAAAAGGCAGATATAAGAAATAGACAGTAGGAGGAGTAATACATGTTAACCTTCATCCTTTTATTGGTAGTATACTAGAAATTGGTCAAATATATCACATACACTAACGGTTCTGAAAGGCTGTGGGGTGACTGGGCTCTAAGCTGCTTTTATATGGTGTTGGTCTTGAGAAATTATGTATGGGAATCTTCATCACATATGGGAGAGAAGTTATGTTTATATCCCAGAATATAAATGAGATGCTAACTTGAATAGCTTTGTAGCATGGAATGTCTCTCTTTGCTTCATAGCTTTACATAGTTCAGTGCTTCCCCTTCTTCATTTCCTCATGCCCAAAGAATGCAGACGAATAGCTGAAAAAGGTTTGTCTCTAGTGCTGTTAGGTCATTAAGGTTCTTGGCCAAAAAATATCCCTGACCTCCCTGGTCAGAGGAAACCGCATGAACAGCAATAGTTTTAAGGAGATAATGGCTAGTGTGTCTCAGCTGTTTTGTATGATGAGGCCTAAGGGTGCCTAAAGGGATAGACCAAAACCTGCTGTAACTCTTGTTCTTATTCTTAAGCACGTGTCCAGTGAAAACCTTTATGCTTAATTTCATGTAAGGATAATGCCTGCAGAAGACACAGAGAGGCATTCTTCCTGTGTCTGTATTTTTGTGAAAATTCAGGACACTCTGGGTCAAAATCCTGAGAACAGTGCGTCTGTTGGCTCTGCAGCTGAAGAAATTCAGCTCCTTGAAGGAGCTGGGCATCAGTTATGAAAGCGTGTAATTGACAATGAACTGATTATACCACAGGTTTTAGCCTTTCAAATTTCAGGGCAAACTATTTCCTACAAATCCATACATGTGGACACGAAGCATTTTCATTTTTCTATTGGGGAGCAATCAGCACAGCTTTCTGCTATATGGCTAATGCCTCCAGCAAATTTTCTCTGAATTGGAGCCGCCTTGTGGCCTTGCAGCACAGATGAACCTTTGACAGGTGTGACCTTAGAGACACTGTTTACAACAGACGCTGGAAATGTTGTCAAGCTGGCATCAGGGGAGCACCTGGAAAGCTAATACTTGATCAAGGACAAGCACTAAGAACCAAATCCCAGGATCTTGAGTTCCAGCTAGCAAACCAGAATTCTGCAGAAAGCAATAGAAAAGTCATGTGGAATATTCTGTTCTGCCTGCATTACTGCAGGCTGATTCTGTGTTTCCATATATAATAAAATACCCTAAATCATGTAAGTTGTTTGAGAAGAAGTTGATAAGAAAACAGTGGTGGCATATGCCTTATCTCTTGGTCTTTCTTGTTGTGGATGTTCCTGGTCCTTCACTGTTCTCACTGATCTTTTAGAGTTGTCTCCCCATTTATAGCTCACTGGGGTCTGTGCCCAAGTCATGTTTTAACCTTTGGGACCCAAAACTTCTAGAGTTGGATTTGATGGCAAGAGGGCTCTAGGGGACCATCTTTTGGGTTCTTAAAAATTCTTCTGTTTTCTTTTTTGGGTTGTTCCCCTTTCTATACAGATCTCTTCCAAACTGATCCAGTTTGATTATTTTATTTTTTTTATTCCTTGAATTTCTGTCATCTTTCTTTTTGCCTTTGGCTTCACACTTGTCTGAAGAATATTTTTATCCTGTCTCCACATCCTCCCATTTCAGTTGCCCTATGCTCCTGTCCTACTTTTTCTTTTGTTATTTGTACTGTGAGTTGATTTATTTTTTTAAAATTTTATCAAGAAAATACTTGAATCTTACTGCCTCATTAGAAAAGCTTACAGTAAAGCACTTGATCCTCTTTTTGTATGGAAGGTGGAATATATTGACTGTCTATAAACTGAGCCCTCAGTAGAGATTCCTCTGGCACTGGGAATCCTTTTCCACTGTCTCTGAGGAACCCAAGAAGAGTAATTGAAACGCATGTGTCTTAAATCCAAATCAATGTGCAACTCACATCTGTTATTTGAGAGAATAGTACTTTACCCTTTCTGATAAAGAACCCATATATGGGGAGTTGACATAATCTTCATAATCAGGTTAATATCTGATTAGTTTCACATAAAGCTTATTTTCTTGCGTTTATTGTTGTGAACTTTGTGGGAAGATTTGCTAGCGTGATAGGACCGGGCTAATTTCACCACATCCAGAAACCTAATGATTTAACCTTCTGGATTCAATTCCAAATGGCCTACATTCCCATAAGGCTCATGTTCATTGCTGAGCATTGTTTTATGTATTTTCTTTATTATGTTAAAGACCTTTTGAATGTGGTTACTGTTATGTACAAAGATCTGCAGGACTGAGTATCTTTTGGGGAAACTGAGTTTCGGTTTTTTGAGCAAGCATGTAGTGTTGAAACGGAAAAATGCAGACGTGTTAGAGCCCAAAGGTGTCCTCATGGAGAGAACATAAAGGATCTCTCTTCTTCTTCCAGGTTCCCCTCCTGGTAACCTGGACTACCTGCGGGACTCCCAGGGCATCCATGCCTGCCCACTTTTGCCCCTTTATTATTATCTATCTTATTGTCCTCATATGCAATATGACTGTGTCTTTTCTAGGCATGTGGACCAAAATGACCACCAAAGGCTTGAGAGGCCAGTGTTGGTGAACAAAGCCCCCTCTTTATCTTCCTGGGGTGGAAGCCCCACAACCTCTCCCCCAAAAAACCAATCCCCCCAAACCAGAATATGTAGGCAGTGACACTGCAAGAGCTTTGCATGGCTATTCACAGAGACAACAATTTTCGGGGGCGGCCGGGGCAGGGAGGGGAGTAATCAACAGTATACTTCACTGTGTACACTTCGGCAAGAAAATATAAATTGTCTAGATTTGCCATGGAACAATAAAACTCCTTGGTGTCTCATCCAACCATTGTGCGTTATGACATGTAATACGTGAACACAGTGTTTGGGCTGAAGATTGTTGAACTATGGAACTGTCTTTCTAACGGTTTGACTAAGAAGACTTTGGGTAAAGCTCTTGGGAAACAGCAATGTTGTCTGAGACTTGCAGTATATTATAGTATAGTATAGTTTTCTTTTAAGGAACAGGGCTTTCTCCATGGCTTTTCTTATTGAAAAGCAGTGTTTGCAATCCAGGATATGAATCACAGAAGAACTGGTTCATTGATTTTAAAGGTGTTGCCTCTTTATTTGACTAAGCAAGTAAAACTTTGCAGCTGGCCAGGTGGAGGCTGAGATTGTTACAAGCCTAACATATTAAATGAGATAAATCCATTATTTTTTTTAGCAGGGGGATATTATAATTAGCAGAGAGATATTATAATTAAAAGGTAGGGTTTGGATTCTGTGTGTGCACACTATTGCCAAGCACAGGAGATTAGCATTCATGTACTTTGCTAAGAGGCATGGACTTCTCTGACTTTTGGGAATATCCCTATCTGAATTGGAAAAGAGGAAGGAAGATTCACTTTGAGATAACTTATTTTATTTCTTCTTGAAATATAACTTGAATCTTTGTGTCAAATGAAATGCATTTTTTTAAATTTTAAAATTAAGGTCCAACTAAACTTCAAAGTACAATTTTTTTTTTTTAAATGAAATCTCAATACACTTCATTTTAGAAAATGTTGCAGAAAAACATGTCCTTAATTATTTGCAGGCAAAATATTTCACTGTGGATTTCATGCCACCAGATCTTACTTCATGGTGAACAAAACACTGAAAACAATTCAACTTGCTTGGATATTCTTGTCCATTTTAACAGTCATGGAAACATCTAGCTCATTTAGTCCCAATCTCCTCTAGATCCTTGAGGCATAGTGATTTTTAAGGCAATGTCTGCCTTATGAAAATTGAAACAAACAAACAGGTAGGTTGTTTAGAAGGTAAAGAGCTGTATGTATAATGGTACCTCTTCCAAAACAAAATCATCTATATCCAACAACAGTATCTTGGTTTTCTGGTGGCATATAGTATAGGCAGCCAGTATGAAGGTGCCTATGCAGTTTATAACATTTTGAAAAAACACAGATTTGAAACTGGCATGTAATTTCTATGTTGACCATTTCTGCCTTGTATTAGTTTTGCACATCACTTTGTTACTCTGCAGAACCTGCAATAACTTCTGAAAGTTCGTACAGTGCACCTAGTTATTGGTGTCTTTCTTTACCAGAAATTATCTCTCTGAATTTCTTTGCCTTTACTTATGAACAGAAAAGAAAGAAAAAGATTTTTTTTTTTCCCCCCTTTATTTGAAAGGATGGTGTGTAAAGGAGGAGTGAATCTTCAAAAATAAAACGGCTCCAAAACTGTACTCCAGTTTTCTGCCAGCGCCTCCAGCTCGTGCTCCCAAAAGCTAGAGTAACACAAGGCCAGCGTGCTCACAAGGGTTGCTGTATATCCTCTGTTGTAGTTCTAGTTTTGGAGTTTGGCTGCAAAGAATCTCCCTGCCACATTGTATTTAGTGAAAACAGCAGAAGCTTTTGGTAGTTTGTTTCCCTAGGGATAGCAAACTTAAAATAAGTTCTTGTTTTTACCCTCAGGTTAGGTAGGAAAATCTGCATAGCTGAGAACCTTGCTAAGTGTGAATAATTTACCCGTCAGCCCTTTCTGTGAGCAGGAAATTGTATGTTTCTGTGACGCAGTATTTCTGTTCAAATGGAAGATGTTAGCTTGCAAAATTACCTTTCCTGTTCACTACATCTGATTGTGTAAGCAGGGATATTTTGAACTCTGCCTGAACCCGATTGGTGTCTTTCCCTGGAATTAATCATCAGGAAAAGCAGTGACACAGTTCCCCAAAGCTGCTTAGATACCAGCATAGCTGCTGCTTCTTAAGCTCCTCCATAGGTCAAAAGAAAGGTGCTAAATGCCTCTGAAAAAGATGTTCTGGTATCTCTCCTTTCTTCAAAATTCACCTTTAATGCCAGCCCCTCTGCCTATCCTGTGATGCTTGTCCTACTCATGTTTCAGGGTCCATCAAGCCAGGGAGGATGACCATCAAATTGAAACAGAATATGGTGCTGTCCAGGAGGAGAGAACAAGGGCTGTCCCATGAGGGAGGATGAGCCAGAAGCTGAGGGGGACCACAGCACAGAGAGGACAGTGCCCTTGCTGACCATGGCGCAGTACCACGGCGCCCGAGCAGGGCCAGGTTGGTGACAGTGATAGGCTGCCAGCAATCGCTGGGACGATGCAAAGGGAAGTAGCTGGGTCCAAGTGCAATCCAGAGAACCCAGCAAGGACAGAGCTGGGGGTGGGCAAACCTACAGCATGGCTCAGCCTGAGCTGAACCCGGGCTTCCGGGCTCTTGGGCAGCAGCGGTGTGGGTGCCAGTCCCAGGTCAGGGTGGTCAGGGCATTTAAGGGCTGTTGGTGCACTCAGGGCCCCAACAGCTGCTCTGATGTGGGCCAGACATTGACGTGCTGATGGCACGTGTTATTTACTATGTAAGAAGTCCTTCTAGGCTCAGTGAGACAGCTCAATGAATAAAGTGCTACTGAGTGTGAATAAGGAGTAGTAGGGTTTCTTTTGTGGAGGCCTAATTGTGAGTTATGAGTGTACTCCAAGCCAAAGCAAGGAAGAGTCCAACATTTCACTTCCCAAGGGGCAGACTGAGAAATGGGTTCTGAGTACCGATGGGCTGGAGTTGCTGTCTTCTGCCTGTTGGCATCCCCTGCAGCTCCATGGTAAAGCTCTCTGCAATTGGAGTGGGTGATCCATTCCCTTCTTCCCTCATATGGCAATATGGGACTGCCAGTGCTCTCCCCTGTCTTTGCCCACTTGAGTGGGAAAGGATATGCTGAGTTAGCAGAAGCCTAGAAGTGTCTCCTCTGTGCTTTGCATAAAGGCACAGCAGGGCAGGAAAGGGCATTGTGCATCTTTACCTGGAGATGCTGTTCCACCTAGTCCTTGTAATAACACTTCACACGTGCCTAAGGTTAAACTGTAAACTCCTCCGCTGGTATAAGGTTGCCTGCTGAGTAATGGGGACCGCTTCTCTCTGGAGATGCTTACTAGTACAGGATAGGCATATTCTGCCCTGCAGCATCTTTCATTTAAAGCTTTCCAGGCGTTGCTTCTGTCTGGCAAGACAAAATAAATTTTTCCATTAAGGCAGCCTCCCTCTGTCCTGCACTGTTTTGGGGTATGGGTGGGAGGATTTCTAAAGGGCCCGGAAGGCTGTCCTTGGGTGGTGGCATTGGTAAACTTTTATTTGCATTTATACATGCCAAAGAGAGGGACATTTCTGTGTTAATGAAGAGCTTGGGGGAATATAAGTTTTGGAAGAGAGGAGAAAAACTGCTTTCTCTGAATCTGTTTATTTCAGACCAGTTGACATTCTGCCTACACACTAAAAGAGCATAAAAATAAATCTGTTTCAGTGTATGGGTTTGGTTTTGAATATTAAATAGAGCTGCTGAAAAGTCCAGGTGCAGAATCCATGTGGATGAGAAAGCTGCGGAGGGAGAAGTGTAATACGCTGACCCAAGCACCACCCCTTCAGTGGCCTTTCCACTCTTTGATACCAGCTTCAACGCTGGCTTTGTTGGCATTTGCAAATTCCCAGGGACTGGCATTTCCAAGCAACATGAGCTCAGGAAACAGTGTCTCTCTCCTCCAGTTTTCTCTTGTTGGGCATTGGATACGCAGTGCTCATGAGCTGTCCTGGCAGGAAGGGCTCAGGGTGTGGTGAAATTAGGTTCCTGCTGTGGGGAGGCTACCTGCCTGCTGTGCAACAGCACAATGGTGCCTCAGGTATTGACAGCTGTAGAGGAGTCCTATTGGGCAGTCAGAGCCAGTGCTTTGCTATTGGGAGGTGGATATATCCATTTAAAATGTTGTCACAGGTACCATTTTGACTCTGTGGTTCTGCTTGTTGGAAAGCTGTTCCAATACTTTGCTAGTCCAGTGGTTAGAAACATTTTTGTAATTTCTACCCTAGGATTATTTGTTGTCAGTTTCTGTCTAATTAGTTCTTGAGTCAAAGAAAAGAAGAAGAAAGCCAGGTGCAGTGAATGTGGTCTGCTTTGAGAGCTTGTGGAAAAAGCTTGCTGAGCAGGTCACTCTCCTTGTCTTGCAGAATTAGCCTGGTGACTCTACACTTGCCTGAAAATATTCAGTGCAGTTCTGATGTCCTTTAAAGTGGAGAAAGGTGGGTCTGGTCCCAAGCTTGGAGAAGTCTGTGGAAAGGCTCATGTTGACTTCAGTGGTCTTGAGAATTAAGCCTTACAAGGGTTGCATAGAGCTGGTGCCAGATGCGTCTCCCACTCACAGTTCAGGCAATGAACATGTGTGCACAAGGCTGGTGCAATTATGAGAGAGTTCAAAGGGAGCTATACAACCAAGGAGAAATATTCATAGGCTGATCCATGCCTCAACAGTATACTTTCACACAGCTGCCATCTGTAGCATGGGGCCTCTCTAGAGAAGGGAACATCAAATGCACCCTGGTCCCCCAGGATTATGACTTGTACACACATGTTCCTTGGGGACTGGGATGAAGTTACTGCATGTGGGGTTCCTGCGTGTTTATTTTATAAAAGTCTTGATCAGGTTGTTGAGGACAGGAGCACACACAGCTTGCTTGCAGCTTGATCTAGAAGAAAGGTCCTTAGTAGTATGTGTTTTTGCAATAAGCATGGATGTTTTTGGTGAGTGAAGCTGAAGTGTAGGCAGCACGTAATGATTCATGTGGAAACAATAATTGTAGAAATGGCTACAGAGAGGGTTACAAATAGACCTAGTGAATGGGAAGAAGATGTTCTCAAACACCATAACCTGTTGAGAAAAAGCCTGATGTGAACATGAATATGCTGATATTAGCTCCAAGAAGATAGCAGAAATTTTTGATGGTGTTTGTCCTGGGTTGGTAGGTCCCTTCTAAGTTGTTCTCATTTTTCATCATTTGTGGGGTATGAATTTCTCTGATTTCTCAAACACAGAAGATGTGAGGCAGGGAAGAGTTGCTGTTCCGTAGGTAGGATGTGGTGCCAGAACATGCAGTTTGTCACATCCTGAATCCGTGTCTCCCCAGGAAGACTACAGCTGTGTCACACCCCCAACATGGTGGCAGCATTCTGCAAGAAGTAGTTATCAGCTTTCATGCAGGGAGAGAAAGCTATCATTGAAACTGCAAATGGTCATCAAATGTCTCTCACTTGTGTCATTAAATGTAGCATTGCAGACATTTGGGTCAGGGTGTGCTGGTCTGGCCTTCCGGTATTCAAATTCCAGTCTGGTTGATATCTTTTCACTCTTCATCTTTACCCCTTCTGTAAGGGCTGCCATGTTGTGGTCCATATGCTGCTATGTTTTGCTGGCAAGTAAAAAAGTTGGTGTTTACTCTGTATACAACTACTGTGGCTAAGGACATTTAAAGTGAGAGCTAAGAGTGTTTTGTCATAGTGTGCTCTTACACAGCATGATTGTGTGGGAAATGGTGGCTAATAAATGCAAAAGGAATAAAAAATGTCTTTTTTCCTCTTGTCAACTCCACCAATTTTAATGTAGATTTTTTTTTTTTATATATCAATTAGGGTTTTTTTTTATTCCTTCTTTAAAGGCTCAGGTTCCTGGAGTTCAGTGATTATTAGAAATCTTGACCCTCTCTTTTTTAGCTTTTATAGCTACATGGGAAAGTTTAGAAACATGAGTCCCAAAGCTTCAAAAATCTGTAAAGCTAATAGAAGGGGTTTAACCCTTATTTATACCTAAAATTTTGTGATTTGTTTAGGTCATCTCACAGCATCTCAGGAACCCGCCTCGGGGCATTGAAGTACTTAGACCCAGTAGTACAAGTTTCTTTTTATTCTCACTGCCCACTTGCTGGTGTGGTGTCAGAGGGAGAGCAGAGATGAGACTGTGACTCAACCTCTCTCCCAGTAAGCAAATAGGCACAACAGGAGAAAATTGCATCTACCTGGAGTGGTGAAGCAGTTGTATTCACTGAATGGAAAGGAACCTGCACCTTGTCTTAGGGCAGGGGTGGTCGTTCAATTTTCCTTAATATGGATGAGTGTCTACAAGGGACGGTCAAACCCACACCTTTGTGTAATGGATATTGTTTACAGAACTGTTGCTTCCCTACTGATGTCATTGAAAATATATTTAATATTGCTACCACGTCTTAGCATGGCCAAAGATCTTGCCAGAGGAAAACCTGGTAGTCCAGAATTCCAGCTCTGTGTAAATAAACAAGTATTTCAGTAAATCCCTGAGAAGGGAAGCTGGGGGCCTTGACATGACAAGCAAACCCACCAAAAATGGATTTTTTTGTTTGTTTTGCATTTGATTTTAATAACAGACAAAATTTTCCAAGCAGGAGGATTGCACATACTGTATGCAATTTGTCTAAAGAATACTCTCTCTAGAAGGAAAGAAGAAAAAAAAAAAAAAGTAACAAAATAACTTCTCAGAGAGAATCTTCTACTGCTTTTGTCTTCCATTTAAAATGAGGTGCTAACTCAAGCTGGAAGCTTTCTCCTGCATGAGGATAATACAGCCTTATGACCATGCTCTCCACTTTGCTCCAGTTCCAGTAACTGCACTGAAGTCTGCCGTGAAGGTGAGCAGGGATGTTTGGCCAGGGCTGTTTGCTGCTAAGGCACTTCCCTCCTTTACACCTGCTTTTTGGAGCAGACCTTTGCAGGAATTCAGATGTGATTGTGCATTGAGTCTATTTTTTTTTCTCCTGCTGGCCAACCAGATGAGGGTAGTCTAATTTGCTTCCAAGGGTTTTAATTGGGAACAAAGTGTTTTGAGGTTTCATTTTCAGACCCTTGAAGGTTTGATTGGTGCTTGGCACCTTTCAATGCTTATCCAGTTTTATTTGGTAGAGTGTAAACAGGTTGAAAGCATTGAACTGTTAAAAAAGAAAATAAAAAATCTATCCAACCCTCCCCTGCCCCCCAAACCCCTTGAAGTTTGTAGAAACTTGCCTGTTGATTTAGACAGTAAGGTGTGCAGGAAGAAGGTCTTTGCATCAGTAATAACCAAATGAGTGGGGTGCAGCTAGTTGCTCTGCTGCGTGGTTTTTGGACAGCCTGTTATTTGACTGCTTCGTTACAGCTTTGAAACTGGGCAGATTACCAGGGTGCTGTCTGTATTTAAATGGCTGTATGCTCTGGGCCAGCTTTGCAGCCCAGCAGCTGGTATGGTGTTTGTGTTTTTGTGGACACATTAATGACAGGAACAATCTTTTGCCTTCAAGAGTCTGTGGTGGAGTTTCTTATCAGTCATTTCAGCACCTGATTAACAGGTGCAAACAGGTACTTGGACATCTAAAACCTTGGCTAACTGTAGGCATGAACTGTGACTTCAAAACTGGATACTACCCGCTTAATGAAACAGCATCTGTGCAGTAGGTGCTGTACCTTTGTAGAGAGCTAGCATGGTTTACCTTGCATTACCCTGAGGTTACAAGGTTAACCTTGTATTGCTTAATATGTGTTTGTTTTGTTTAAAAAAACTTTTACAGTTGTTTCATCAATGCTCTTAGTCTGCAGGTAGTAGTCACAGTTTTAGAGGCATCAGAAGAGCATTAGGCATCTACAAACATTAACAGGACATAACGATGTCTTTATGATAACCCATGAATAGGCAAAGAAGTGTTATAATCCTGCACTGAGGCATTGAGATTTTAATGTAACTTTGGGTAGGTCGGTGGTACCATGTTAAAATTTAAACTTAGGATTTGGAAGGTCTTATTCTGCCTGTGCTCCCACCAGCAGGTAACAGGCTGCACCTACACTGATGTGATGTGTGCTTGTAGGCGGGCAGTGTAAGCTGGGTGAGAAGGTGAGAAGTGGTGACCTTTCTTTCTAACTAAGGATTACAGAATCTTTCTTCTGACATCTGCTGCTCAATGATTTTGAGGAAAATGGGCAGCAGATAAGGACAGTTAAAATAAGCTAAATATAACATTGTCAGGAATCAGAATGGCTTTACTTTGCCAGAGAGAATCATGCTTCACATGTGAATGATCTTCCTTTGACCTAAACTTAAACCATGAGTTCAGGGAACAACCATTTCCAGAATTGGTTAGGTCTGTAATTCACTATGTGAATAACAGGATGGTTTGAAAGAGAAAACAAAGATCCTTACTTCTCAGCAAAGATGCAGAATAAAACTATCAAATTCATTGGGTTTCTTGGGTTTTTTTATTGTTTCTAGTGTTTTTTGGTTTTGGGTTTTTTTGGTTGTGTATATTTGGTTTTGTTTTTTTTGGGGGGGTAGGATTGGTGGGGTTTCAGAAATACTTTCAATCAGTGTAAACCACTTCCTATTGCAGCTGGCAGCTGTTCTCACAGTGTTTGCAGATGAGGAGCACAGCAATGCTTCTTAAGAAATAATTTCTTGTGAAGAACAGATGACTCTGAGGTTCTGGTTAAGGGAGAATGCACCCCCATAAATCACTGCATTATTATATATGAAGAATACTTTTGTAGTCTGTCATTGGAGCAACCATTGAGTGGGATTCTGCATCCCACACTTGAAAATGGTCCCAGCTTAGGCAAATATTTGAGCATGTGCTTGAAAGCTAAGCACTGACTTCAGCGGCTTGCCTAAGGGCTGACTCAGGTTTCACGCTGGTCTGGAAGGCTGCTGTAGTTGTCACAACTGTTATACAGTGTTTCCTCCGGTGAGAGTGGACAGCAATATTTGTGTGCTTCCTGTGCTTGTGAAATACAATGACCGCTCCTCCTCGCTAGCACTGCTAACCTCTCTCTTTCGCAATGTGAAGAAAAAACTTATTATGTGGCTGGGTCACTGGGGAGGTGTTTGTGTGGGTGTGTGTGGGAGCGACATCCACTGATGTGGTGGTGTTGATCTGGAGCGAGTTGGCTCAGATTCACGTTTGCTTTAAGTTTATCGATTGTGAGTTACAGTGTTGCTGTGTGCGTGGCACAGGAGACAAAATTGACATGGAGCAAGAAAGTTACATTTAGTAGCACAGCTGCCTCCTGTTAAGGAAGGAAAGCCAAATCAAAAGATATGAAGATGATTGTTCAGGATTGAATTGTGCTCTTAGTTTTCCACACCACCATCTGAGACTTGTAACATGTGACTAGTTGAAAGCCTGCTAGGCAGTCTGCTGCAGGGATGATATGCCTTAGTCATGATGTTTCATCCTGAATGGGCTGATATGGGGTATTACTGTGCTGGGTATGGATATTGTCATAATTATTCCCCCCCTCCCCCAATGTTGTTTTATAGTGTCTTTAAAGAGGAAATGCACTAAATCAGCATCAACATGTCGATGACCAATTGACATCCCAGAAAATTAGTTACTGTGAAGGGTAGGATGCTGGTGATGGAGTCTGTGCAGCTGTAGTGCAGGAGACTGACTGCAGCCTATTGAGCATAGCTATGCTGGCCCAGGTTTTCATTCAGATTGCTGGGAGATCAGATTCACCCTGCATGTTTGTTCCTTCCGTATTGATTCAGCATGCTAAAGTGAAGACAGTTCAATACAGAGATAAAAACAAGGGCTGACAGACATTTTGTCATTTTTTGGCAAATATAAATGTACAGTATAAATCAGTTTGAAGAGCTATACAGCCCTGCCTTTGTGTTTTGAGAGCGCACATGATTTACTGCAGAAATCAGTTTGGCATAGCGTAGCTGTGCAGATTCAGCAGGACCTACCATTATCTTGTCATGCTTTTTAGCAGATTGACTTTTACAAGGCAGCAATTCAAAAACATGAAAGAAAAATGTGCTGAACAACCCATCCCTTCTTGTCCCTCCATCCAGTGTGTGCTGGTAAATCTGCCACAGCTGCACCCATGGGCATGATGGTGCTCAGCTCCCTTGCTTTTAGGCTTTGGGCATTCTGCATGTGTGAGCTAGTGTGGGTTTTGATTTTGTTACTGTTCTCTCAAAGTCCCAAGTTGCTGAGTTTTCAGCAAAGTATGGTAGTTCAGACATAGCTTTCTGTCATGTTTCACTTTACAGACTTAATAGGATTTCATTGGTACAGCACGAGTAACAACTGCACTGTTTGTAAAATTTTGCAAATCTTGCGTCTTTGCAGCACTGCTTACCTGTGCCTGCTCTGTCTGCAGTCTCAGACATACAAAGAAGAATGGCCAGAAAGCAGTTAGGTTCTTGGGCTTGCCCCGACTAGTATGGCCACATCTGAAGGCAGATAACTGTGCTAGATGCACCATTAGTCAGACTCAGAAGGGCATTTTCTTTTTTTTAAAAGTATATCTTTATTCCACTGTCAGCACTGAAGTAGCCATGGATACAATACTTCTGCATTCCCAGATATTTGGCAAATGTGCCTGGATTTTTGTTTATTTTTAATGGGTTAATTTAAGATATGTAAAACTTTCCTACCTCCTGGGAATTCAAGACATCCAGCCCATATAGGCTTCAGCAAATGGCTTCTATTTAATAACATCTTTGTACATTACCATTAAGAGATAGCTATCTCGGAAAGCTACGCTGTGGATGTGCCCAAGGGTGAAAAATGAACAAAAAGTAAGACTGAGAGGAGATGGGAGAAGGAAAGTTCTTTGTAAATTTTTTTTCAATGAATAATGTATGTGAAGGGTAGGGGCAGAGATGCTCTAAGGAGCATTCTGAGATAACGAAGTAGCTTGCTTAGCTAAACAGGGTGGATTGAAATGACAGCCCTACCCATCCTTCTTTCTTGCTCTTCTGTGAATGAAGCAGTGCTCAAGCAGTGGTTTCATGCGTGGAGCAGGGCAGTGCCTATCTCCTTTTCCTCTTCCATTGTGTTTTGAGATGAAACTTCAGGGTTAGAATTTTCCTTCCAGCTCCTGAGCTTAGCAACTTTTGTGTGAAGAAAGTTAATTGGCCGATACCACTGCGGGCTCCTTGCAATATGACAGGTGCTCTGCCAGCAGCATGTGCCTGTGTGTCACCACAGTCCATGAACCTGCTCCACAAGCCCTGTCTTAAGCCACAGCGGTCATCTTGAAAAAACAACTATTTCCTCAACAGAACTTCTGTAGAAAGTAGTTTATCCCTTTCCCTTTCCCTTTCCCTTTCCCTTTCCCTTTCCCTTTCCCTTTCCCTTTCCCTTTCCCTTTCCCTTTCCCTCTGTTTGTCACTCGAAAGACCCATCTGGTTTTGAAGACTAGCGAGGTAGACCAGAGATGCCAGTGAGGGAGACCCATCCTGATGCAGCAGGTTTCAGATCTCTCTGCAACCTGCCCTTTGTGTAGATTTTACTTCCTGTTACAAGTAAGGTCTTAAAATCTTTTGAATGGCTCACCAGATAGAAAAACCTCTACTCTGTATTAATGGTTAATGGGTCTTTCTAGCAGATGTAAAATCCAGTGAAACATACACAGTTTCTTTGGTTTTAACAGGAACAGATGATTTAATAAGCAGCTATAAATCTCTTGGGAATGTACAGACATAGTCAAACAGCACGCTTCTGCCAGATTTTTCACTGACTAGACTTATAGCCTGTGAGTCATAGCGGTCTGCTCCACTCTCCACCTCAAATGCCTGTTGTTGCTTTGGCTTTTAGAGGTGCTCTGTGCTGTATATGGGGTTTTTTATCACCTTCTCCTGTTAATGGGCTTGCTGCTTCATCCAGGAGACAGTGTTCAACCAGTTGTCTGTATGTGCATGACAGTGCATGACATTTTTTTTCCATTCCCTAGCCCAGTTTGTGATTTTAAAATTGTATAGTGAAAATGTTTCTGAGGATCATATTAATAGAGTCTCCTAAATAGGCTTAGTAGTGGGAATCTGGTTAAATTAAAGGAGATATAGTTAGCCTCTTTCTTAACCCAGCAGTGCTTTCCTTACAGCAGTCTGTGGACAGCTTAAGAAGTTTAATAAATTTACACTAACACTATTTCTAATAGATTTAGTTATCAGCTGTTTGGAGATATGGAAACCAAGACAGAAAGTAGAAAGCTGTTTCAGTTACCTGTGGTTCATGCTGAATTGCAGGGGAGGGTTTAATTTCCTGAAGTATCGAAGTATTCCAAATAGATGTAAAATGGCATTGTGTTATGCAAATGTCTTCTTTTATGTTGTGGTCGTCTGCTGGCTTTCCATAAGTGTCTTAGATGTCTTGGAACTGGGGTTGCAAGCTCCTGTTTTATTTTACAGTTGGTTCACAAGCCATGTGAATTACACTTGGGAGCCACTCTAAAGGAGGTGAAGTATTAGAATTGCTAAGATTTGCTCCAGGGGTCACACCCTGGTAAACCAGAGGTGAAAGTAGCGATAAAAAAAGAGACTTTGTATGGAATTTTTAACTGTTGTGGAGGTTCTTGCAAGACAGGTGCAGTGCAGCTTATTTTGAATGCAGCTGGATGGAGGTGATTTGAAAAATGGCCCACAATATAGTTTTCTGGGATTTTTTGATTTTCTTTTTTTTTTTTTTTAATCTTGTAATGCAGGTATCTAATATTTTAGAGTGTAACCAGATACAAAATCTAAGAAAAGTGCAGAATTCTGAGGGCATCATACACAGGCAGGAAAAATCAGGTTCTAAATTTTTCACTGGTTTAGGACAGCATTTGCATTTGTTTTACGATGGGACTGTAAATCACGAGGAAAGCTTCTTATTTCAGTGGTAGGGATGATGAAAAAATCCTGTTCATGTTTGGCCTTTTTCAGGCTGGAGAGAGTATCAGAAATGCATAGATGTGAAGCAGGTTAAGAAACTGGAAACAGCCTTGGAGGTTGATTAATGTACAGAATTGTATAACGTGATCAAATGTACCTATTGTTAGAAGTTTATGGTGACATTGCAATTTACTGCATCATTTCAATGCTGTTTGCTTCTGATTTCTCAGTGCTTCAGAAAGCCAAACAGGTATTGGGTTATTAGGTGAAGAAAGTTATCCGAGGTCATAGAATCATAGAATCATTCAGGTTGAAAAAGACCCTTGGGATCATTGAGTCTGACTGGATGGTGTCAAAATTAAGAACATTTGATTCTCCTGACTCCTCATTAGGTCCCTCCACACTGTGTAGGAAGCAGAGTAGAGGGTTTCAACCATATGAATATGTGGGAGAAAAAAAAAAAGGCCTTTCAGCTCTTTCTGGCAAACTGAGAGTGTTGCTTTATGCTTTCTGTAAGCACAGAGCTCTTATGTTTACTGATGGGACTTTCACACGTCAGGAAATTAGAAAACTGAAGTCGCAATCAGCATGTCTGTTCTTGAATGGGGAATTTTCCCCAAAGCAAGTTGTGATGCATGCTCCTAATGATTTGAATCTTACATTTCAGACTTTCCATAAGCTGCTTCCAGCATTGTAGGCACTAACCTGTGTTTGCAGTGAACGTACGTACACCCAACTGCAAGGGTAACAGCCGTAAGTTACGTGTTTAAATCTCAGCATAATTCTGTGTGATTAATTGGGAATGGTCAGTGGCTTTAGAAATCTGGTCCTACTGTGGTGTTTAGGTGGAGGTATTCAGTGCTTGTGCTATTACAGGCCAGGTTAGGGGTTACTTAGAAATCAAGACTTTTAGCAGCGCTTTTGCTAGCATGTCTTTGCTGGCTGCAAGATCTTTTCCAAGCTTTCTTGTGTGGTCTTTGTGCACTAAGTGGCTAACACTCAGCCTGTGTTGTGGGATTTCAGCATTTTCATAGTATGAACAGCAAGCAGCAGCAGTTCCAGAGAGTGAGTTGTCCATCCCCTTAAAGCAACATACATAGCAATGGGGATCATCATATGACTACATGGACCTTATCCAGCGTTTCAAAGGAAAAATATCTATAACAGTGTCCTGGCCTATAGAAGCTGTATAGTTTTCCCAGACTTGGAAGAAAAGCACTGGTACTTTCCCAAGTTCCGCCCTTTTCAGTTTGATGTAAAAAAAAGTTGATTCTTGCTTTTCTTTTGTCTCTAAAATGGGAAATACTGTAATTAAAAGAAGAGATTATGCTTTTTCATGGCAAGAGGCAAAATCTTATCTGAGTCATCTGTTTGATGAGAGTAAAGCAGAATGTGTACTTTCTTTTTTTTGTTTGTTTTCTTAAATAAAATTCTCTACTGTTAGTGGTGAAGAGGAGACAAGTAGGTGTGTGGTTCCCCAGCAGCCTAAAAGGGGGTGTCGGGAGAGCCCTTCCTTGATGTGTGGCTGTTTTCAGAGGCTTCCCCCAGCTCTGTTTGGAAGAGTGCACAGAATCAGAGGAAGAGGAATGACCTTGCTTTTAAGGCATTCATCTGGAGCTCGGGTGCTGGGAGCTGAATTCCCAGCGCTGGGACTGGCTTCCTCTGTGGTCTGCAGTATGCTGCTCAGGGGATGCCTGTGCTGCACAATGGAGCTTGCCACAGAGAGCCCTGGAGCTGACTCCAGGAGGTCTGCATGGCCCCGCAGCACAGCGAGGCACTGTGTGGAGGCACGACCTCCTTCCTGAAAAAATACGGCTGTGGTAGTTCAAGCACTGCCCTGGGCTGTTGGGGCCTTGCTACTTCCAGTTCTGGAGTTATGGTGGTCGCAGCTCATTTGGGCATCTCCGTACCACGCTCCACTGATAAACCCAGGAAGCACTGAGTTACTGAGAAATTAACACAGAGTTCACAAAATGTTTTTGAATTGTGTGCATGATCTGGTTTTGGATTTCCTCTGTTTTGCACAAGCTCATCCTAAGCACTGACTTCCATTTCCTTCATGGCACTAGAAATGAGCTAGAAGGAAATTTTAATTTTAGCTGTTTCCCATGCCCAAATTGTTTTCCAGGAAGAAGAAAGTTCTGATATCCCTTGGAGTTCAGCTGACCTCAACTGCCTTCCAGGTCCTAACTATGATTTCAGGGGAGGCAGCAGAGCCTGGTGCTCAGAACCTGGTCAGTCATACACTCTATTTGAGGGGCCACTGTGCAGCCTCTTGCACAAAACCACTTAACTCCTTTGTTCCAAGCAGCCACGCAGGAGTGACATTTACCTGGCCTTGTAAAGCATGCTTAGGGCCATGAATGAAAGAATGGAAGTAGCTGTGGCTGTGCAAATCAATATTGTGTTTATCTGCTCTACCCAAAATAGAGAAGAAAATAGCTTTATTGTCTGTGGCTTGAAAAATCTGCCTGCTGTGATGACCGTGGCGATATGAAAGACAAACTCATTATATGCCTAAGAAAACACATGCTGTTGCTGGATTTGATTTCGATGAGGTATAGGTGATGGAAGTAGTGCTGGGCTAGTGCTGGCAGTACTCTTCCTCCCCAGAGATCCTAAGTAGGGCTCACAGACATCCCACAGCATGTTACCAGCATTCACAGTGTCTCCAGGTCAACTTGGAGGTTCAAGTCATGACAAAAATAAAGGAAGACAACTGCAGAAATTCGCACACAGAGAAGTTATTGCTTTTTGTCCAAAGGAACATCAGGCTGACACTTTCTTCTTAGAGTTTCTTGGCTAATAGGCTTTGGAAGATAAGATCTATACAGAGTGGTTGCATAAACTTCCAATGAACTTTTGTAGCCGACGATCAAAAAGAATCACAAAACATGTTGTCATTATTTATCTATTTATTTACTTATTTAGAAGTTCAAAGAGTGCACAGTGCTATTGGTTGTGATTTTTCTCATGTAAACAAGGTGATATCTTGCTGGGTGCTCAGCCTTAGGACCTCTTATTTTCCATTTTGACTTTAAAGTAAGAGCCCTTTTGCAGGGGGTGGGAAGTGCAAAAAAAAGATCAAACGACCACCCACATTCTGCTTCAGCAACCAGCACTGCATTATTGAATGTACTTGTCCTCATGCCCCTTGTTTTGCCAAGAGATCCTTCTCCCTTTATTAGCTCCATGGAGTCAGTGTAACAATAGAGACAACATCTTCTTCTTTGTCCGACTACCTGAATGCAAGCACAGGAAGGGCTACCTTGACAAGAATTTGAAAAATGTCTCTTCAGGTGGGGATTTGGCTTAAAGAATCTGTATTCCCATCATTGACGGGCTCTGAGAAGGATCTTGTCCCTCTGTTCCCATTAAGTCAAAGCTTTGCAGCACTTGCTCAGATGCGTACAAGATTTAGTCCTCACAGAGTTATGTTCTTGTGAATCCTGCTTGCATTGCAATTCCAGGTGTGAGGGATCTGTTTTTTAAATTGCCTTCTAGTCCCACGTGTAGCATCTTGTGTCGCAGGATGTATACTGTGAACGAGGGCAACAGAAACTTGTCCTTTGGCTTTTATTTAAAAGAAACAGTAGTAAACTAAGACAAACTGAGATATCTTGCATTCATGTAGGGTCAAATCAGAATTCCTGTGAAATTTCAAGCAACTCATTGACATCTCTCCTGATAAGGCTAGTTCCCAGAGGAAGCCTGCTTGTCTCATTTGCCCTCTTCTTGGGACATAAATCCATGCTTGACGGGGATATAAGCAGTAAAAAAATAAAGGTATAGGAAGAGACTAACACCTGTAAAAGTCAAAATTTTCTTGTTTTGTCCAGGCAGGACAAATAGTCTCCCCTCGGGGGCTTCCTCCCTCCATCAGTTTTGGTCCTACAGCTTCCTGTCTTTCCTTTTCAGGGATGCCTGGGATACAGCACAGCCATGGACAGGAAGAGTGTTGACTGGAGTACAGATGGGTTGCAGACAGGGCTGGCTCTGGAGAGTTAAGGAGCAGAAGGACTTATTTACACGAGGTTCCCACCTTTTGGTTATCCCTGTAGCTTAGCTTGTGCCTTGGCTTGGTGCCATCTGACACAGTTTGCAGCACTGAGATGTTGAGAGTTGGCTGAATTGGCTGCCTGGGCCCAGAGCCAATTTGTATGGCTTATTTGGCTTTGCAGCACTTTCCTAGCAGGGTGAGCTGTAATATATGTCTCCTGCCATGAATCAGACCATAGGTATGGATAATTCTCAAACCAGGCATTTACATGAGTTAATTCCACGCTGTTCAGGTTTAAAGTTGCTCTATTAAGGAATTATTCAGCTTATTGCTCAGCAGATTTTCAACCTCATTAGTAGGTTTAACATGGAGAAGGTGTCTCAGTTGTATCACCAAACAACATCTGAAAGCTTTAATTGCCAAATAAAAACTCTTCCCATTTCTCTTTTCTCAAATATACAACATTACTAAAGCAGCACTTTGGTAAAATATTGTAGCACGTTTGGCATATTTTTAAGTTCTTTTGAAGTTGATGTTTAAGTGCTTTGCTGAATCGGGGCCTAAAAAAATAATAGCCACAAAGTTAAGCCACTTTATTTCTGAATGAGTGTTTGCATAGGAGTCGAATGTGTGTCAGCTTCTTGTCATGACCCCGTAGGTACAGATATCCTCTTAATTTTGCAAATTGCAGTCTTGCACCCAGTTGAGATGTCAGGGTCAGACCGAAGTATGGAAGGCTTTTGTTTGCAGAATAAGATCAAACTGAAATGGGATATAGGACCATAAAGGGATTGGCAGCATCTCAAAGAGTGCACAGCTATGATTAGTCATTTCCTATATACATATAGTGTGTGTATATATATATACACACACACTTTTTTTTTCTTCCTGGGTTAGTGAGATTGGTACAGTGTTTCAAACATGATCCTTGTTGGGCTGTTAAAGAGGTCATGGAAATTTTTAATTCACCTTCTAGAAAAGAGAGTTGTGGAAATACTATACAGGTAATGGATCTGATGCTGAAATGGGGGAAGAAAGCAAGTTCGTAGCTGATTGATCTTAGACCTACACCTGTGCAGTCCTGTTGCAAATGGGACTCATATGTCGGGCCAACTTCCTTTGCTATTGTTTATAGGGCTATGATATAGCTTTTGTACTACTTACTATGATACCACAATCCCAGCAAGGCATGATGCAGTGTGGCAAAAATTGAAGTTAATGTGTCACTAAAGTCAATGGAAGCTTTATTCACTTCAGTAGAATGATGGTTTTGGGGTCAGAGGTGTTATCTTGTGCCACGTGTTTTATTGCTGTGTTCTTATGCCGTTGTGTTGGAGTGTTAACAATAAAGGACAGTGCTCTGGACTGTCAATTCAAAGAATTCAATGGTGGTGTGGGACTGCTTCAAAGAGTGTGGTGGCTGCTGTTCCAGATATCATCGTGTTGTCCCACCTGGTAGTCACAGAATGCCCGATGGAAATGTACTGAGTGTTGTCTATATGCTGAGTACTGAGTACTGTCTATATAAAGTACCAAGAGTAGTTTTTGTATTGCGTGCAGGTTTATATAATGAGCTGGTTGGGGACTTTTCCCTTATTTCCATTCCTCTGCAAGTCACTGCCTGGTGATGAGGAAGTGCTGCTGCCTAGCTCTCTGCCCTTCCCAGTGAGGTCAGCAGGATCTGTAGGCACTTGACTTTCCATGGTATTGGTTAAAAATGTACTGTGGCAGGATACTTGAGCTTCACTTCTTGCTGTTGAGTCTTAAATTTGTCTAAGTTCAAACAGATAAATATCCACTGAGGTAATTGGAAAGATGGTCAGTAACTGTGGTATAGATATGACATGAGAGGGAGAGAAATAAGGTGGTCATCTTCTATGGGAAAGGGGCAGAACTTTTTTTTACAGGAATATTTTTATGTGGAACTTCTTTTTTTTTTTTTTTTCTATTTTTTTAGATGTGAAGGAAAATGTTACTGAAGTTGGTGCAGTGATTAATCTTCTTTTACACCTACCAGAGATTTGTGCTGTTGTTGTGGGCAGCTTAGTCTGTAGCTCATCTCTGGTTTTGTGTTTTTAAATCCCAAAGTTGACATTGTGTTTTCACCTATTGAAAGTGATAAAATTTCATGAGCCATTTAGGAGCAAATCTGATTTTTGTTTCCTCTGCTGTTGCTGATAATGGCTGATTGATCTGGAAAGCATTCAGTAAAGGATCTCTCAGACCATGTAGCTTGTGGAGAGAGCAGCTCATATTTCCCTTTCCAGTCTCAAGGGCAGAGACGCCAGGTGTGCCCCAGTGAGGACTCTCTCACTGCACACTCAACCATCTCAGTGCATGTCTGCTCCTGCATGCATCACGTGGCTTCTGCATCCTGTGCTTGTGACCACAGAGCGTAGGAAGGAGTGTGTTCAACCAGTCAGAAATGGGAAGTGTATCGGAAATAAGAAACTAAACATCAGCAACCTGTGAGTAATGGATTGTCTGTCTCCTGCAGGGGATGAGGATACATATTCTAATGCTTTTTGATCGCAGTGTAGCCGTGACACTGTAATTAACCAGATATCAGCTGTTCATCATGTCCTCTGTTTCACAGTGTCACATGGGGTGGAAGGGACCTCTGGAGATCATCTAGTCCAACCCCCTTGCCAAAGCAGGTCCACCTAGAGCAGGTTGCACAGGAACTTGTCTATGATACTAAACCCTGTCCTGATCCTAAATTTTGTTCTGATGTGTTGATGTGCTCACAGAAAAGCCCAATGAGAAAAAAGTAAAAGGTGAGAATGTTTCTTGTTTCACTGGGGCCTATCTAAGGAAAATATTTCACCTTTTGGCAAGATATTCACCGGGAGTGTATTGATGAAACTTAGAATAGAAATGTGCTTTTCTGGGGTCTTCTCTGATAGTTACAAACCCAAGGCTGTGGCTTGGGCCATGGTTTTACTACTGTGCTTTGTACCTACATATTTGTGCATACATAATATATTTTAATGACTTCATTTGTTTTGTTTGGAACTTTAAACTGTAACTGAATGTATATGTAATGCAATGAGCATTTTCAATTGTTTATAAATAATAGCTTGCATGCTCCCCTAAGATCCTTGCCATATGTGCAGATGTGGTCACCTAATGAAGTGCTACAGAACCTTGTGACAAACTCTTGAGTGGGATGTGATGCAGACGGTTGGTACATACTCTCATTCTACCAATAATGGGGTCTACAGCAAATCTGAGACTCATCAACCATTTCACCTGTCCATTGATCATCTCCTAGGTGGTTTTTTCTTTTATTGCTTCCATGTCTTTGAGCACTCCTTTTGCAGTGATGTAGGTTAAAACATTCCTTTCTTGGGAGGAGCTACCCGTCTCCTCCTTTCCCCGGTTAAAATGCTGAAACTGTGCCTGCTTGCAGCGTGTGATGAGTATAACCCGGTCATACACCAAAGGGAACTTTTCAAGACAAAAACATGTCATACTTTTTTTGTATAAGGAGGTGATTGATGACAGTAAACATGGCTACTAAAGGCAAATCATGTCTGATGAATTTGGTGGCCTTCTACAACAAGGTTACAGAGTTGGTAGATAAGGGAAGAGCAACTGACATCATCTACCTGGACTTGTGCAAAACTTTTGACTCTGTCCCACATGACATCCTTGTCTCTAAATTGGAGAGACATGGATTTGATGGATGTACCGCTCAGTGGATATGGAATTGGCTGGATGGTCACACTGAAAGAGTTGTGGTTCACAGCTTGATGTCCAAGTGGAGACCAGTGGTGAATGGTATTCCTCAGGGGTCAGTACTGGGACCAGTGGTGCTTAACATCTTTTTTTTTTGGTGACATGGACACTGGGACTGAGTGAACACTCGGCAAGTTTGCCAATTGCACCAAGCTGAGTGGTGTGGTCAACACACTGGAGGGGAGGGATGCCATGCAGAGGGGCCTTGACAAGCTTGAGAGGTGGGCCTGTGGCAACCTCATGAAGCTCAACGAGGCCAAGTGCAAGGTCCTGCACAAACGCAGCTGGATGGAGAACGGATTGAGAACAGTCCTGAGGAGAAGGGGCTTGGAGGTGCTGGTTGATGAGAAACTGAATGTGACCCGTGAATGTGCACTTGCAGCTCAGAAAGCTAACAGTATCCTGGGCTGCATCAAAAGAAGTGCGGCCAGCAGATCAAGGGAGGTGATTCCCCCCATATGCTCTGTGCTTGTGAGGCCCCATCTGGAGAATTGCATTCAGCTCTGGGGCCTGTTGGAACAAGGTGGTGCATGAAGATGATCAGAAGGCTGGAGCACCTCTCCTTTGAAGACAGGCTGAAAGAGTTGGGGGTTTTCAGCCTGGAGAAGAGAAGGCTCCGGGGAGACCTTACAGTGGCCTTCCAGTACCTAAAGGGGGCCTACAGGAAAGGTGGGGAGGGACTCTTTATCAGGGAGTGTAGTCATGGGAGGAGGGGTAATAGTTTTAAACTGAAAAAGGGTAGATTTAGATTAGGTATTAGGTAGAAATTCTTTGATGGTGGTAAGACACTGGAACAGGTCGCCCAGAGAAGTTGTGGATGCCCCATCCCTGGAGGGGTTCAAGGCCAGGCTGGATGGGGCTTTGAGCAACCTGGCCTGGTGGGAGGTGTCCCTGCCCATGGCAGGAGGGTTGGAACTGGATGATCTTTAAGGTCCCTTCCAACCTGAACCATTCTGTGATTCTATGATTCTGTTGGGCTCTCCTGCTGCATTCTTAAGGGAACATAACATGAACTTGCAAGCTTAGCATATATCGTTTTCATGTCTAGAAAAACTCTTTCATGTGATGTCATTTCAGCATCTTCTGGATTCTTGGCAGCTGAAGTAGCTGTCTTTTTATATTCATCTACCTGTGAATGGTCTGCATGCATTTTTTGATAACAGTGTAAAATATGCCTCATGTATACACCTTTGCGTATAGTTTTTGATAGAAAGAGAGGTTGTTTAAGTGTATGATCCACTAGCAGCTCTGTCATTCACAAAATGTAGAGTGCTCAGAAGTACACTCCAATGTAGTTTATATCTTCTAATAGTTGTATAGAGAGACAGTGTTCCCATAAGACATCTTGGCTATCTCATGTCTGGGTTTTTTTTAATCCCACCTTTGCTATCATGTTACAAACACGATCAAAGTAATACATTGGAACTTTTATATATCTTCTCATGTATAAACCTAGCTATGTTGATTATGTAATGCATGCACACATTTTCTTGTGTTCAGCTCCCGAAATAATATATAAAAGGTTACACGTGCTAAATTGATTTTAAGTTTTTAATGCAGGGGTGGAATATCATAACAGCATAATGAAGTGGTTGGTAGAGAAAAAAGAAACTGATTTCCCACTTAGTAGGGCATAGTCAGCTTTGCAATTTTACACCCACTAGAGGGACTGTTGCTCATACAACTCATTGCAGAAAGCAGTCTCACGCAACCCCTTCAGTATCTTTTATGAAGTTTTAAAACTTTGAATGACTGACTCCGGTTAAATCCTTTAAAGAGTAAGTCTCCAGGCTATTTCTTGAAGTGTAAAAACCTCAAGCACAGTGCCGTTCTGAGTCCAAATGCTTTTTAGTGAACTTCCTTACTAAATGTCCTTTTTCTTTCCTTTTTTTTTTTTTTTTTCTGTTCTCTTGATTTATCAGCCCAGGCTTTCTACATGACATTGTTGGGGATTAATTGAGAAATTTTTTTTTGTCAAGGGAAAAATGTTGTGTGCCTTTATTTATATTTGGAATAAGTTTTGCTTTGCAACCATGGTGCCAGTGTGTATGGTAAATTAATCAGTTTTTGTATTTAGTGAATGTCATTGAAATGGGTTTCTCCTTTAACTGTGAAACAGCGAGTTTTGGGTAAGAGGTACAGAAAATTGTAGTGACTATGAGAAAACTTCCAAATGTACTTCTGTTTTGCCCTGTTTGGCTGGGGGATTTTTTCCGTTGTTTGTTAGAGTTGCATGTTCCTGACCCGCACATTTTTCTTCTTAATTACAGAAACATGAAAAAGTACAGGAAGTCCTGAATGAACACAATGAATACCTGTGCTAATTAAGTCACTGGCTGTATACTGGGAGAACAGCAAGGTAAGCAGTCAGGCCGTGCCAGCAGCATTTCTTGTAATCTGCATGATTGTATTTCAGCAAAGTCTTAGTGCTTTCAGATATCAAATTCATAACAAGCTGGGCAAAGACAAATAGCCCACGGGTTTGAATGCAATAGATTTTCTTTTAGTTCAAAGCTTTGGCAAGCAAAAATCTCTGTCTTCCTTCCTGGGAAAAAAAAAAGAAGTACAAGTTCTGTGGTGGTTTTCTTTTTTTAAAAGGCAATATCTCTAATTTCAACAACCGATTCATGACCGAAGCTCAGCTTCCTGGGCTGACTCTAGGGAGGGCTTGGAGGAGGGGTGGAATGCTTCAAAAACTTAGCTGATGAAAAGGCATGCTGTTTTGTGGATGCCTCCCAGAATTGTTTAAATCTCTGTGTGTGTGTGTATGCGCGCGCGTATGAAAAGAGAGAGAGAGAGATATCTCCATGACAACTGGCCTGGCCAGTCTGTGTTCTCTGCAATCATTTTAGCTGGAATCGGTGCTGCAAAAGGTCACATGAAGGAGTTGTGGGAAGCACAGCAGGTATTAGACGCTAAACGACTGGTTTTCTGATTGCCTCAGATAATAAGACAAAGTTTTGTCTGGGAAATACAAATCTGAGAATGGAGTGGAAAGAGAATTCCTCCAAATTTCAGGTAACAAAAATTGCCTTCTTAATGTTATTTCCTCACAGTTTAAAGTTTGGTGGTTCTTTTTTTTTTTTCCTCTTTTCCCCGTGGTGTTTACTCCCAGCCGAGCGGCTGAGTGAGCTTGGATTCCCTAGCTCTGGGGAATGATGTCATGCGGCAACAGTTGGATTCTATTAG
The DNA here is from genome assembly GCA_033628505.1 of Tringa tobata. NCBI lineage: Eukaryota > Metazoa > Chordata > Aves > Charadriiformes > Scolopacidae > Tringa > Tringa tobata. The sequence goes on along the minus strand of JAHREE010000118.1, from coordinate 18,068,323 downwards.
CCAGGGAAAGAGGAAACATCCTGCATTTTTGAACAAAAAAAAAAAAAAAAAAAAAAAAAGAGATACTTTGGCTCTTTGTTGAATCTTGTGAAAAGGCTGCAAAAAGTGTTTAAAAAATAAATAAATAATGTTTCTAGCAAATTAATTCCCAGAAAATGTCATTTAGGACCTAGACAGTACCAAACTTTAAAACCACTACAACTATTCTATATGCAAGAAAATAATTATAGAAGTGTTACAGAATTCAGAAGATGTTTCTTTCTTCTTGGATGCTCCTATATTCATTTTTAATGAGAAAATTAATTGCACTGTAATTAAGCAGAGAATTTGGAACCTCCACTCACTTGGGATCCTTTAGCAGTTGTTTGGAGGATGTGCTGGTAAAGAGTTTCTTCTGGGTTGAGCTCTGTCTCAAGCTGCTGCTTATGAATAGATGATGCTTGCAGCATTGTTCTTACAAGGTTTTCAGTCCTGGACTGTGTTTTTCATATCTTTAAGCCAGTCTTTTTGGGAAAGGGTAGAGGGGGAAGAAAGCAAAAAACTTTAAGTTCAGCAGTTTGAAAGGGTCTTTTTCCCTCATTTCCTCCTTAGACATTTGCTAAATGAGGTATTCAACAGTCAACATTAAGGTAGCATGCATTGCATCTTAAGTGGAAAAATACCTAATTGTTAATGTAAAACTGTTATGTCCTAATGAAAAGACTTAGAAAATTGATATAATCCTATTTGCTTGAATATCACAAAAATACACAGTACCAATGATAACCATGCTGAGAAATTCAGTTACCCCTACATTGTTTAAACTCCTTTCTAGCAGATGCTCTTTTCTACTTTCCTGCTGCTTTGTTCCCTTCTGTGCATTTCAGACGTGATCCAAAGTGTGCTGGAGTCCATGGGAGTTTTCCCATCAACTTCAAAAGGCTTCATATCAGCCTCTGCCTGAGAACTTCTCAGCCTCTGTTTCAGTCTTTTTCAGACTGTAGGACCAGGGCACAGGCTCGCTGCTTTCTATCTTGAACTTTCCAAACAGAAGGTCTTTTGTGTTCCTCCAAACAATGCCAAGCGCTGCTTACTGGCTTCAGCGGGTTGCTGAACACGCTGGGGATAATGGTGATGCTTATTTCCACTTCTAAAATTGTCCTAGAGGGAGAAAGTGCAGTGAATGGAAATTGGATCCTTCTATCCCACCTCCCCTCTTCACAAATGGCTGTTGGTTTTGAGTGTGTGTGCATGCATGTGTGTGTCTGTGTATGCAAGCTGTTCCTTGATTAAAGGGCAGAATTGGCTGTGCTTCAGGGAGGGGTTTCAGGAAGACTTCAGGGCGAAAACACTGTTATCGTTGTGATCTGCCCTTAGAGCACTCATGAGGCAGAAGCAAGCAGTCCTGGAGCAGGCAATCTTTATACAACGTGTGTACAGAACTAACAGCTGTCATCTGCAAACTGAGAGCGGATCAGCACAGTCTCACACTTTGTGTTCCCCAGATTTGTGCTTACCAGATTTGACCAGCTTGACTGCTGTTAGTGAATATCAATTAATAACCTGGTTGAGTGATTGGAAAAAATTTTTTTTCATCCATTTGATGACTGGGAGCAGTTTAATAAGAAATCTTTATGCCATTAATGACTAGAAATGAAATATCTATGGAGCTGGAGTGTTAATTGGAACCATACACCTCCTCAAGAAGGAACATTGTGATGATTACCCACATTTAAGGCTCATTTGCAGGAAAATGCTATTATTCCCTGAAATTTCTGAGACAGAGATTATGATTTTTAAAATCAGATCCACTGCTTTTAAGTGCTTACATTTTGCAGATGGTCAGCTTGAGACTCCTGAGAGATCTCTGCAAGGTTTTGAAAACTGGACATTCCAAAGGCAACACTTACTTTTTGGCATTTATCTGTTGTGTGATGTGATGCAGTGGGAAGCCTGGTGAATCCTCTCCCAATGTTCCTGGCTGAGCGGCATTTCCCTTAATGGTCTGTGTTGTAGTATTTACATGTTACTTTGAAAAGTCATGCAAGGCATCATTCCCATAGACCATTCATATAATTTCTGTGTGTTCCAGAATTTGGAATGGTTCCAAATGAAGTGTGCTTATGTTATATATATGTATATACCTTACCAGTAGGAAAATAAAAAAAATAAATCAATAAATCATAATATATTTATAACACACTCATAACAAGATATTTTCTAACTGATCTACTATATTTGGGCATTAATGTAACCAGCCTCATAGGCATTGGTGCATTGTTTTTTTTTTTTAACCAGTGAGGGAGTAAGCAATTCAAGAAGGCTGCCGCTATACCTGCTAAGGCACATGGAGTTCTTGCAGCAGTCTGTAGTGGCTCTACACTCAACACAGCTCCTGTGAACAGGTTCTCAACTATCCTTAGCCCAGCGTTTGCAGGCTGCTGTAGTTGTCACTTTATAAATGTGTTCATTTCTGTAGCTTGAAGAGAGTTGCTTTATGTCGTTGTGCTGACATAACTCTCCTTGTTGGTCCCGTGTGTCTACCATGTTTCTGCCAGTAGCTGTATGCCACTTCTGTCTGTGACTCTGAGTTTTCCAGAGAAATTAATGTGCTTTTTTGATAGGATTAGTTGCGTACTGTCTCATTGCACATAGAAGGAAAGTGAAAGGACATGGTAGAAATCTTTTTTTCTTCTTTCTCCTTGACTATCTAATGAATAGTTTTTATATTCTAAATTATAATCTTTTAATTGTTTGGTTTATCTTGCATAAGATCATCTTTTGGGTAACTGCTCATACTCCCTGTATTCATAAGTTGACAGCAAACGATTCCCTCTTGTCTGTTGCAGTGAGTTCCAGGTTAATTGCTATGTTGACATATCTGTCTTTATTACTCGGAAATACACCGCTTTGTGAATGAGCTGAGGCTATCTAGAAGTCTAGGACTGACTTTTTCTGTATCATTCAATACTTGTTTCTACTCTTACTCCCTTCTCTAAAGAACTCTAGTCCCTTTGATTTTTCTTAGGGAAAGTCTGTGAGACGCTGGAAAAATGCTGTAGTTGTCTCCATTTCTGCTGTTTTCTTTGAAGGTTGGGTGATCTTTAGGGCACCTGGTGTTACAGTTGTGGGCAGATGCACCACTAAATTCCTGAACATGAGATCAGTATTCTCCATCTGTAACCTTATGCTCAAAATAGACAGAATTCATTGATTGAAAACAACATAAGAGCTACATGTGAGGATGCTCAAATATTTTATTTTCTGTAGGTTAATTTAAATTTTGGCAGTATGAACAACTAGTTCTCACAGTTGCTTCCTCTCATGCTATTTTCTGGTCATGGTGATTCTGACTGACTTTCTAAGGTATAAAATGTGACGTGCAAAAGGATTTGTTCTGAGCAGCTCACATTGAATATGAGTGTGGTTACCTTTAATTATAGCAAGAACCTTGAAATTATTGCACTGTCATTCGGCTCTGCAGTGCAGGCTCTCATTAGTGCTAATCAGTGATCTCTGTTCTGCTTTTGCATCTTTGACCCAGTTACTTTGCTGAACTTAACACAGTTGCTAGTGTGACACAAAGCAGACTCTTGGCACAGCCCTGATCACAGAGCAGGGAGAGATCTGGCAACTTTCACACAAATCCATTATAATTAAGGCTTCCGGTCTGGGATTTAAACTTCTTCTTTCTCTTAAAAGCCTGAGAGGCTGTTTAAAATATTTTTTCAGGCTGAAAATGAACCTTCTTCTGGTAGAGACAAAGTTCCCTGACCATACTAGCTGCAGGCAGACCTGGAAGAGGCAGGTGCTGCTCTTGTTCCTTCATTGGGATTTGCAAATGTGCTTTCCCTCTGAGTCCTTTTTGAACAGAGCTTCCTGGTTGTTCCTCAGTTTCACGTGACAACAACAGAGTCCCCAAAGCTGTTAGAGGAGTGTTGCACAGTTGCCTTTCCTCCAGTGCCAGCTCTTATTGTAAGTTCAAGCCTCATGTAGCATTAATCCTCTCTGCCTGCTCGGAGCCAAAACTCTGTATGCAAGGGGCTGTTCAAAGGAATACCCTTTCCCCACCCTGTCAGAGGCAGTGTTCCCCCCTCGAAACTTTTTTTCCCCATCCTGTTTCAGTTTGATGTCAAGAAGATGAATCAGACGCTACAACTTCTGCCATTGGCAAGAGTACAGTTTGGCATCCCTCGTGCAGCTGGCATCCATAGGATACAAGCCATCAAATTATGCTGTGCTCCTGGTCCAGCCAAGCCTGTTGGTTTATGACCAGAACATCCCTCTGCTATTTAAAGTGTACCTGAAAGCTAAAAGGCATCACTAAGCATTTACCACATTATGGCCATACTGAGGAGAGCTGGCCCACTTTGACAGTACAAAACCTGTTTCCTGCGATGTTATTGCATGCCTCCTTGGTAGAGAGCAAAAAGCAATTGGGAGCTGCAGCAGTACGGAAACATTTGCAGCTGCACAATTCACATTCCCGTGTTTCAGTCTCTCACAGGCCGAAGCAGACCTTCTCTTATTAGTTTTAAAAGGAGCATAGCTGACAGCTGATTATTTTGAACAGCATATTCCAGAGAGCTATTTTATGATGGTGTTGTCATGAGTGGCAAGCCAGGAAAGTATTGACTTAAGGTACAAAGAAAAATTTCTGAGCACAATCCTGTTTATCCAAAAGATTTGTAAGGGACAAAATCATCTTCACACCACTCTGCTGTCAACATGTTCAAACCTGTGCTGAGGGACGTGAGAAGCTGAACAGCTCAGTCTGTTGTGTTCATCCCCTAGCAGTTCCTGGGAGAGCTCCCTGAGGGCTTCCTGGCGCGTTGTCCAGGGAAGGGGACATATTGCAACTCAGTCTTCAGAAACCTGCCTAAAAAATAATCTGAAGTGACTCATTCTGGTGTTGATTTTTGGAGAAGAGTCAAGTTGGTTTCAGAAGGAAGAGTGGGAAAAACTTCCACTTTTGGACACTGGATATGCTTTGTGTGATCAGCTGATGCTCTGGGTTGGAGCTGCTCCACTGTGTACCAGACCGGGTTTCACCATTGCACTGACCCTGCTACACTCATGCTTGGGGCAGCACGTTGGCTTCTGGAAATATATGAAGACCTAAGGGCAAACATTGTTTTTTCAGTGCTCTTTTATTAGCAGCAGCACGTGACAGTAGGTTGCAAATCGAGTGGTATCACCCTGGGACATGCACAGGTGGGAGTTTAGCCACTCCCTTTGTTTCCTGTGGAAAGTACTGCACTTGTGTGCCACCTGTAAGCAAGACTCTGCTCCCAGGCTGGGTGGCTGAAGCACAGCTCTCTGTCCCTGATCTGAGGCTTTAGTGGAGAAGGAGAGCCAGTCCAGTTCCTGGAGCTGTGTAAGATGATAGATTCATTTAGATCTTCCTTTTCCTATAGCGATGAGCCTCTGCCATGACGCTGCAATGTCATGGGACTGTTCCTTCTGACCTCGCTTGGGATGCTCTCAAAAAAGGTAAGAGCAAAGAGTGGCATAAGACAAGAAGGTTAAAGTGCCCCCCAGTCACCATGGGCTGGGAAGAGACTGCATGATCAGGTGATGAGTTGGGCAGGAACAGGCCAGAGCGGCTGTCAAGGCATGGAGGAGTTGTTCCCAAAACACATGCAGAGCTGAGGTTCCTACTGACCCTCCCTGTCACCATGTGCTGCCCTCCTTCTTCTCCATATTTTAGTGAACATGGCGACAGGGGAAAGGGTAGGAATGAGAGTGAGATTTTTTCACTTTCTATCCGGCAGCTGAGCCCAGGTTCCTTTTTTAACAGAGATGTCCCTAGAAATGAGATTTATTTCATGTAAAGGTTGGGTGCAGGCAGAGGTTGAACCTTATTGAATTTAGAAACGCTTACTTTGTGTCCTCATGTTTGGAGCTCTTTGTGTGTGGCAAGGGGGCTGCTACACAAGCTGGTTGTACAGGGGACCCCATCACCGTTTATAATCTCTTCTGTGCCAGACTCAGTCAATAGCATAATATACCATCAAATTTGCATTAAGATCTGCTTTCCTCTCCTATGGAGACATTATCCACTTTTCTGCCGAGACACATTGAGAGCTAAGGTCCCTGCTGCATTTTATTTACTCTTGGCTGACATGCATGGACAGTAGAAACAAAAATGTAAACATGACTTGGTGCTGTGTACTGCAATAGCACAGAATGCTTCCTGGGGATTTATGACTGTCTGGAAGAACAGCGTTCCAAGGGGCAGCCTGAGGTTGTCAGCTACAGCACCTAGTCAGCAGATCCCAGCACAGTTCCTGTGCCTGTGTATGGCCAGATCCTCAGGTAGAGGAAGATGAAGCCAGTGGGCTTATGCTGAAGGTTCTGTAATTTTTCTGGAAAATCTATGCGGTTTATGTTCTGGATATGGCAGACTGATTGCCAAGTGCACATTTATCCAGAGATTTCAGGTGTCCATCAAAGGATGCTCTGGCCAGGCTGTGTGATGTCTGAAATTCTGAACAAATTGCCACATTCCTCTTTCTCCACCTGAATAAAATTTCCACGTGGAAACTCAGGCTGCATCAGATGAAGCTTTCTTGTGCATTCGCCTCTTGCTGAATTGTATCAGGTATGTAATGTCATTTTTGGTTCTTGTGCTGCTGGTGCAGTGTGTGACCTTGCCCACAGTGCATATGAGCTTACTGTGTTCTGAGATCTGGCATCACATGAGCCCCGCAGGGACAGTGACAGGACAGGCTCCAAAGTGAACCAACACTGATTCCGAGAAGGATGAGTTCTTCCTGCCTCCACTGATGCCAAATGATAACTCCGTCTTATGGAAGTTTTAAAATGTTTACTATTAAAATATGATTTGTCGTGACAGAATGAGAAATTTGTTGCTTGCAGTGAGGGAACAATCGGCTACTCCTGATTCTAGGTAGAAAAGGGAGATGATAGGAGAATAGGTTCGAGGACAGTGAGGAAAAGAGCCAGCTGGTTATCGACAGGCAGAAGAGAAGCAAAGTCAAAACCCAAACTTCTGGCTCATCATAACACTCATTTCAACACTTGTTTACAATCTGATTTAAAAGTAAACCAACTAACACCTCATTGCAGACTGGGAATCCTGTAGAATATGTTTTTGGTTCCCAAAACAAAGCAGTCCAGGACCCTTGTTGCAGGGGTGTGATGTTGAGAGCTTGCTAGATCATTTCGCTTCTGCCCACTACTGAACAGGAGCAGTAAATCTGTCAGCTTGGACAGATTGCCCTTGTGACAGTGGCTCATTAACGATTGTCACATCAGTTATGTTTCCGTGACAGCCTCAGGTCTGACAAATGCGACAAAGCTGTGTTTTATCAGCAAATCCCCCAGCAAATCCCCTGCTGGCCCTACTCAGGAAAGCATATGGATAAGAAGAGAAAATTATTCTTCCTGCTCTTTGTTACTGACTGATTGTGCTCTTTGTATGTGAACTAGCCAGCTAGGACTAGTTGCATTCCTCTGTACTTTGCAGTGCCTCCTGTATGGGACTGAGACAGTGATGAAGCAATGAATTAATACCCTCTTCCATTTGTTAAGAGCTTTTATTCATTGTTTCAGTGACTAAGGAAACTCTAAAGGTCAGATTGAAGTTTTGGGGAACGGAACAGAAACACTGGCGTTCTGACTATTACAGGGCAGGCTTTAGCACCCTTGAATCAAACTGCCTTTTTTGCAGAAGGATTAGGGAGATCCAGGTAGGTATGTTGGCCAGGGCTGAACCTGTGGGTAAGCAGTCAGACTTGTTCTGTTGCAGTTATTAGTTTAAAAAAAAAAAAAAAAAGGAAAAAAGAGCACGAGAATTTTATTTGTATTCAACTAACATCTTCCTTTGAAATTTTGAAATTTCTCATTGAACATTACAAGATGGAGCAATCTGCAACTGTTTGTTGTCTGTAGGTTATCTATTAATATATTGGATGATAAATCATGCTTATACATAAAATGAGGAAAAAAGGATAACACTATAGACACAGAGATCTCTTTCTATGATGAAGGTATCAATCCTGAAATCTAGCAGGATCTGTAAAATAAGCATTTGCCCCTGTTATGCAGGAAAGGTAAAAGAAGGGAAATAATAGTTGAATAAATTAGATAATAGGACATAAATTAGAAAATGAAGAGGGCTCCAGAGCTTTGTGAAGTATAACATGATTGCTCTTTCCTGAACAGAATCAGATCTTCTTGCAAGCATTCAGTCTATCTCTGCAGGGAACTGCAAACAGGATGCAGCTTTGCTAATATTGGCAGGTAATGGAGGTTTTTTTTAACTGAGGTGTTAGACCCTGGGGCTCTGTATCAAAAGGTCACGAGGTTGAATCCTGGTGCTTCACACCGCTCTTGTGCAGTTTAGCTGATAACTCTGTGCGTGTGCATATAACATAAGTACGTATGAACCCCTGCCCACCTCAGCTATTTGTATTAGTAGACTCCAAGTAGTAAAACTCTCACCAGGAACATTTTATGTCTAAACTAGTCGTTGTTTGGGAGATCCTAACTTTGCCTAAGAGAGGTTTCCAAGAAAGCAAAGGCAGACCTACTTCAAGTCTGTGTTTTGGGACTGACCATGTCATTTGACTGCAGCGAGCCTGTGCAAGGGCAGTACTGAGTAACTCCCTGGCTTGAGATTTCCAGTATTGTCTCTGAGATAGGAAATGGTGATGCTTCAGCTGCTCACTACTGCTCTGTTGTTTATAGTGCCACAGTTGTGTGGCACTTCAAACTTGAAAGTGATGACTTTGAAACACACATAAGTGAATGTATTTATTTTAAAACAGTTAGTAATGAAACTAATTATTATTTATGCAGTTACTGCTATAAATTATATCAATGCTTTTTCAAGCATTGTTGGAAATTCTGGACAAAATTGCCCAGTGAAATGTGAATCCTTTTTTTATAGCTTGTGTCTGCTAGGTGCAGAGGGGGAAGCTGAATTAAAAGAAATCAGAATATATCTCAGAAAGACAAAATTTGTCATGTACTAATGATAAATATCTACTTTCTTGGTCTCCATGGGAGCAATGGCTGAGAGACAGAACAGATCTTCTTTGACTGATGAAGCATAGTCAGTAGGAGAATGAAAGATGGAAATGTGTTTGTTCTCAAAGAATGCCACGTACCTCAGCATAGCTGGCTGTTCTGTGAGTGAATACCTTTTGTTTTTCATTTTTAAGCAAAAGCAAATCTCTATTTTGAGAAAGAGGGAAAAGACTTATTAAGAGCGGGAAGGTGATGCTTAATGAATGAAATATTTCTTTGTAAGAGTTGAGATTCTATTCTTTCTGTGACATTGAAAGTAGAAGAGGCATCATTTGAGGACAGCTAATCAAAAGGAGTTGACAACAATTTTGCACTATATGTACTTTGCGGGTAGCCTGACTGACATCAACATGACTGTTTCCAGAGCTTCAGTCAGATTTCAGCCAGTCACGAGATCAAGGACAGACCCAGCCATAGTGAGCCTTGCAAGGGGAACCTTTGCTGTGACCTGAAGGGCTACTGGTGGCAGTGGTATGCAGCATTACCAATCCTATTGTATACACTTTTTCAAAACTACAGCAAAATGAAATATTAGTTGACTCATGAAGTTTGCTGCAAAATTTTCTTCCTCTCCTAGTAACAATCAGTCCCAGCAAACTACCTCCCTCATTGCACCTTTCTGAGGGTCAATGATGGTGTAAGAAACTGTATGAAAACATGACAGCAAACTCAGGTTGCCATAATGTTTGAAGAGAAAGTGCTTTAGTGAGACTAACATTTTGGATTTTGTTTATATAGTGTTCAGTGTGCTAAGTCCTAATGTGTGGCTAAGTTTCTGAGATAGTAGGAGAAATAATAACTGGACTAATAAAAATTAGGACTGATAAACATAATTGTTGAATTGTGTAGAATATTGCCTTTTTCTAGCTGTAGCTCTCCAAAGGATACACACATTTTGGTTTTGAAGAGCCATTAATTATCTTTTGGTTAAAAGGAAGGGAGAATGAGTCAGTGCATACCCATTTGCTCACTACTTTCTCCCAAGGCCGTCACAAAATCTCTCTGTCCTATATCTCAATGGGAAACTTGCATTTCTGTTGTGTCAGGCACGGAAGTGGAAAACCAGCTTAGAATTGTGCAAAAGAGATTTGTTTCTTACCTATCTGCCTCCTAGTTTGGAATTTTTATTCTGCCTTTAAAATTTTTCCCCAGAAAAATGAGTTTGAAGCTCAGGCAGTATTCCCATATAAATGTCTGACTCATCTTCGTTGGGAATTGAGGGATAACTGGAGTTACAGTCTTAATGACTAAGATGAACAGATAGCCAGGAATTTGTTGTAAATTTATTTTATACCATTCATCATTGTTTCTTTTGAGTGTAGTCGTACAGGGAGAAAACAGATGTCATTATTCTGAGACAGGTTTTCTTTGCAGCAGCCGAAACAAAAAACATTGGGAATCACAAGGAATAAGATAGAGAATTAATATTCAGGCTGTTGTAATGCTAGGTCTCTTAGTCCCTGTAGTAACATATTCTGCAGAGAACCGCCTAAATGTGATGACCCAGTTTGGAGGCAAAATCATTCTTCAAATTCACAAGTGCCCCCTAAAGACACACAGGATCAGTTTTCTGATGCATTTGAACACTCGATTGCACAAGGAAATTTTAAAATTTTTAAGAAGCAGTTAGAAGGCCGATTGAAATAAAAATTAATGTTTTGTTGATGGGTGTGGTAACTCCACTAAACAGTCAGATATGTGGTAATCTCTAACTGTGCTTTTGGGGTCCAAGGACAATGCTCTCAAAAGCACTGAGGTCTCACCGACTTCCAGAAACGTTGAAATCCCGAGTGCTCTGAAAGCAGAGCTCAAATCCTGTAATCGTCTTTGCAAGGCATTCCTGTATGCAGATTTTGTTTTCCCTGCGGGCTAAAATATCTTCAAACTGTTTCTGAAGTCATTGGTCACACAGACGTTTGTATTTACTTTTTTCAGATAGCAAAGTTTATTTTCAGGTTGGCAACTATGTAGCCATTTCAGTACTGTGAGAAATGTAAACAGTTTGCATCTTGGAAAAAGAACTTGAAACAAAGTTGCCCTCTTGAGCTGTGCAGAAGCTGGCTCAGCAAAGGCAAAGTGGAACCGTTTGGGAGTTGTGGAGCTTTGAGCAGCATTCCTTCACAGTCACGAAACTAAAGAGCAGTGAGAAGAAAACAGCAAAAGATGGGGGGGAGTGAAGAAGGCAAAAGGGTAAGGGGAGAGCATCTGCACCGTACAAGTTAAGAGGGATGTTCAGTAGAATGACAGTTGAGGGAGATTTTTCTCTTTCCCTATCATCAAACACTTCTTCCAATTAATACACTTTTTGAAGCAATTCATATTTTATAGTTAAATTTTAAGTTTCCCCTACTTAAACATAGCTAGGTGGATTATATATTTGCAGTTTCGTATCCGAGACTATATTAAAAATCATAGATATCCAGGTAAAAGTAAATGTGACAGATATCTTGGTGAGGGAGTTAAGTTGCCCTTAGACTAGGGGAAGTAGGTCTGTGATGTACACAAAGCAGCAGGTCAAGTCTCAGAAACTGTGTCTATGAGTAGGTGACTCTACAGATTTTTCCTTCTTCCTCTCACCATAGACAAAAAGGCGTGTGTTCAAAGGGGCTATACAGGATATTGTATTCAGTTCTCTTCTCAATCTGAAAGCTGTTAATGGGTGGGAAAGAAATCACCTGCAATTCCAATTGTGGGAAAGATGTGAGGACAAAAGCCCTGAAGGCTAGGAGGTGTGTAAGGCTGTGAAGAAATAAGGAAAGGCTTTAAAAATAGTTGAATAGTTAGATCTTATTCAAGTGATGATTCACAGGACTTGGTCTTGGCTGTCTTTGGAGAGAAACTTTGGAAGAAGCAGTAGCCAAGAGATGAATGAAAATACGCTGCAGTTCTTTTGGCGTATTGCCTTCTGAAATAGATGGTGAAGCTTCTTCTGAGGGAGCTTTAGATGCTGTGCAAAAAAATGTATCTTAACTTTGTCACAAACAAAGCCACTATGAGCTGAGTTTAAAAAAGATATTCTACAGCAACTGTAAATCAAAGCAGGGTTAATTTTAAATTGTCACTTATCCTGTGAAATTATTGCCCAGTGTCAGTCAAAGAAAGTTGGAAGACTTGAAGGGGTCTGATTCACTGTGTATGTTATTAGGTGACCAAGTAGATAAAATGTAAGAATGCTATGCAAAGGAGATATGGTGGTGGTTTTACACTGGGCAAAACACGTGCTTTTAACTGATCAAATGGAAAGTTTTTACTGGCATGTGAAAGTTTAGTTAATAGTTAACAAATTAATAAATTTTACATAGAAAAATTCTGTATCTAATGGCTGCCATAACTTCTTTTGACTTCATTTAAAGGTTTATGTTAACGTAAGTCTAGTTTCTACTCTTCCATGTACTGTGGAAATCTGCTTTGTGGCCTGGTATGAGTGTACCCTGATCAAGTCAGAGATTTCTAATGCAATAAGCTTTGTGAGAAAAATAAATAGAAATGACATGCTAAATCACAGATTGGATTGCTGGATTTCATGCTTGAGCTGAAGGACCACGTGACCAATTTTAAAGGGTTTGTCCCTTTTTTTTAAACTTTTCTTCCTTTTCCTCTCCTAAAGGTGGAAATTGTGCTAGCTCAAGAGTTGATGGGGGTTTTGTTGTAGTTATTTAAATTGCTTTTAGTTTGTGGTATCCTGGTACCAGATGCTTCTCTTGTCTTACTGTATGCAGAAGACTACTGATGAAAACTTTGTCAGTGCTGTTGCAATTTTTTGTGTGATCTTTTTACCAGAGAAATATCTAAAGATGTGATAGAAAATTGGAGACAAATGCTGCAAAATAGCAGTGAGCCTATAAATTGAAATTGGTCATACTGACCGTTGTTGTTGGATCCCAACTTCCCTTTAATTTCACCATCAGAGGGTAGTGACTCTATAGAGAGCTTAGGGAGGCTCCTGAGACAGCTCTGAAAATGTAACTGGTGTAAATAACCCTGTACCTTTGTGGGACATCTCAGCTGCGGAATATGTAATGAATGGGAAACACTTGTTATTTATCTTGGGGTTTGAAGTTGTCAGGGAGCATTACTGTGATATTAGGCAGGAGTAATAGAGCTAGCCTGCTCTTTAGACAGTCTAGAGTTGAGTTAGAGGCAGAGCTGAAGTTCATTTGAGATCCTACTTACACCGTTACTAACGAAAGGACTTTTCTGATGCCTTTCCAGCTTAAACAGTTGGAGCTGTGTGTATGCAAGAGATTTCCTTCTCTTTTAGTCATGTAGTACATAACTGGACTTGCTTCTTTGTGTCTTTGGGCAGCTGGATTCTGCTGCATTTTCCCTTTATGGATGATCCCGGTTGAGAAGTCTGCTAATCTCCATTGGACTTGACAGGGAAAATTATTAGGGATATGGTTTTGAAACTGAAAAGTGCAGCACTATAATAAATTGTGGCTCTCTGGTTGAACATGAGGATAAAATTCATTCCAGACCCTGTGTTCAAATGGAACAGTTTATGAATGGAAGCACAGCCCCTGGATTGTATTTCAACATTAGCCTCTGGTTTGGAATTGTGCTATTTCCAACATAGACAAGGATACTTATTTTATAAGCTTTCATTCTTCCACTGTTCAGATTGTTCAAATATAAAATCTCTTGTGCTGGAGATGGCTGTGAATTATATAGGACAAACATTTTATTTTTGAAAAGAAACAAGTTATTAACTGTTGCCTGCAGTTTATATAATAGAAAATAGCTTTATATTTGGCTGAAGTAGAACTGGCTAATGCTCAGAGGTGTCATGATTGTGTTTCTGCTTAACTTCCATTTCTCACTATCCATGTCTTGTTTTATGGTCAACACCCGTTCAGCTCTGTCACCTGTCAGATGGGCGTAACTCTGCTAGATGGCATCACAGCCTTGTGCGTTGCTTACTGTCATCTGGTACAATAAGATGTTTAGATGGAAGCCGCTAGCTGTAGTAAATATGAAGTGGTATTGGTTATATTCAGATGGACAAGCTGGAAGACAATAATGTTGCAGTTATCAAAGAAACAAATTAAAACATGTTTAAGTAGCATGTATCAAAGAAACAATCAAATTGAAAGAAAACATGCTTAAGTAGCACGTATTAGGAAATTAGGAGTCTTGGACTGAAGTCTATAAACTTTTTAGCCCCTGCTGCAGAGAAACAGCAGCTGAAAAATAGATGCTTAAAGATGAAGGAGCCAAAACCTCCTGTCAGTTAACATACTGTGGTTTCACCCACTGCTTAAAACTGTTTAGTTTTAAACCTCTCAGATGGATTATGTTTTAATGTTGACAGAAACAAAAATGAGATGCAAAAAGAATATAAAAGCTTAGGCAAAATGTTTGAGGTGTGTTTTTCATCTGTTAAATAAAAAAAATTAAGTTTCCAGTTATTTTTTCTCACTGTGATATTTAAATATGCTGAGCTCCTATAACTTTGGCTGACAAAAGGTAAATTCTATTGTAAGGATATATTTATGTCTGTCCTCACTCTTGCTGGTTTTGCTAGGTCATAGTTTTAAAGCATAGAAATGTCAGATTTTGTTCTTTGAGCTAATAGAAGATATTTTTTAAGTAATGATGTGTGGAGCTTAGAATAAAAGCTAAGACGGGCAAGATTTTTAAAAACAGCTGAGTTGCACCTGAAGAAGTTGAAATCTAAGGGCAATACAAGCAGTTCATTTTGACCAGTTTGGTAATAGTGTCTTTGTACATATTGGGCAAGCAGAGGTAAATGACCACTTGTATATTGCACTCTGAAGTTTGCCGTCCTACTTCTGCAGAGAATTTCCTGTTTCCCTTTTGTTCTGAAAGAGGTGGTGTTGCACATCCCAGCAAAAGTCCAGGAGTGAAGTGTTTCATCCTGTCTCACCAGCTCGTCATGGGGGCAAAAAAGCCATACTAGAATAAAAGTCATGTGAAAACAGCTGGTCTGGCAACAAACCTTTAAGGGCAGGACTTACACCATGTGCTTGGAAATTGCAAATATAGTACCTGTATTGCAGAAGAGGAGAAATACACATCAGTGATTCTGATCATGATAAACCAAACTTCCTGGAAGGAAAGGATATGTGGAGTCTTGGAGTTTAAAATTAAAATGTACATTGTGCTGACTAATCTGATAGGTCCCTCTCATAGCTTGTTCAGGAGGCAGAAAAGTGGCATATTTGTTTTCTTTGGACTTCTGCTTGACAGCAGAACCACAGCGAAAACTACTAAGTGAAAGAAATTTTGAATTGGTAGAGCAACTGGAAAGTGACTGGGTAAGGATGAAAAGATAAGACTAGTGTTGAGAAAACAGTATCATGTTGTAGGGAGGTTATTAATGAACTGCCACATGAGCATCTTGAGACTGTTTTTGTCCATTTTCTCCATTTAAGCATTCATTAAAAGGTATATGCTACCTCTTACACAGCTGAGTTGGTGATTTTTCAGACCAAAGTAACCATAACATTATTTTCCAAACAGAATTTTTAATTATAGTTTCTTCTGAAACTTGAGGGGTCCATTCACTGTCTAAGAGAGGTGTGGGGTTTTTTTGTTGTTTATAGTGACCAAAGAGAACTTTAGTTTTCACCAGTCCTTGTGCAACCCTAACAAATCCCAAACCTTGTGTTTTGCCCAGGTTCCAAGGGATTGCTGGGGACTTTGGTGAGAAGAACAATGAGAAGCATCTGAGACTAAAGATGCTAATGAACTATCAAAAAGATCTGTACAGAAAGTAGGAGCTTGATTAAGTCAGTGTAAAATTGTCTCTGTCATGTCCTTTGGACTATAAACCTGATGAACTGTCTGTCTGTCAGTACCAAGCAGGCACGCTGGTGTTTCTAGAGCCATGCCTATCTTCATTCATAACATATCCTTAGGAAGACCCTGCCTCATCTCCCCATGTCTGTGTGAAACCTTTTATCTCCCCACAGCCCTGAATGAGGGCATATGATAAAACACCACTTGTCAGCTAAGAAAAAGACTCAAATTACTTGGCCCGTCTGAACAGAGCCTTTGGATCCCTTCACTCAAAGTCAACATTTCTTTTCCCCTCCCCAGTTCCTGGGGTTGTTTTTTTTGAGCTTGTAGAACTCACTGGTGGTATTTAAAGTGAGTTTTAGAAATACGATATAGACTGAAATACTAAGGCCCTTGGCCTTAAGTCCAGATGCCTGAACTCCCTCTGATGCCGAGTGGAAGCAATAGGGGCCCTTAATCATTCAGGCGAAACTCTGTTGATTTCAGGAATAAAAGTACTTCATGATTCAGTGTGTTGGCACCAAGACTATATTTTGTGAGAAAGTTACTGTCAAATAGACAGGTGTTGAAATAGGGCACCTTTCCTAGTTGCAAACTACTATTGTTCACAGAAAAACTAATATAAATGCTGCTTCTAATTTTGAGAGGACTGAGCAAGCAGACTAAAATGCTTTTTAATTAAGCAGATTTCACTAAAGCTTTATCAGTTCTCTAGATCCTAAAAGCAAGTAGTTCACAACTCTCTGGGCATGGTGTTTTTCTAGAATCCTAGTCACATCCTTTCCCCATCTTCATGTCTGTGTAGTGACTGATTTCTGAAATGTGAATCTGTAATCTTAAATGCAATAACTGATTACAGAAGCAAGGTGCCTTCTCTACAGTCCATTTATTGACAAGAGTATTTCTTATTTAGTCTTTGTTTTCCCTTAGATGGTTGTTTCCAGGTGACTGGATAAGTCAGGCAGTAGTAATGACAGAAGATGGAGATTTTGCAGTATGTAGTTCTAGATAAAATAAAATTACAATTGAAAGTTGATAAATTTCTTAGTTTTGTGTGAAACATGTAAAACTCTTGACTAAATTAGATCTGGGTAGATGCTTCTTACCTTGGTTTACCCTTGACCTTACCATCGAATTTTTCAGACAGGTTACTGTGTTAAGTCTTCTGTGTGATCCATTGACATCAAAGCAGTCTTGTTGCCTAACAGCACAATGAATAATGGGGCTTGGCTGAAGCAGGGTAGCTTTGAAAGAACAGATTTAGCTGGCTTTGATTTCTTCCATGAGAAAAGCAAAAGGTTTATTGAAAATAGATCTGCTTGTCCTTAGCATGGGGAAAGTGCCTTGTTGACAATGTTCTAAAAGATTTCTATAACACATTTGAAGAGATTACCGAGGTGTTTCCTCGTGTGGAATTTTGGCTGTGTGTTTTCTGTCTGTTTTCATTGGGCATTTGTTTGTGGAGTTAATCTGCAAAAATGCTGTACTGAATGACATACACTTGAAGTTTCCCTCCAGTTTCTTGTAAGAAGTGTGATTCCTTCTTGATACCCGAAAGCCTCATTCTGTAAGGCAGGAGTGAAAAATATCTTTTGAGAAACGTGAAGTTTAGCAGATACTCCCTCAAAAGTGCCTATGCACATATACCATCGATGACTGCCTAGCTCTATACTTTTGCATTGAATGAATTGCCTGCTTAAAGCAGATAACATCCAGTTTATATCAGCTGTGTTGAGGGTGATTCACCTTTTCAAAAGCACCTAAATGATTCACACAGTTGCATGCTATTGACTTTTGACTCCTGAGTACACAAACCATTGCTGGGTGTGGGAATAAGGCTTCTGGTAAGCGTTTCTGAGAATTGTATGAAGGTAGTGTTTGGTGGTTGCCTGGAGCAGTGGTGTCTGGGGGAAGTCTATTTTCTTTCAGCAAGAAAAAAACCCAGATGCTATGTTATGCACCAAATCAAATGAGTGTGCAGGAGGTAAAAGCAGGAGCAGTGAGAGGTTGGAGCAAGTAGAAGCCTGGCTGTACTTCACCTGTGGGCAGATACATACCCATATGCATTCCCTTGATGCTGAGCTGCTGTACTTATCTCTGGGATGTTCAGCCCATGGTGTAATTCCTGCACAGAAGGTCCATTTGATGCTTTGCAAAACTGCCTTTGAATAGTCCCCCACGGAGACTGTTTGCATCAGCAAGTCAAAGACTTCCAAGTTGTGTGTGTTTCCTTTTGGGGAGCATCTCTACATTGGCATAGGTATACTGTACCTCTCACATGGCACTGAAAATGAATACTCATTCTAGCACTTGTATAGCACACTTACATATTCAAAATGCAGAAGAAACTATTATCTTTTCCCTAAAGATTATGTGTAAGGAAAGGATGGACTGATTAATCTCAGCATAGTAAAACAGAAAATGCTGTGTACATCATTGTGCATTAAATCTTTAGTTATAGGTTTTAGTCTTGTGCTGTCATGTAAGAGCGTAGCCATAGTTAGCATCTGAAAGAACTCGCTGTCAACAGTCTGTTCAGTTTCAACTACGTTATTCATAAGATTAATTCCTCCCTCCAGCTGTTTCCACAAATCAAAAAGATTTTATTTCAATTTATAAATGTTATTTCCCCATTGTTCATGCCCATAGCTATTTTCCATGCCCAAATATCCATCTCCCTAAGAAAAGAAATCCCGACCCTATAAAAGAAGCCATGTGGAGTGATCCTTTGAGGAGAAAGTCCAAAACGGCACAATATTGGAGTTGCCATCTGCAAAACTTCAACAGCTGGTATTTCTCTGTTGTGTATCTGTGGCTGGGTGGAGATATTGGGCACAAAGCAGAATGAGTGGGGTGAGGCTGCATTACCAAAGGGTTCTCATTTTTTGTGTTGTGGTTCCAGTTCTCTCGTTAAAACTGGAAGGGCCAAAATTTGCTTCTGTGAGAACTGAATGGAGCAATTGCTAGACATTTTGGTGGTACAGCTACAGTATGAGGGGAATTTGTCAGTCACAAAAACTCCAACTGTATTGACTTTTTAAAAGGAAGACTAGTCAAATGGTTAAGAAAATACAGATGTCTGGAACAGCAGAGATAATACCTTGAAACTTTGCCATAAAATTAATCTGCAGTTTGAAAAAGAGCCCTCAAAATTGAAACCATCTTCATACATGTATTTTCTTTAGAGCCCCACCTGGAGTATAGCTGTTGTGAAGGTTCAGCTAAACTGAATTTCATGTTTTTCACACCTTTATACTTCCTAGGATCAGAAAGAGGATCTTTAGAATGACTCTTGCATCTAAAACATAGGATAAAGAAAATCCCACGTATATGTATATCCAACTATGTATTCTTCCTTCAGGTTAAACAGGAAGAGACTTGGAAATGTCTTCCAAGAGATCTGGGAAAAATGAGGTAGGAGTTTGGGTTGTCACAGATACTAGGTGCACACCAGAAAAGAGATGCAGTTATTCCATCAGGAAACTGCAGGAATCTGTGCTCAGTAGGAACCTGTGTGAACCCTGGTACATTTACAATGTCTACAAATTTTAAGGCAAATCATCAGTTAAAATACCTCAGCCCCAAGTCATCAGAGGAGTAGATAGTCAAAAAAGATATTCGAAGTGGTTTCATAACCTCATAAATCATTACCTTTCACAGTCACAAAAGGCGTTTATTTTGAGGCCCTGGTCAGCCTGGTCTAGTTGGGGGTGTCCCTGCCGACTGCGGGGAGGTTGGACTAGATGACCTTTGGAGGTCCCTTCCAGCCTGCACAACTCTATGACTCTAAATCTGCTGTTAGTCAGTTTTTGCTGACTGTGTGCAGGGCACAGATATGATTCTATCTGCCTCTGTACAAATCACTGTCCTGGCACCATAAAAAGTTTTACAGATATTTACCTACCTTTTGGAGGACTAGGACTCTGTTTCAAATGAACTGTGATCATGTTTGTTGGAAAACATGTGGAATTTGGTAATGCAGACTTCATGCCAGACAAAACCAATTCATTAATGTCTTGAGTGTTTAGATTTGTTCATTAATCAAACTCAGGAAAAAAAATAATAGTTACATGAAGCTGAAACTGAAGCGTTTTTGCATAATGGATTTTATAAGCCTCAAAGGCCATATTTCTTTTATGATGATGGATTTTTTTAAGTAGGAAAGCATTATTCATACTCTGTGTATGCTTTATTCTAGCTAATTTACTTACTGGAAGGCAAGTTTGCTTTGTGAAGTGCACACAAATTGTGTGTGCAGGTATTGTGCATATAGAACATTGCATAAGTGCACCTGTGTATATGCAATAATTTGTCTATTTGTAGATGCACAGTTTCAGTTCTCTGCTTACTAGTATTGGAAAGATCAGTGTGCATACAAGTGAACAGAAGGAGAAACAGTGAAAGAGTAGGAAACAGGAGAGAAGTCTGGAATACGATTACATTTCTGATTTCGTCCTCCAAGAACACTAGCAAAGAAATATCTGAAAGTAGAGTTTAGCTGGTAATTGGGTGCACATAAACTCTATGAAAGAAGAGTAGAATTAGGTTTGCCCTTTTGCTAGGTGAACTATATGTTATGATTTATAATAACATAATCTGTTTTGACGTTTTTGATGGTGAGTTGTGTTGGGAGTAGACAAGTGTAATTCTCAAGGTCAGGTTGATGTGGGGTTACATTTCTATAGTAATCACACTTTAAATGACATAATAAAAATATTGTGGCATAGGAAGCAGATCCAAATTAGACCTCAGTTTCATTCAGCTTAAATCCGTAAGAAGCTTCCTTCCATAAGGAGGAAGATGAATGCCAGCTTCAGTGCCAGGGTGCATGACACTGCCATTCGAAAGTTTGCTCAAATATGGACTCCCATGAGATGGGGAAAGTTTGAGTCAAGCTTTGCTGTAGGGTCGTTCACTTTTGGAGTGAGAGAGTACATGTGTTCAGATAATAGATTTTACACCCTGGCCTTGTCTTGAAGAAGGTATTTCCATGTGGGTGCTGTACCTAATTTACCCTACTGTGTGTGGATTGCCTTCTGCTTGGCAAAAGGCCAAAACATTCTCTGCAAGGGAGAAGGGCCTGGAATTGTATCTGATCTGAGTGTTAATCTGTGTCCCTCAGGCTTATCCTGTGGTCATCTCATTGCAAGGGCAATGCTGGATATGCCTTTTCAATGAGATCATTTCAAAATCAAATTGCTGTTAAATTATATTTTGCTCACAGTTTTGAAATGAGTTAAAGTAGGAACACCAGTGCTAAAACCTTGGGTAGAAATGCTGGTATTGGCGTGACACTCCAAATGCTGTCTGGATAAAAATAATAATTTCACAAAAATTTTTCAAGTTCATGTTACATGTTTAAATATTGTTAAACATAAGCAACAGTACATTATGGCACTGCAGCCAATCTGGAAACAAGAAAGGGACCCTATTCCTGGATGCACTGGCTACTTGTTCTTCCCGGACACATACAGCTGAATGAAAGGGAATGGAATCAGGCTTTCTTCTTCACACGTTTTTGAGGCTGTGTGCTCTTGTGCCCTCTCTGGCATTAGAGCTGTTAAGACTTGCAATGTGAGCAGAGAGGTGGGATTTAGGAAGTCTGAATCACCTATGCAAGATGCAGCGTGGGAGCAGTCTGCTCGAGGCCGTATGACGCAGTCTCGGTTGCAGGGCAGCGGAGCTTGTCTGACTGCTGCTGTGGGTCTTGGTCATCTCCAACAAAAGAAAGAAATGGTTAAGTCTGTAACACTGCTCTGCATTGGGTTTACTCTTGCTCTGTGGACTGTGAAGATTGTTCCCTCAGCAGAACTCACTAGTACAGTGGGTCTATTCAACCCTGCATCTGGGAAGATAGTGCCTTCATTTATGAAATTCCTATCACAGAAGTGTAAGTTCTTTGCAACAGCAGCTGGTCTCTTGAGAGGTCTCTAACATGTCATGTCCACAGCAGTACGTAAATCATTTTCATAAAAGGAAACAGAAGAAGCTCTTTCAAATCATCAAATACCATCTCACAGCCTGGGAAGGTTTAAAAGATATTCAGTGTCATTCACAGTTTGTTTGTGGGTTTGTTTTTGTTTTGCCTCTGCCTTAAATTGCCTCGCTCCCTTCTGCCACTCTGAATGCAGCATGCACAGGAACAGAGCTGGTGTGTCTGCCGCTCCTGCCCGGCTTCCTTGCTCTGCTGGGAATGGCTGTTGCTCCAGGAAGCTCCAACAGAAAACCCTCTGTTGGCAGGAGCCACAGTCCATAGTTGTTAGGTGGCTGCAGTCAGATCTGGTGGGTGAGTGGGTGTTTCGCTGCATCCTACTACAAGGAATGTTAAAACAGGTTTAAGTGTTTCCAGTTGTTTTGACGTCTAGTGGTTGGAGGCCTGATGAAAGGAGATTTATAACACTTCTGCTTGTGGTAGCTTGTCAAAACTTTCCTTTCATGCAGATGACAAAGGTCAGTGCTGTGGGAGCTAAACTCTTTTCTTGAGGAAAAGCGCCTCCTCTTCTGATGGCTGCCTACACCTGTGACTGAGCAATAGCTGGGAAGATGCTCTCTACAGACTCAAACCAGCTCGCAGTAGTAAGCGAAGAAAGCTTATTTACACAGTAGTTATAATGCTGGTGGATATAACTGAGGACCATGGTACCATTTTGATTGCAATAGATTCAGTTCTTCATCGTTTTAGCTTATAAAGATATCCCTTCTAGGAAGAAACAGCTCCTTCTCTATTGGATCTTATTGGTGTTTTTTACATTTATGAAGGGCAACTCCTGAAATTCCTATGTTTCTTTTAATGGCTTTTCAGTGTTGATTCACACTTTCCTTTTTTGATTCAGTGTGGAAGAGTGAAATTCCAGCAAAGCTGACTTAGTGAAAACTGAATTAGTGTTGATGGCTGGAGAGAAATGTAACTTGATCTTCTGTCTCCAGCACTTGAGTCAGGAACTGAAATAATTGTTCTAAGACCCTGGTTGAGTTGCCAAAAAATGGAGTGGTGCTTCTGCCAGATAGTCACCGCACAAGTGCCAGACATTACTCCCCTCTTTGAGCTTGCAAGTGTGTGTATTTGAGAAGGAGAATACACACAGGAAGCAGGAGACCAAAATGCTTTTCTCTCTGAGGTGCTTGCTGAGTAGTGCCATGCCGCAGGCAGTGCCCGAAGGGATATCAGTGTGTGATGACTGGCACAGGACAGAGCACAGGAGTGGTTTCCCTGATTTTTCTCTGCTGAGCAGTGGCATTAATCTTTGATAGAGGATATGAGGTAAAGCCACCAGAAACGGGACTGAAGGGAACATCACACAGCAAGAGAAGCTAGTTCGGTCCCTAAAGAAGTCATGGCTCACTGGAAGAGATGATGTTGTCTGCCAACTACTAGACCCAGCTGTATTGGTTAATGATTCGTGCTTTTAATTGAAACCATTGTGCACTGCTATAGTCCTGCTTTGTGGGAGCTGCTGGTGTAATAAATCTTGATTTTTTCCATATTAGAAAGCTGTGTTCTTTGGGGATTTTAAAAAGTCTTGGGCTTTTTTCCCCCCCTCTTCTGTTGCTATGGCTACTATAATTTTTGTTAACAAAGGCAATAAATAGTTTGCTGCGCTTAGTTTACATTATTGTGATTCTGGTGTAGTTGCCAATATTCTCTCGGTCCCTTCTCCTCTCCCTTTTTCTCACCCCCCTTAGAGTCAATTCTCTCAAGAAACTGCAGGAGTCTGGGAACTGCAGTCACTGCAGGATTGTATGTGTGGGGGCAAAGATGCTTCTAGCCAGGAATTAGGGACTCAAAAACTTGAGTTTGGATTTGAGTTTGTGATTGGGTATTGAATAACCCAGACTTTGGACATTTCCCACACTCATGGAGTTGCACCCACTTACCCAGTCAGCCCGATCACACCTTGCTGTGGTTTATCATCCTGGAAGCACAGCGGGATTGGTTTTATTTGTTTTGGCTCAGAATGTGTAGAGTTTGAAGGAGACAGAGGCACTAGCTAAGAGGTTCATAAACATAAAGGGAATCTGAATCAGAAAACCACTGTGCACAAAACAAGTGCTTGTTGCTCTGAAAGATGGCAGTTTGCAGGCAGCAGCTGCGGCAGACAGGAGACGATGGTTTTGGTGACCACAGAAGCTGGCAAGCAATGCCTTGTCTCTGTTACTGATGTGTTTACCACTGGTGATGGCCACATGTCTGGGCCCCACCATGTTTCTGGCAAACTTGAACTTACTAAAGAATATGTCCTCACTGCTTGTGTGTGAGCTAAGTCATAATGTTGCTCCTGGTTCATTGGTAGAACAACGATATTTGGAGAGATAAAACCATAGATTCCTGACGTAAAGTAGGAAAACTAGGAGCAGCTCTGGGAAAATTGACCATTTGCCCAGATGCCAGAATGTGGATCACGGGGTTTACTCTCTGGCACTGAATTTGAGGATCTCGCCTCTGAACAGCTTTTCTAAGACTACAAAAGAAATCCATGTCAGAGCTCAAATACAGCTCAGGCTCCTGCATCCTCCAGACATTGCTCTAAGTGCAAGAACATAATTTCTAAATGTAACTAGATACCACTCCTGAATGGTTCTTGCACAGATTCCTAATACAAACAACAGACTTGTTTGCCATCCCATTTGCTGCTGCTAATGCCTATGTCCAGGGCCACTTCTAGATGTACTTTGGATATAGGGGAATTAAGATCATCTTTGGGCCATTTTACAGGTTCCTTGTGTAATTGCCAAGAGCAAAAGAGACAGAACCAAGGTTGTTCTCATTTCTTTGTACAAGCCAAGACAGTTTTGGCTAATATTTTCTACTTACGTCCCTGAGGTCTCCAGCCAGTTCCTCATCCTTCCAGGATGCTTTTATATGATCATATTAAGACAGTCCATCCAAATTAATGGATGGTTCACTAGAGGTGTTAACAGTGGCAGCTTAGGTATTGCAGACAGGATTCTTGGAGATACTGATTCAGAACAGTAATGCAATTACTAGGACATAGTGGTCTAAACAGAAGGAGATTCATAGTAACACCACATATCGGTTCTTGACCTTTTTGAGGCACTGGTAGCAAAGATTTGCCACAGCTGCTTGAAACTTAAAACAGCACTGTCACAATGTCAGCTTGCCTTCTGCTTATACTGATTAATTAATTTTTCTTTACTGCATGGTACTAGAGACAAGTCAAAGGACTTTATGCAGGACAGCGATCAGTTACTTCTGATTAAAACCCTCTATTTTTCAATCCTCCTGACAGTCACGAAGCATCCATTCCACATCCTTCTCCAGATGCTACTTGCCACCTTCCTCTGAAGTTAGTTTTTCTGGTGACATCTGCATTAGCCAGGAGAGATGGTTATCCTGAAACTGTCCTTCACTAAATGGTCCTTACAGCCTTCTCTGTGAGCAAACACTGTTTGGATCTCTCTACAAACTTGGTCTTTAAGTGGTCTCAGATTTTCTTCTACTCGTGTTAGTCATCTTTCCTGTTCCCTTCTGCTTAGCATCAGGGAAAGGCAGTTAGACACACCGGACTCTGATTCAGGGATTTTGCTTTGTTGCTCCGACTCAAAAAAATGCAACCACTTTGTTTCTCTCTCTGCTTACAGCCAGGGCTGGTGTAATGAAGGTCACCTCATCTCCTAGCAAAGTGTGCCTGAACCTGAATACTTAGTGTGGCAAATGACCTAGCCTGCCTCACTGGATTTGGGAGTAACATTTTCATCAATCCTTGGGTTTTTTTTTCCTCATTTTGCTGCTTTGTTTTCTTTTCCACTAACAATGGTGCTAACAACACTGGGGACAGTATTATAGATGTGACCTGTGTTTTGCCTCGCATGATGCTGTATTGAATCAGAACCTACAGTAGTTACAGAGTCAGGATGCTTCTCAGCTGTCCTCCAGATTTTGTCAGCCAGCCTTGGGGTGTGGAAGGTTCAGTCATCGGTGTCAGCTCAACAAGGAAGTTCCTTTTAAAACTTACTAAGATTTTCAGCTTAGTTTGTTCACTTCATGACTCCCCTGCAGCCTGTGCTCCCAGGCAGCCTGCACCAAGCAGTGAACTGTGCTTTGAATTGCATTGTGATGTTTTTAGACTGGTGATATCTTATGGGAAATATTGAAGCACAGTCTATTTTCCCATTTCTCATATTCCTTGTGATGCAAAAAATATTAATGGAAAAGAATCTGTTTCTTAAAGCTAATCTACTCTCATTTCTTAGCAAAATTACAATCTGTTGGGTTTTTATTTTGTGTCAGAAGAAGCAATTCGTTATTGTGCAAATGGCGTTGATGTTGCAGTTAGAGACTATGACTTCATCAAGGAATAAGCAACAGGAGCAGGTGAACTCCTGAGACCTAAACTGGTGTTTTCATGCAAAGATCCTTAGGATGAAGGGAAAGGAGAAAGGAAGAATAATACTGAGGAACTGTGATATATGCTAGGCACAATTTGTAAGTAGACTGTTTTCATTGTAGTATCTGATCATCATGGAAATGTTTTGTGTTGCCAAAATATATATGCCTTTGATTATTTGGTACTAAACCTCTATCACAAAATGTGATGACTGAGGGCTTTCAACAAATCAGTGTTTAACTTTATTATAGGGCTTGTTGAAAGGATTTACCAGGTTGTGACTGAGGCTTGAGTACAGCAGAAGGAACAAGACATCACTTTCCTGTAGTAAAGCCTGATCCAGATCTGAGGTGCACACATATTTTGCTTGCTGAAGCCACATGAGAGTTATGTGGATGCTTTACACCTAAAACCAAATTTTAGTGTATGAAATCTAAGAGGTTTTATTACAACAGATACACAAGTTTCTGCTGCATCCATGTCAGAGAGAAAATGTCTTGAATATTTTTATCTTTTTTGTTCTCAAAAAATTAAAAGCAAATAGAGCCTGCACGTTTTCAAGGCCAAAATTGTATTTTATAAACTGTAGGAACATATTTCTAACCTTTAGAGTGCTGTACACAATCAAAAATATTTCTGTCTTAAAAAGAAAGCATGCAAATTTAGTTTTAAGCAACGCATATTTTAAAGGCACTTTTAAGGTAATGTTTTCTCTATGGCCCAGAAGAACCCAAATGAATGTCTGAAAAACCAGCCTCACTAAAACAAAAAAACCCAAACCCAAATGGTAAGTTTTCAGATGAAAAAGTTCCCTGAACTAGATAGCTGTATGGGTGTGATGGGGTGAGAATGTGTGGCTTGCATAGGCAGGAGAAATTAAGACCATATCATTTCAGATTGATATCAGTTTTAAGGGCAGTGTGAGGGTGTGTTTCATGACTGGCTAAAGCCACGTGAGTTCATGCTGCTACCGAAATGTATAGTTAAGATTACTCAGAGCTTATAATAGTACCAGCTAATCGTACTATTAAGTATTGTAAACTCTTCTCAAATCAAGATAGTTAAGCTTGAACTAAGTCAATGTACTTTTTCTTCAACATGTACAGGGAAATACTAACTTTTGATTCGGTAGCAGCCATATATTTTTTTGTTAATGTCTCCCTCTTGCTTCCCTGGGGAACAGTCACTTTTAAAGGAACCTTCAGTTTATTCCAGTTTGATTTGTCAATAAATAGGAACCTGCTATATTCAGTGAGAGCTCTCTAAGCACTCATTTAGCACAAACAAGGCAGCAGAAGTCACAGTGAAGTTACTTCCCTGCTGGTACAGCAGCAGCTGTAATTTATCTAAATTAGAAGGAAGTCTTGTATAGACTGCTAGCTAAATGAAAAGTGGCGATCAGAGACTATACTAGCTGTGACACAAATCAATACATCTTTCCCTTATGCAGAATGGAAGAAAGATTCAGCCCAAAGGCTGATTCAGACCAGCTTCTTCAGCTGAGACACTGATAATGTAAGAGAGCAAAGCACAAACAAAATCTTACTGGTCCTTTTTAGTATTGAAGCAAGAAAGATAAAGCAAACACACTAAATGCCAAAGAGTTCCTTAATTATATTCAGCTTTTTAAAATTCAATGTGCCCTCCATAATCTGAGCAGCATAGTTACCCTAGTGTTAGTGAAAATTCCTTCATAAGAGACAAGTGAGCATACATGGTAGCATTGGTGTCTCTGATTTTTGTGTTGTTTTCCTTCCATTTCAAAGCTCTGATTGCTCCAGCAGTGCTAAAGGTAATAGAAAAGCTTACTGCTGAATTCTTACATTTGAGCTGCAGTGTGTTTCAGGTGAGGTCTGTCCTCTCCACTAGGTATTGCTAGCTTTCAATTCAAGGGAAAAAACAGCTTGAGGGAAAATAAATGAAGTAGTAAGAAGATAAAGAAGGGTGAGGGAGACAGAATAAGGAAGACACAAAATAGGCAAGTGCAAGAATATCAGAAAAAGGGAAAGGCATTTTAGGTGGTAGAAAAGTAGGAAGGGAGGGTGAGGAGTGACGGAGAGCTGTCTTTGCTCTAGGCAGCATGTCTGCTTTTCACCTGCCTGGTTCTGCAGCCGCCCCAGGTAAGGGGCGGTAACTTCTTTTGATGTTGCAGCATTTATTGCAGGAAATTTTCTAATAGTATCAGTTTCAGTTCAGTGGGGATTTAGCTGCTGAAAGGGTAGGTTGGCATTGCAAGGTTGCAATGACAACCAAGTCCACCACCACTATGAGTTGCACTAGTTTGACAAATCCTCTTCCTTCAGCTCTGTTATCCTCATATGTTGTCACTTGTTCCCAATCAGACATTTGGATATATGTAGCTGTGTGAATGGCTTGATCTTGTTTTCTCACTTAGAGATTACACACGAGCGTAATATGACTCAGGCGTGTACACACTGCTGATAGCACAAGGTCTGTTTCTCCAATCTTTAGGAATAGCCTTGAAGGCAGTTATTTCTTAAGTCTTAAAAGAAGCCTGTTCATGTAATTGTGGTTAGGATACCTGTGTGCTGATATTAAAGACTAAACTTGGGATGGGACAATTAATACTTTTTTGAATATCTCCGTGCCAAGGCCTTGATGAGCAGGTCATTTAGTTCTTTATGTTATTTTGTGTGGTATTGTATGGCTAAACTTACAGGGGCCCAGCTTAGAACAGGTATATCTGATAAAATCACCTAGCACTTTTAAAAAAGTTCTTTGGAGTCTCTACAGAAGCCCTCTCAAGGCAGAAATCTTTAAAGATTTTACTGGACTTCCCAGCTCATCAGACCTGACATTGTTCTGGGAGGACATAATTATCTGTTTTACTGGAAGGGAATAGGCAAATTGCCATAAAGCTTTGCTGCAACTCTTAAACAAAAGTTTAGCTATAAAACATCTCTTGAAATGTGGGCAAGATTGCCTTAAAGCACTCAGAAAAACATATTAATTTTGTAAACTAACTTCTCAATACCTAGAGACATCCTGCTGCAGCTACTATAAGGAGAAAAATAAGTAGACCAAATTGTTTATTATTAATAATGTACTTCTGAGAGTTTGCCTTTATTACAAGGTATTTTTTCAAAAGCACGAGTGTGTCTCTGCAGCATGTAGTTCTTCCTAGTAATGCTGTCCTGTTATGTCTCCATGTCTCTGCCCTGTGGGGCAGACCAAAGTGGTAATATTTCCCCTTATTTTCTAGATCCAGATCAGTGGAATTTCAAGAGGAAAGTCACCTGCCTTAAAAGGCTTCAGAACACATGCAAGTCTCAAGAATCCAAATTATATTGATTGCAGTACAGATTGGTTCAGTTTGGGACAGTTGAGTGTAGGTTAATCTTTGCAATGTGCAGGACAACAAGGACTTTACATACAGTTTGTTGCTTTTACCAACAAACCTCTCTCAAAAATAAAAGCAGAAGTCCAGAACAGAGAAGTCTTATGAACATACTTGATATGCTTGCTGGTTATGCACATTTTCTTTGTAGAATTTGCACCCGTATTAGTGGTAATGTCAGGAGAGGGCTCAGGAGCCTACATTCAAAGGCTCTCTTCTCAAGTAATTAAAAAACCTGCATATATTCCTCTTTGCCCCCTTCCTAACTTCATCTGCTCTGTGCTGCAGCCTTGGTGCCAGCAAACGCCTGGCTGAGAGGTCTGGGGCCATGAACACATTGTCTTCTGCTCGTGCAAGTTCATTTGTAAGCAGCAGAATCTGGATTGTTATTCATTAAGCTGCCAAATAAACAGTGCTAGTGTTCCTGATGCTCAGAAAACTGGCTTTGAAGCATTGCAACATACTCTAAGGACTTTTTATTGGAACTGTATTTTTAATGGAAAATATTCTTTAGAAGTGAGTGCAGAAAATGGAGCGCAATTAATCTATTTTAAGACTAAGTAGGGAAAAGGACCATATGGGTAGGAAGAGATATTGAGCACAGTGTTAAACCCAACAAAAAGTCCCCAACCAACAAAAGGAGAACCATGCATGTCTGTTGAACTAAAGAAGTTTCAACTGAAAGGTCCTCTTCTGCTCCCATTATGTTAACAGAATGGAAGAGGTCATAATTCAAAATATGAAAATGTTTTCTCTAAAGCATCTACTGATCTCAAACACGTATAAGACATCTTAGCCTAGACATGAATAACTAGGCTCAGTGTTATTCAACTTCCACAGAAGAGAAGGGAATCAGCTGGGGCAATGTAGTGCCTGACTGGATACATTGTGTGTAAAAGAGCAGAAGGTTTTCTTGAGACCTCAGGAGGCTCTTGAATAGTACAAATAAAGCACTGTTGGTTGCCATGACTTTTCAGGTGCTTTCTCCAAGTTTAGCTTTAGCTCTGAACCACTTGTGAATGGGAGTGGGCTGAGGAACAACTTGCACTGTAGCGGGACTGTGGGTGGGTGCTTCCAAAGTGTTGCGATGCTTTAGGAAATCAAGAATAATTTTGAACTGGTGGGGTGGAGCATAGGATTTACACTTCCCCTGATAGCACCTGTTAATGGAAATAAAGATTCAATGATGCTGTAAGGTTCACTAGCATAAAGTGTGATGGTTTTCAGTGTCCCATCTGTCTATTAAAAAGGCTCCAGGCCACATTTTCATTTCGGGAGCAGAAGGAAACCTTTAAGATGGGGAGGAGATGGTCTGCAAGGAATATTCTGTTGTCGGGACTTCCTGCAATGATAAAAATCTGTTAGGAAATTCCTGCATTGCAGCAGCCATTTTCAGTCAGGATAATGAACTGGTAGTAGAAGCAGATCCCATGTTGCCATTACACCATTTTTTATACTTTACTTTACTCTTTGATCCTGCCAAATGATTTGTGGAGGTTTTTGGCAAAATGGGTGTAATAATGAAAAAGGGCCAGATTCTGCCATCTGGGCTCATTAAATTACCAGTTTGAGAGTTTTCCTAGTGAAATTAGTGAGACTACACCTGGAGTAAAGCACAATTTAGGGATGAATAAGGGTTTCAGAGTAATTCTTTACATTTACAAATAAAACAGAATTATGCATTTTTAGGCCAAGTGTAGTTAGATAATTAACCTAGGCAATGTGGAATCTGTGTGACATGACTATTTTTGGATTTGTTTTTAAGAATATGTCATGATACTTTGAAAGGTTTTGATTTTCATTGCTTTGTAAAGAATAATTTGCAAATACTGTGATGGAGAATTTTCTCACACGAGCCCAAGGGATGCGATTCTTACTATACAATGATTCATATAAACTTGTAAGGCTGTCAGACTCATTTGAAGGCTCTGAAATAGCTTGTTGCATGACCATAAAATTTAGTTTCTTCTTTTTTCTTTCTTTGTTTTTGTTTTGGGATTTGGTCTTTTTTTTTGGTATCAAGCCCTTTCTTCCAGGCACCTCTATGAATTGTTGATTGACTATTTTTCCTGCCATGTTTATTTGAATTTTCTCTTCATATGCTGGGATGATACCAGCTTCACCTGCAGTAAAATATTCATGCAAAATAAGCATTAAAGAAAAATTGCAAAGAAAACTCAGTTGATAGCACCATATATACTAGAGTCTCAACTGCATGGGGAGAAACACGTCACTTATCTTGACATATCTTGTGAAATTGTCTTTTAGAACTCAGTTCCTCATTTGCTAAAAACAAACCAGTCTGGTCTATTTGACACTTAGAGTGGCTTTGAAATGTGAGTTTTAAATAATCACTTTTTAAAATATTGATAACAATGATTTTTATTGAGCTTTGGTGTGCAAGTATGCATGCTTTTTTTTCATCTGATTTTGGGTATGGGAACAGTGAACTCTTCAACATAAAAGCACACTATCTTTTTTTTTTTATGTAACGAGTCACTATCCATCTTTCTGAGGGTCTCTTCAGCTTATTTTAGTTTTGAACAGAAAAGAAAATCTTGAAAAATGAATGTAATGCATGCTAACAGTTACTATTCACCTTATGCCACATTTATATCTCTTATTTTTCTTACCTTAATTGCTAATAATTTAGCAATGTAACAGATTTAGACAAATTTAACACAGTAAAAGTATTGAACTGGTGAGTGAAAAACATTAAAAAAAAAACGGCTGGCTCCCTGTGGAATTCACAGTCCTAGAAAGCTTGGCCAGTATTAGAGGGTTTCCTTTCTTGTCCCAAGCAAGCCCTTTTCCAATCGGAACAGGCAGTTCTTTAACAGTCCTGTTATCTTGATAATGTAACACTACTAATAAGAAGACACTGGAAGAATGTGGGAAGTTCAGTGCACAAAAAATGTTACCGTCTGGGAAAAAAATCTCCTTGTAATCTGGGAAAATAGATACACAGGAGACAATCGGAGAAGCACAAGTAGACCTGGTCGGCATGATTGCCTCTAGAGCTAAAATTTGCAGATGTTCTGACCTTATTTGTTGCAGAACTGTTTGGAATAAAGTGGGTTAGAGAATGTCCTCTTCACTGTGATGGGTCTGTTAGTACAAGGATTTTGTATGTTGTCAGCACCCAGCTGGCTTTTCAGCATCACGTTACAGCTGGCTTCTCAAGCAGTTTGGACTCAGTGTGGGTTTTGAGTAAACAAGAAATTTTGTAATACTCCTTATTTTTGCATAGCTAAATTAGCTAAACCTGAAGAATACACTTAATTCCCAGAAGATATCTCGCTTTATAGCACTGGGCTCTGATAAACTTTTCTGTGTATGTGAAAGAGCAGCAATAGAGAGGTAAGGTTTAGTTTTTCAGGATCATAAGTAGATTTTATAGAATGAAAAGCAGTTCTACCTTTACACAGCACAGTACTTTTAGCAGTCTTGAAGGTTAATTGTCATTTGGGCTTGTTGAAGCTTAATTGACTTTTCTTCTCACAGATATCCACACTTCTAGAAAGCAGAAATGACCATGACTGCCAACAAGAATGCCAGTGTCAACAGCAGGGCTGGAGGGAGTAAAGTGCCTCAGGATACTCTGGATAGGTAAGTGGTGAACTGCAGGCTTTGTAGATTCTAAGGAAAGTTTGTCTGTGTTTGGAAAAAAATCTCTGTTCAAAGGTAAGTGACCTCTATTCTGACATAGAGAGAGCTTTGCTGGGCTGAGAGAAGTTTTGGTGGGCATTGGAGGAAATGAGGTATGAGAAAAGGTCTGGTTCTGGCATGTTTATGTCAAGCTATTGCTGCTCACCATCTAGTTATGATGAAAGTGATTGCAAGGAAGGATGTGTGTGGAAGGCAGTGCGTAGTCCTCAGGAGATTTGAACTAAATTTCTTGGCCATATGACTGCATGTCAACCTTTCTCCATTGCCAATCTCCAAATTGTATTTTGTAATGGTTTCTGTCAAATTTTCTCTGCTGTATCTGCCTTGACAGACAGTGGGCAGAGACCTCATCCTGTTGCAGGTCAGGCAGCAAGTGTGAAAGGGCTGAAGGTGAAGTACAGGGCTCATCTCTGCTGCTTTGCTTACTTATCCTCCTTTCTGTAACATTAGGTCATTTACAAAGTAAGCTTTTTATTAGGTATATTATACTGTGTTAAAGCTCAGCAGAAATGGACTTGATATCCCTGTATGCTTCCCAGTTTGTTAGTTTGCGTATTTGGCATCTCTTAGAACAAAACAGTAAAAACATAAAATAAAGAGGGGAAAGAGGGCATTTAGAGGAATTTCTAGAGATATTTTCATATGCGGATATTAAAACCAGATCCCTAATGATGTCTGGAATTCTCAAGTTGTTTATCATCCTTCCATCAGTGCAGACAGATTAGTGCTGGGAACTTGGGTCTAGACTTTAGCAAACTTTGGACCTGCTCTTTAGTTTTAAAATCTTTTCCATTCTGAACAGCTTAGAAAGTACTATGGGATATTAAGTATGGATATATGGATAATAACTGTCAAGTTAACTGTCTTTCTTTATCATCACCATCTGTTTTGATTAGAATTTGTAGGGAAAGATTTTTGAAGTACAAGTATAGACCTGAAGCTAAGAAGAATCTTTGAGCTTCACTTGTGTGACAAGTGAGGAGGTGAAGAGATTGTCATGCACCAGTTCTCCATCCATTATTTTTGTCTTATGTAATCTTCACCTGTCTTTGTGAAGCCATGTAAGAGGATGTTATTTGAGTCAACCATGAGGATTCTTCGTTTTTGTCAGACTGTAAATCAGCCAAGTAAGTGCTGGCCTAATAAAAGTTTAAGGCTTGCAGGATTTATTGCAAACATGTTCAAAGAGCCACTTAAACTGAATAGTCATTATCTCTGTTTAGTATTGGATTTGACTGGAGATTTGGAAATCTGTAAATGTGCATTCTCTATAAATTGTGGAAGTTGGGGTTCAGCAAGTGCTGATACTGGCATAACACAGGTGTGTTAGTCTCCTGGTAGCAAAGACATCTTTTTAGTGTTATTTTCTTGTCAGTCCTAGTTTTGTTGGGGTTTATTGTTGCAAGGTGCAAGGCGTGTTTCAGTGATATAGAGTCATAGTCTCATTTCAACCTTTTGTGATTCCTTATTGGTCAGATGTAAAGGTCAGTAAAGTCTATAGAAGTCTTTCTAATTATTTGGGCTGTGATTCAGACCCTCCATAGATCGTGGATTTAAATTTTAATCATAAAAGTCTTCAGTGGAAAGAAGGTGCCTACAAGTGAAAATCTATAGCACTGCATGCTTTGCAAGCATCAAGATTCTTGCAGTAATGAAGATTCCTTTGCTTATCACTGGAGTGTGGATCCACTGGCATAAGGCACCACAACCTTTTTCCACCGGAGTTGTGCTAATGGCAGCTCTGGAAATGAGAGACGGAGAGCTGAGTGAGGACATTATTTGGGAGAATGTAAGTCTCATCTGAGAAACTGGTTGTGGGATTCACGGGTTTCTGCTGTGAGAATAGGAGGTGAAAACCTTTGGATCTGAAGAAAGTGACGTGATTTAAATAAACACACACACTAATATATTCTTTCTGAAGTTCATTCACCACTTGTTACAAATGAATGTTTTTGCATGTCTTAGGCAAGGCAAAATTAACCATGTGCTGAACAGGAAAATTTGTAGTAGGTAAAAAGGGCAGTCAAAGGTACTGGAACATTTTCACTACAAGGCAAGAATAGATTGACTGGGACTCTTCATCCTGCAAAGGAAAGGAGTGGAGGGGAACAAAGGTAATAGAGGTCCCTGAAATTATCTCTGGTTAATATGCCATCTCCTAACATCGCAAATCAAGGCATATATTATACACTTAACTTGAGCCTTCTCACCTGCTGTAGTATACTACTAGACAGGAACTAAACAAACACAGGGAGTGTTTGCTTTTAGAGGAGCCCATAGATTTACAGTTTTTTATCTGAGGGTATTGCATGTGGCATAAGTAATTTTAGAATTTGGAGAGACAGTCTTTTTCCAATGTATTTGTGACTAGGTGGTAGAATTTCTCTTTACCTCCAACATTTTCTGTGGTGTAGGTTGTGCTTGACCTATGAGTCCCACCTTGCAAGCTGGATGCAAAGCTGGAAATAGTAGACCTGTGCTCCTGCCAAGTGGTGTTGCCCTGATATAGGCAGTTTTGGAATGAGAAATAGAATAAATATTTTAAGACACATTTTTACTATAGGGTAGGACTTTAAAATAAATTATCTGCTGTAAGCACAGAATATACCCCTGCAAGTGGGGTTACTTAGACATTGATTTGATGTACTTTCTGGATTATTAGCTTCTGGCTAAATTTCTGTTAAACTGGAAAAAAAATACACATTAATATGTATTTTTGTAAACAGAATATAGCAAAATGAAGATATTTTGGTTAATTAAGCAATACATGCACTTTATAAGATATCTCAGGATAATGTCATTACAGTTATTCTTAATTTCTTGAAAAGCAAGGTGATTGTACTTTAATTTTTTACAGAACAGTACAAAGCCCATGTAAAGCACATTTAAAAAAATGTGTGCATATGAGTTTCACAAATCAAGATTTAGGAGTGAGCTTTTGAAAACGTAAGCACATTTATATTTACAGTGAATGAAAATCAAGTTTGCTGCAAGTAAGCGTTTTACTAGCAAGGTGACTTTAGTAGTATACATAGTGGGACTGACATAAAGAGCTGAAACAAGTATCTTTTTAATTTAATGTCACTGGGTTTGATTTGGGAAGGCAGCCAAAGCAGAAACCCATCCTGGTTCCAGTTGCACAAAAAGGACTATGTAGCTGTTCATCTGAGGAAAACTACGTCACCCAAATCATGTGAGTTTTGGCACGGACTGGACTTTGTGATGTGATCTCTTGTCTCTCTACCCAATCTGCATTGGAAAGGTGTTGTCCTCACCGAATTGGAGAATGTTCTCTGGCTGAGCAATCATGATTTAATGACATGATAAACTGAGGGTGCTGATGCCAGTGGGTCATATAGGAAGGCATCAGAAATTTGTGCTAGCAAAGGGTTGCATCTGTAAATTGCTGTGAGCACCAAGTTGCAAGTTGTTAAGTTCCTAGTCTAATAACATTCATAAAACTTCACCTTTCTAAGTACTCTTAGCTGGATCTTTTGATCAATATACTCTTGCTTGATTAAAACTTAAATATGATCTCTGAGTTGCATCTCTCTCCTTCTCTGGGAGGAACTGAGCTGGGTTCCCACAAAGCTCTAAAAATGGGCTTTGGCTTTTATCTCCCAGCAGTGTGTGAGGCCATTCCTGCTGTCACTGACAGTTTATCAGCCCAGTTAGTCTAACGTGCAGTGAGAGGTGTTTACACTGGCTTGGTGATTCAGACCTTCTTCAGAATTTAGGTTACTGGGACAGAATTCTAATTGGCAGGGGCTAGTTTACCTCCAGTGAAGGCAATGGAGATACACCACACAAGCCAAAGGACTAACTGTAACACTAAAAGTGCCCAAGGAGTGTTTTAGCTGAATTGTTTATAATTCTTTAAAAATCAAAGAAAATAATGACTTAATTTCCTGACCAAGTGAGCCCATGGGGTAGTGTTATGTCCAGCTTTATCATGAGTCTGGGATTATTTCCTGTTCTTATTGATAGGTAAAATCACTGTTGGAAATTCAGAGGGAAGACTCCTCAGGCTGATGCATTCACTTGCTGCCAGCCAAACCAGAGTGCAGATCTGGACCCGCTTCCCTGTGGCCTCGGCAGAGCCACCATCAGCCATGTAGAGAGGAGGCCAGATGCTCTTCTTTTGGAGCCACAGATCTTTGAACA
Source organism: Tringa tobata (assembly GCA_033628505.1). Taxonomy (NCBI): domain Eukaryota; kingdom Metazoa; phylum Chordata; class Aves; order Charadriiformes; family Scolopacidae; genus Tringa; species Tringa tobata. The sequence goes on along the minus strand of JAHREE010000118.1, from coordinate 18,030,988 downwards.
TGTTCTGTGCTTGCTTCTTGCTTTGTGGTGTTAGAGGTGGCTGCCAGAGGTGCAAGGCTGTGGAGGACTGACTCGCACTGCTGGCAGAGCCATCAGAGTCCTGGGGCAGCATTCTTGTCTTATACTTCCAGTATCCACCCTGATTCTTTTGTTTGGGAACCTGGTAAATAATCACTGCATTTGCGTAAGCAAACAAAGCCTCTCTTGTTTGTTTTAACAGTAGCAGTCTTGGTATTTGAGCATGACAGAACACAGCAAAGCTAGGCTGTGTAGAAGTATTGCTTGGGTTGGTTACTCAGGAGAAGTACTGTTTAGGGTTGGATACCTGTCCCCATTATGCACCTATGTCCTTGCTCAGCTACTTCATGTGCATGTCAAGGTCTTGCACTTTATTACTGGGTTTCTCTGATGAAGGCATAAACAATAAGAGCTTTAAGAAAAATCTTAGTTAAAGGAAGACTTCGTGTCTCTTTCAGCCTTAAAAAACAGATGTACAGTTGTTTCCAATATCAGTACCAGTCAAGCCAAATTAATTCAGTTTTACAGCAAATAGATTATTTATTTTTAAGTAAAATTAATTCTTGATCCATGTTAGTAAACCCGACTGGAATACTTTGTTTCCTTTGAAGACGGGATTGTGTGGTTGTGGCCTGGGCAGAGGACTAGAAATATTGTGCCTTAGGAATTGAGACCTCAAGAATTCTTAAATAAAAGAACATTGCAGATACATCCAGTGTTGGCGTTAAGCATTGCTGCGCTGCTGTCAGAGTGTGAGTAGCAGAGGCAGTTGTTCACTCTGCTGGCTTGTTCCTGGGAGTGCTCTATTCTCTTCCCTTTCCACAGTAAATTTTTCATTTCAAAGGCAACCTCGTGTCAGGAGAAATGCCTGTCTGTATAGAGAGAACTGTTATCTTCAGAGAGGCAATGCCATGCAGTACTTTTCTCTCATTTAGAGAGATCAGTTGATGGTTGCAACTGTAGTGCCTTTTGCTTGCTGTTACCTGATACGTAACAATATGATTTTAATTTAATTAATAAAATTTCAGTCTTTCTGCTATCGCAACTCCCCACATCTAATAAAATTAAAAACCCCAAAACAGTGCCTTTCAGCCTGTGTTAAAGTGTAGGCACTGCCCAAATTTATTGTTTGGTCATTCCTCCAGATGCAGTCCAGTCTGCTTGCACTGACAAATTAATTATCTCACGACTAATGCAAAAGAGCTGTGACCAAGTCTGGGGCTGGATGCCTCGGGGGCAGACAAGGCAGGCTGATGCAGAGCAGCTCCCTTGCCATTACCATGACAAAGCGTGGTGAGGGGATAACTCTGCATCCACCAGGATGGAGCCCTGAACCTACCTTAAGAAAAATATTACTAGAATAGTAAGATAAACATTTTTTTTTGTATTTATGTATTTCGTGTAAATATGCATTTAAAGACTGTGATATTTATGATATGTCCAGAGTTTTCTTAATGGAGACCATTGTGAAGAAAGCAATCAAAGGATGCATCTTCAGCTCCCTGTGTTGGTCTTACAATTTTCCGACTAGTAACTATGTGTGGCTGCCATTGTCTTAGCACATTTATGATAAAGTATTTTCTCATCTCTTACTCTTTCTTTGCTAAGTATGTGGACGGTGTTGCTGTGAGTGATAGAAAAGCTGCTTCTTTCCCTTTTGTGGAGGGCTGCACTTCTATTACAGGTGAAATGCTCTCTCTGCCTGAGCTCTGCAGTTAATTGCGTGGTTTAAAGGAGTCTCCATAAAACATTAGTTACGGCTATACTACCCTTCACACTTGGATAAAATTTTCTGTGTGGATGATGTTCCCATCCATGCTTAATAGAAAGTTTAGTGGGATGTCTGGATGCCAAATCCGTTTGTGTTATAATGATACGCCGTGGGAAAAAATGCTGGTGTGTTTGCTGCTGCCTCAACCGTGTGCTGAAATGCTCACCAAAACAACCAACCAAGGGTGGTGTGTCTCAGTGAAAACCTTTCCTTAGAGGAGACACACAAGTGTACATGCAGAGAACAGTGACAGAGACGGCAACGGCTCTAGAAATGGTTGGTGATTTTGTACAACTTCAAGGAGATTTATGCATGGCTTAGTAGGTTAGCAGTTGCTGTTTCATGCATATTTGGGTGTGCAAGTTCTTGTTTTCAAGGGACTCTGGTGTGGCAGGAGCGAGACCAGCTTGGAAAGGAGAGTGAGTAATGTATGCCTAAAGCATGGACCCAAGTCTTCACTTTGTACATTTAAAAATAAAAGCTTCTTTTACTCCATCAGTTGTGGTGTAGCGTGGGCTAAAACAGCTCCCAGTTTTCCCAGTCAGAGCAGCCCTTGGGACTTTGTTAGAGCACCAAGAGGACAGTGGTGTGAGTTCAACTAACGTGCTCTGGACGTGTCCCTGCCCCTCCCTGCTGGGCAGCAGATGAGGCAGGGCCGGGACTGTTCGCCTCTGCTGTGGGAGAGCTCCTGGCAGCTGAGCATGGCTTAAGGCAATGAGGTGCTCCACACTGAACTGCTGAGATGCATTTTCTTGCCAAAAATATTTGACTACTGCTCAGAAATACTAATGAGAATCTTTTAAGATCTTTATGAATTTGCGAAACAAACCCCACAGAAAACCCCATAGCAAATTAAAGTTTGCTACTTTAAAAAAGAATCAAGTTTTCATATTTTGACATTGAGCTTGAGAATAGGAAGAATAGTGTTTCAATAAAATTCTGCTAAGAGTAAGCAATATGTGAAGTTATTGGAGCCGTGATGAAACACTGCTTTTTTATTTTTTTCTTTTCTTAAATGATTGAGGTTTAGAAAACAAAACAAATAAATTTTAGCCAAACAACTGCGGAAACTGAATAACTGATGTGAAGTCTATTTGGAAGTATTGTACCCCTTTAAAAGCAGAAACAGCTTGAACTGTGCAGCTGACAAATTTTCATCAGGTCTGTTCCCAGCAGCACAAAGTTACATTTGGATCAGAAAGGAATAAAAGCTATTATTTACCCTGTGAGGTTGGAAGTGCATTTGGAACACAAAGCTTTCACAGCTCAACTCTGAACTGGGCCATGGGAGGTGGGAGGGCACCTACTGTAATCAGGAATAGAAACATCAGCAGTGGTAACAAGTCAAAGCACTGATTTGAATGACCCTGAAACTGGGAAGAGTTTGAATACAGGCTTTGACTTTATTGCTGTCCTTTATCTGGGTAAGCAGCATTGGTGGGGTGCTGATTTTTGATGCTCTGAGGCACGATGTTCCCCTCCCTCGCCCTGCTCAGCAGTGACCTCAGGAATATGGATCACAGGGCATATGTTTGAAATCTCTTTGGCAGGGTTACAGAAATACTCTTGTAAGCACAGTGGTCTAGAGGTGTAAGAGAAAAATGGTTTGTAGGAAGAGCTTCTAATTAGATAAGAGACAGAATTGAAAAAATGGGCGTACTTTCGGATACGTTCTTTGGGCTTCCTCAAACAATTGGTGCAGGCGATTTTGCTATTCCATTTCTATTGTTGGCTATTTTGTTTCACTTTAATTTTAGATGTCCGTTCAGGAAGAAGCATTACTTTACATGCACTTGCCAGTTAAGGAAGTCACTTTTTCTTAGATGGAAGTTGTGTTAATACGTCTCTCCCATTTGCACAGGTTTTTAAGAAAAAACAACCCCAAAAATTTCGATTGCATTTTGCTTCATGCAGCTTCAGATCAAGTTTGCCTTATTATTACTTGGAGGCTGCAGGAAAGTTCCCTGGCATATTACTTCCCATTGTAATTTAATTCTCATGGCACTTTGAATGCTTTACACTTTTTTTATATGCAGCAAATCATATATCATCATTAAAATTGACTTTTCTATTAAGGTTTATATTTGCTAAGAACACTGGAAAGTAATTAAAAATGAAAAGTAACAAGTCTTTTAAAAAGCAGAGAGTTGTTGTTGACAGGTTAGACTTAAAAGTGCCATTTTTAATGCAACTGTGTTCTGATCCAGTACGAAGGCTACTTAGACTGCCACTGTATTAGTTGTTTAATAGCTAAATTGCACTAGTGTACTCAGTAGTACTAAGACCTGAACTAAACTGTTAGATATTTTTGCAGCAAATTGGCATGGTTTCAGAAATGTTTCTGATGTCTTTCTAGTGCTTTTACTGCACTGAAATGTAGTGAATAAAAACAATGAGCAAGATACTTGCTAAAACACTTATGGGAGTCCCCATCGATGCAGTATAGGAAAATCAGAGCAGGAGTCTTATGTGAATTTGTTTTTCAGGTGTTGATAAGAAATGAGATAGAAGTCTGCAGGGGATATAGCATATAAGTCATGTGCAAAACATTTTTACATTGTAATGCCAATATTTCAATTTTTCTGAGGAAGTTGTTCTTAGGAATGAAAATCTATTGCTTTCTGGATCAGGAAGATGCTGACAAGCTCACTGAAAAGACCAACAAAGATACAAGTCACGAGTGTTGCTAATGATGTTCCATGTACTGTGAATATCTGTCTATTAGGAGCTGGTCTAAGACCCCTATATCTTTACACTTGAGCTGCTGAAAAGCCATCAGTATGGGAGAACAATTTCTGTTCTGTGCACTAATCAGTCTAGATTTGAATCAGTGGTTTAGAAATGAAAGAGTCTGTGTTCTCTTACCAGTTTCCTGCACTGTTTAGTTATCCTAAAATGATATTTTTCCACTTGAGCAGAACAGAAAATTAAAAGAAGACATAGCAGAATTTGTGTAGAGTAAGATCGAAAGGAAGATCTGAACATAATGAAATAAAGATAAATAAAAGAATTAATGTGCATTTCTTCTCTGATTGGAAAAAAACAGGTTGTCCAGAAAGCCAAAGCAAGAAGTGCATTGACATAGCATTCTCACAGTCTTTTCACAGACCTTATCCTCTAAATAGAGTAATAACTATTCACCAGGTAATATTGTGTACAGAAACTGGGAATTAGCCAAGTGCTTGATTTAGTCTCCACACTGAGCGTCACCCTTATATTCACACTTGAGGAATATTAGCAGCAAATGGCCTTTAAAAGCAAATGAATCTGTGAGCATTTTCCTGCAAACAGGAAAATAGGACCTAATGGAAATGCACAGGTGTCATCCATATTACTACAATACATATATGCAAAAATGCCCACAGTGCCTAGGAGACTTTGAGCAAGAGAATGTGTCAGCGAGATGTCTGAGGTAGAGCCCTCTGTAGGAGAGCAACACGTCTTGATTATTGTACTGTCACAATCAGCACAGAGCCAAGGACTGGCAAAAGTGTGCCTGTAGACTTTAGTTATGCATAGGACTTTTAGGTCATCCGTCTTTATCTTTTGTGTTAGATATGGCTTTTTCAAAACTTTTGTCATGATTCACGTCATGCATTTTGAGATTATTTCCATTATCATAGAATGGTTTCGGTTGGAAAGGACCTTAAAGATCATCCAGTTCCAACCCCCCTGCCACAGGCAGGGACACCTCCCACTAGACCAGGTTGCTCAAAGCCCCATCCAGCCTGGCCTTGAATACTTCTAGGGGTGGGGCATCCACAATTTCTTTGGGCAGCCAGTTCCAGTGTCTCACCTCTCTCATAGTGAAAAATTTCTTCCTGATATCTAATCTAAATCTGCCTTCTTCCAGTTTGAAGCCATTACCCTTGTCCTGTTACTACATGCCCTTGTAAAAAGTCCCTCTCCAGCTTTCTTATAGGCTCCCTTCAGATACTGGAAAACTGCTAAAAGGTCTTCTGAGAGCCTTCTCTTCTCAAGGCTGAACAATGGCAACTCTCTCAGCTTGTCCTCACAGCAGAGGTGCTCCAGCCCTCTGATCATCTTTGTGTCCCTCCTCTGGACTTGCTCCAGCAGGTCCACATCCTTCTTGTGCTGAGGACTCCAGAGTTGGATGCAGTACTCCAGGTAGGCTCTCATCAGAGGGTAGTAGAGGGGCAGAATCTCCTTGCTCAACCTGCTGGCCACGCTGCTTTTGATGCAGCTGTATGGCTGCGCAGCAGCTGAGGCCATAAGAGTATTTGTTGGTACAGATAATTGAACAAATGCCCAGTAATTAAAATGCTCTCACATGAAACCTCTACCCCCTTGATTTGCTGCTGATTTGGAAAATCACTTTGTGTCGACATAGGCAAATAGGGGAGATGGCAGATAGCCTGTGTCTGTTTGATACTGTTGGCAGAGACCTGAAAGCATTTTAATGTGGACTTTTAACATCTCCATTTCCTGTCAAACAGTACTGTCACCCATGTGGACTTGAAGATATGTGTTGAGTCTGTCAGGCTTATTCACGGTGGCTGGGTTCATGTGCTTTGGTACCTGATACAACTCCTTTGAGTTTGTTAGCAACAGGCAGCTGGATTGTCTCTGTTCGGAGGTTCAGGAATGAATTATAAACTGTTGCTTCCTGCAACTTTAAAACAAATAGCTAAACAAACCAATATTTTTGCTAAGTCATGGGCAACCAGGAGGAAACTTCTGGCTTGCCAGATTTCTCACACACTTGTCCCTTCAAAGTCAGCATGTCTGATTGCAGAGAAAGGCTTTGCTACTGTTAGTTTTGTTAAACATTAATGCCAGTTTCCTCCCATTAAGCATACAAAGGGTCAGAGGTTTGACAAAACGCACTTGGACCGTGTTGCTTTACAAGTGAAGCAGGCAGCATTCAGGAAACACAGAGCCTACAGCAGGACACGAGGGGCTGAGAACAGAATTCATCTGTCTCCATTCTGCATCTTTCCAGGTGGGAAGAGCTTCTTGAGTAAGTCTGGGATTGGTAGGCTGAAACAATCGCAGTGATGGATAGTTGTCACCAGCTTTCTGCTTATTAAAGGTAACGATAGTAGTAGCTTTAATTTCTAGAGTATGCAGCTCTGGTACAGGACAAGGGACTTCGCGGGACTAAAACTTGTTTTTTAAGCCCCTCTCTTCTCCTTTTCCCCCTACATCTCTTGCTCTCAGACAGAACCTTATTTCTCTGCCTGGCTAAATGCATGTTTCTTGTCTAGTCTGATGAGATCCCATTTTTAACTCTTTAATTCTTAAAGGTGATTTTTTAAGTTATGCAGTATTCATACCCATGCGTTCTTCCGTTGCTGTCTTTTCCCCCGATATGCCCCTGGATGATAGTGTGTGTGAGGAATGACACCATTTTTGCTGGCATACTTGGGGTGCATACTTTGGCCATGCTAAGCTAAATTTGGTTTTATTTTACAGAAAGTGTTAGTCCATTAGAGAGAGGCCATACATATTTATACCAAGGCTGAATAGGGCTTACAATGACTGTGCTTTTCTAAATGCTGACCAACTGCTGAGATGGAAACCCAGCCTTAAATGCAGTGTTGCTGGCACGCTTTTGTGTGTTGTGTTGGTTTTGATGCCTGGTTTCAGGTTGATTTTTATTTTTAATATGTTTTCTAAGAAACTTACTGTCTCGGATATGAGACAGCTTGAGTTTTTTCTCCACTGAATAAATAGCGGAAGTCTTATGGGTTTGTGCTTTTCAAGAAAAAATCAGTATTGTGGGCCAAACTTTGTGGGTCTCTGAGGGATGCAAGTTAGGGTCAGAATCTGGAATTCAATTTGTTGCTTCAAATGTTCATTAGTTGAGAGCCTATGGGTTACTGTAAGGAGTTTGTTGTTAGTTTTTGTAGTCTTTAGAGAGCAAATATTTTCACAGCTGATGAGCTTATAAACATTGTTAGTTGCTTTTTCTTGTTGCCTCATACACAGATGTTGGTATTGCCTCATTTGCTCCATAACATTTTCATTTTCTTGATGCTTTGAGTGATGCTAATCTATGTATTTTCCTGTAGTGACATGAGGATTATTTTTGGCTCTGTCCTGAAAGGAAAGGATGAGTGATAGAAGGAATGCCTATTTGCTTTTAGTTGCTCTAAGTTAAAATTTAGTTGCCCTAAATTAAGTAAAACTTGCAGCCCCTTATTGTTGTGTAGCATTTCTGTTGCATGTCAGTGGTAGCAAAACATTTTCATCTTTAGGGTTATAAGACATGCAAATTCTCTTGTAAGATATGAAAAGTAAAAACACGTTGGCCAGCTCTTTATAAAACCTAATAAGCCAACAGAAGAGCATAAAACTAAATCTACATTTTTATAAGAAGCCAAAGTCTTCTGAGAATAATGTTTATAAAGGATATATAACCCCCCCAGATATTGTCTTGATTCCAAATTTAGGCTTGAGATCCCACAGCTCTTGTCAGTGTGGTGATGAAATGTGGTCTGGGAGGCTCATTTCGTGAGTAACGTACATGTTTATGTTACCCTCGATCCTGGTGAAGAAAGTGATGGGGAGTGTCTTTCCCTGACTTAACTCTGCTCCTGTTGACAGTTATGGTCAGTAAAAAGCAGAGAGAAGCTAATGTCTGAATCTTTTGGAAAGTTTCCTTTAGATCATATTTTTGAATTTTGGTGTGTGCGGTGCTTGAGTGCTCACTGCTTGCTCTTTTGTTAATATTCAGTGAAACTGAATTAGGGCCAGATGTAGCCTTTTGTCAAGTTAAATTTGGCCTTGTCTGGACTCTTAGGTAAATAAGTATGATAGCAACAAGCATTGCAAGTCATAGCTTGGCTTTTTTTTTTTATATATAATTTTTCTTTTTTTTTTTTTTTTTACTATTTTAGTTTATATGTATCCACCCACAGATTGCGGAGTAAATCAAAGATCAAAGCCTTTTTCAAAGCTGTGTTCAGCTAAAAAAACTTTCAACAACTCTTGGCCGGCAAAGCCTTTCATATGACACTAGGTTGTGTATATGTTTAAAGCATTTCCTTATTTTCCTGGCTTGTTTAGCTAAACATAGTAGAATGAAGCATACAGTAACTGGTCAGATATAGTAAACTAATTTAATTTTCAGTGCAAATGTTACTTAGACTGAAACTTTGCTTTTCATAAGTCTGCATTTGTGCCAGATCAATGCCTTAAATCATCCTATAACTACAAATTTGGCATCGGTTTATATCTTTAGCAACTTCTCTTTAGTAACTCTTGATTTGTGCTCACATAAGCCAGAAGAAAATCAAACCCTAATCCAAAGACATTTAAAGAAAGTGAATGAAAAAGGGCCATCAGTGAAACTGGAAGAAAATTCCCTCTTAAATTCAAGCAAAATATTAAATTTCTTCTTAATCTGTGCAAATCTATGTGCGTTGTAATGTGTACCAAGGGTCGTGTTTGTCTGTCACAGCTGGAATTTACTTTGCATTCCATAAGGTCAGAGTCACTAAAGAAAATTATGATAGTAAGAGAGGGCCAGGATTGTAAACCTTCACATCTTTCATCCTTCAGAAGCAGGATGCAACCTCGAAAGACAGGACACATTGTATCCTCAATGAACATGTACAGGGGAAACTTTTAATGTGCATTTTATGTTATTTCACCTGTAGTTATGTTCCTTTGCTTTTCTCACCACAGTATCCCTAAAATATAGCGTGTATCTGTGAACATCAGGCGGTGCAGCTGTGGTCTATTGTACAGGTTTGGGTGGGTTCTATAAAATGATATGAGTGATGTCAGCTCTCAACTTACAGGTCAGTATAAGTCATATCAGGCAGTGGCACCTTCTGAAATGCTGTTTCTACCCTCAGTCTGTCCTGATACCAAAACCGTGCTGCAAGTCTGTACTAGCTGTTTCTTCTGAACATATGAAGTATTACATTGAGCATGTATTTCTGGTATTTGAGAAAGCAGGAAGCGTCTGTGTGTTTCTTTCCCTCTCTCTTGCTTCTGCACCTCCATGAGTCATGTTTCACTTATCAACAGTTCTTCTCTTTTCTGCTTTTTCAGATGCTGAAAAAAAAAATCCTAGTTATTACTAGTGCTCCTCTCTACAAACTCTTATGAATGTTGGACTTGTTCTTAAAATAAAAAAAAAAAAGTGTCACTTTTTTAGGAAAACTGTTTTGGCCATCTTCAAGGGTCACAATGAATACCAACATATGTGTGAGAAACAGATAACTGTCGGGGTGCCAACACATAATGAAGTGACTGGGAACTTCACAGAGGGAGGAAATACCTTGTATTATGCTGGAAAAATAATCCAAGTTTTAGGCACAGAGATCTTTGGAGGTCTAGGCAGGTGGAAGTCCACTCTTCTAAGGGACAAAGGAGAGAAAGTGAAATTAAGCTAAAGATGAAGAACAAGGACACATTTCTCTAGTCTTATTACTAAAAATAAATTTTGTATTTATTCTGAAAGCAACTTCTCTGAGTAGAAGAGATTGAGAATGGTTGTTAAAAATGGGATGGAGCCCTGAATTCCCATTCTTTTTCTGTCCCTATTAGATATTTATTCGTAGGTCTTTTTGGTGGGATTTTGTGTGACCTAGAAGTTGATTTATATGTAAAACAGGGAAAGGAGGCTTGGCTGTGTTCTGGATTAGTATGCAGCCAGGACTCATGACTTTTTGGCTTCCAGTTCAGTTCTTTTCCCTTTGGGTACAGAGTATTTCAGGAAAGTATACAGTGACCTCGTAAGGTTTTCTGACTCGTCAGAGGAGAAAAGGGATAAACCTATTTTACAACATCTTTTCCAAACCAGAATTCCAGACTTGGAGATCGCCAAACCCAGAATGGCCTCAGACATGTTAAAAACTAAGCATCACAATTTATAAAAATCATTTTTAACCCTTCCCAAATTGTGTGCACGTAAGCGTAGAAGATTTGCAAAGCTGTGGCAGAATTAGTTCCACAGAGTTTATTGTTTTGAGATTCCAGGGCAGATAAAAATAAGCACTTTGAAAAATCACCTGTGCTTTGAAAAAGCAAAGGTGAGAGCTTCCATGTGTGCTGGGATTTTGAATGGTCATGTTGAGGCATGCTGCTAAAGAACAAGTTTCAAGGATTAGCAGTTCTCAAATAGACAAATAAGAGCTTGTGCATTCTGCCTGCTTTTAGAAAATGCTGTCATTTGCTGTGTTGCCACTCTCTCTCCAACAAAATTCTCAAGATCTTAAGAGAGCAGGTGAGACTTAAACATGCTGAACTGTTTCCAGAACATAATAAAAATAAGTTACAGTGGAGATGTAACAGTAGAAATATCTATTGCATAAATTATTATTCGGAACGTGATCGGAAAAGAGTAACTGTGAGGGACACTTCAATTTTTGGACTTTAATTCATATTTTTTTTTGAGAAGAAAATGAGAGATGGTCCTAGGAAACTAGAGCATTGTACTTCAGGTGGAAGAGAAAGAATGGAGCTCTTTAATATTTCAGTTCTTGCTTTTGATTTTTTTTCTGTGTGCAGTCAGCTTCTGATCCCTGTGATGGAAGGTGCAGCCTAGCTTAGTCAATCTTCTGTGCTTTGGGTAATCATTTGTATCTGAACAGAGGGCATGAAAAAGGCTTAAACATGACATTGTTTGAAAACCATCCTTGTAACAGAGCAGAAGAATGCCATAAATCTAGAGTAGCAGGGAATCTAGCCCTCTCAGTCTAGATAATTTCAGAATTTCCTGTTATCTTCCTCACCCTTAGAAATTTCTTGGCCAATGCATGTACCTAGTGCACATTGATTAATCGCATTTTATCTTAGAGGCATTAGTCATTGTCAGATTTTCTTGCTGTCTTTTCTTTACAGATCCAGTCTAATTCAAGTATTTAGGATCTGACTCATCAGCTTTGATTTATTTGCCCCCCTTTTTTTTTTTGGTACAGTTGTAGAGCATAGTTGCCACTTCACATAATTTACTTCGGCAGAATGGCTCCTGAATTTCACTGATGTTAATCAGACGTTTTGCTTCTAAGCGGTAAAAACACAGTTCAACTGCAGTCAGTGGAGTTTCTCTGTACTTCTCTTCATGAACCAGCTGCAAAGACCCAGCGGTCTGGAGGGGTTTTATACATAGGAATTCACCACAGCACTCTTGTGAATGCATCCCACAATTGTTAACATTAACTAATGTTAACAATTAACTAATGTTAACAACTACTTCTTGGGAACTCAGAAACTAGAACTTTTAAAAATGGCACACAGATCTTGATCTTTTTTTTGTTGTTGTTTCACAGTCCTAGTGGCCTGTCATTTTGTAACTAGTTCTGATATCGTGTCAATTTTTATTTAAATGGGAAATATCAAAATTCCTTGGGGGAAAAAAATTCAGAAGTACAAACAGAAAAAATATTGGTGTTTCTGTTTTTCTTCCATCATTATATTTATCCACTTTGATTTTATTGCCTCATTCTCTCTAAATGCTGGGACTTTTCCATCACTAGCACATGTTCATGAGAGTGAGCCTATTTCAAACAGTCATCTAATGCAAATTCACTTTTCAGTTTGGAAAGTATTTTATGTCTTGTTTTTGTCACAATCCCAAAGTCAACAATAAAGGGAGGAGGTTATCTGGAATGCAGATTTTGAGGGATTTTGAGCCATACTCCTGGTGAGAGCTCAAAAATCATAAAGGGTCTGGTGGAAGAGGGTTTGTTCTGTTGCCACTTACGTCATTTTCCTTTCCAAGCAAGAGGCAAGATATGACAAGTTGTATGACTTGCCTCATTACCAACTTGAATCAGCTCAAAATCTACCTTACTACTGTGTGTCCAGCACTGAGTGCGAAAGTTCACCTCCTTTACTCACCATAAGCTCTTATTTAGATTTAAGATAAATATCATCTGTAGTTATCTACTTGAGTTGTGTAGAAAATTACAATACTATATGCCAGAGTACAGAAAGGTTTACTGCCAAACAAAATTGGATTTAAATTCAGTAGTGTAGGAGGTCCCTTTTGTCTGGTGTTAATGTTCCCATAATCCCTAGTTACAAGGAAAAACAGTAACATTGATTTTTAGGTCCTTTTCAGTTCCTGGGGCAATTAATACAATGAAAGATGCAACTCACCTTCTTTGATGCCATATACAAGGCAGTTGTCTCATATAAATGAGACAGAAAGAAAATGACAAAACTCAAGAGAAAGAAAAATGAATTTTTTTTGAATTTTTTTTGAAAATTTTGAAAAAAAAAATTTAAAAGAAAATGTCAAAACTCAAGGTATCATCAGTACATGGGATTCTCTTGGGCCATCTCAGCTAAGCAACAAAGCCATTACATACCACGCATTTTGGTGATAGTTGTATGTTTTACCCTCATGCTAACCACCCAGTAACTCAGTTAGACCAGTCTGACTATCTGCATTTGTCCCCTGAGCATTTGCTGTTGCTGCCTTACAGTAACACCTTGCTGAGGGCTTTGCAGCAGTTGGTTACTGCCTTTCTGTCCCCACTGGTGAAGGAGTGAGGAAATGAAAGGAAATGACACAGTGTCACAAGCAAATGATGCTGAATCTTTGCTTCTCTGTGGTTTGTTTCATAGCTGATCTCAAAATGCAACCAAACAACTAACTGGTAGTGTTAAACACCTAAAAGTGGACCTCTTTACAGCTCTTTGGAGGGAAGCATAGAGGAAGTTGCTCCTAGTTCTTGTATAGAGAGAGGAAGAGGGAATTTTTGGGGAAGTGTCCCTCAACATTGGTTCAAAGTAATTAAGTCTTTTTGGCCTTCTTCAAATTTCTTTGCTTTTTTTCACCTGAAGAGGCATGACTGGAAGATTGCTGTACTGGAGTAGCGTGTTCAGGTTTGTTTGTGCAGAAGTATTGATTCGTACCAGGAGCTTTCACAAGTGTGTGTCTGACTGAGGCAGGAGAATGCTTTTCTGTTCATTTGCTGGGTGATTTCCTGGCAGCAGTGCCCTAGGGAGGCGTGAAACTGTACTAGTTACAAGGAGCTGTTGGTACTGAACCTTTTCAAAAGTGCTTGTTTTGCCCAGGTCACAGAAGTAATGACAGAGCAACATTGGTTCTAATTTGAGCTTCTATTTGTCTCTACACATTTTCTCTCCCCCACCTACCATGTCAAATCAAGTGGAAGTTCAATGGAAATTAATACTGTAGCAAGCCATTGCATCCTTTCTCAGTTGTGGTGCCTCACAATGTGCACGGTGCAGTTAGTTCCAGGTAACAGGTGAGCAGGGTGTGCTTTCCTCTCATTTTGCCTTCCTCTGAGAAGGATGGATTCCAGTATTCACACTCGTGGTGGCTGACACAAAGTAGGAGTTGCTCCTTACTCAAGGGACCTCTCTGTGCTGCTAGTCGGCTAGTTTGACCGTGCAGGCTCTGCTTTTGGGTGGACGTGGTTCTGCCTCTTGCTCAGTTCAAAAAATGAGCATCATCATTTTTGTTTCTGCGTCCTGAATTACCAGGTCTGAACCCATAAAATGACCCATTTTTAGTGTGAATACAAAAATGTGAGTACAGCTTTTTAATGTGGTGAGAAGTTAGACTTGCGTAAGAGAAAACACCCTTTTGAAAATCCAGGAATCCAGTAAGTTATATCTTGTTGTCTGAGTTTCTCATTTCACTTGCCTTTCAACTATTTGGAGGCTTATACTGGTTGAAGATGTGGACATAGATAAGCTCATCTGGGCACACAATAAAATCCCCAGGATTTAGGGGTTTTTCAACATTCAGTTATAATTTCATTTTTTCATCCTCAAGTATGAACGCATCTATTTTGTTTGCTTAGTAGGTGTAAAGACTAGCAAGATGCTAGAAAGGTGTGGGCTTTACCATTCTTTCCAATGGAGTGTTAACAATGGATATCTGAAAATTATAATTTTTGTGCAATCTTTTGCTTGAGAGAGGCTTATTTAAAGAAATGAAGATAATCATTAATCATAAAATGTTATTAATTCATAGTGTCATATGAAATTATTTGGAAGTTTGTAGCTGAGCATTCTCTCTTAGAAATTTCTGGAGAATTTTGTAGTTAAATCCTCAATTACCTGAAATCAGGGCATCTTTAGTGTCCATATTGAAAATTAGTTTTGCTGCTCTTGCAGGGAGAAATTTCTGTTGCTTTTGTTTCAAATGTCTTTAAATATTGGCTAGAGCAACAAGAAGCCTCTAGACTTGTGTGGCAGCCCAATCATGCTAACATGCTTACAGTCACAACTGATTGTTGGTAACTGACGTTATTACCATTACTCCAAAACAGATAGGTTGTCCTGATGAAATGGCACAATGCCCTGAGAAAAATCAGGGATAAGCAGAAAACCTAAATAAAATGCTAAGGAAGAAGTACTTCCCTAGCAAAAGTGGGGACAAAGTCCCGAGGAACAAAACCAGCACTGCGTGGCTTTTTGTGAGCTCATAAAACATCACTGTTACTGTGGAAATGACGGGATCTCATCAACAGGAGCCTGGAAAGACCCAGTAGCTTTTTAAACATGTTTCTTGCTCTTTTTTCAGTAAATGGGCTCTCAAGCATGAGCATGTTGAAGTGGGAAATTCCCTGGATCAGAGAGCCAAAAACTGTTCTATTATTCTGTTAGTGTTGGTTTAAGCAGGGCAGACAGGATTTGCAGAATCGAAAGATCGCTGAGCAGTTTCTGCCAACTTATCTTTCCTCAGCAGAGGATGAGCTGTGGAGTCACTCCTGGTGTTCAGGAGAGCTAAACCGGTGCTGTGGAGTCTGAGCCGCTTTGCTCAGAGGTCAGAGCAGGGCAATGGGAGTGAGGAGTCCTGTAACTCTTTCAAGGCAAGTCACTTAAACACCCTCCCAGTCACCTTTAATCCCTGGTCTGAAATGCAACTTCATATTGTTATTAGTGTTTATAGAAAGAGTGTGGATCATGGATGCAAACTCCTCAATAAATACACGTTCCTATTATCCATTGTACTCTTGATTTCCAAAAGATTTATAACGCCAGCTCTTTGGCCACTATTCTGGCTGCCTCCTGTAGTTGAAAGCTATCTCCTGAACTTGTGGGAGTTGTCTGCACTCGTTTCTCCTCTTTTCTGGAGTTGATGTTTGGCAATGGAGGCAGGTAGGAGCTATGCTTCTGCTCAACTGGGTCAAAACTTCAGGCTCACTGCTTTTGGTACTGATTTTGTATTGCTCGCTTTCAGAGTCATCTCCAGAAATTAAATTCTCCCTCTTTTACGCACAGACAAGTGTTAGCACTCTCATTTTGCAGGTAGGAGAAGATTGGTGTCCTGTCCAAAATCCGAGACTTTCTAACTTTTGGGTGATACAGGGTGAGTCCTCAGGTATTTATGGCAGCAAGAATCAGCCCTTCTCACCCACCATAGATTTTCGGTCCAAGTCAGCTTTGCTAGAGGCCTCACAAAGAGGGCAGGAATAAAGTTTTTTTCATCTTTTGCTTTGTGATGAGTAAGGTGCAAATTAGCTTAAAGCACTGTGACAAGTGGTTCTGTTCTGTTGGTGCGGATGAGATACAGCTCTGCTGTTATCCACAGGTGTTCATTGAAACTGGTGAAAGGAGATGCCTATTGATACTAGCCGTTATTAGAGAAAACAATATGAATACATACAATGGTCCATGGGGATCCTATCTTTATTTGAAAGTGGGCCTGAAGAGTTACAGTTTTTGCAAATTAAAAGCTTTTTCTATGCTTGCGTCAGAAAAATGCAAGCTGGAGAGAAGAGACTGAGTCCGAATTTAAAGATCAGTTGTATCTAGAGTCCAAAATCCTACAGAGTGGGACTGATATTACCAGTTATCTCCTACCTGTGGGTAATACTGATTTCTCAGGGGACAACTCACAGCAGCAAAGCTAAGCATGGTCTAAAGGGCTGGAAACCACATCTCAGATTCTGTCTGTTCCCGTCACTGTGCAGCAACAAGTCCTACCCCGAAGGTAGTTTCAGTGTCTGTGACCTGTTTACAAGACATTGTGTGCTGCTTGGCAGGCGTTTGCCTTTCAGACTGCAATTCACTGCTGACTTGCCAGTTGGTTTGAGAGCTGCGCACCTAAGGCTGCGTGTTGGAAGAAAATCCTTATCAGATAGGCAGGAGCAACATATTCCAATTTGTTTTGTGAAATGCTGGTATTATCAAAGAAATGTCGTTGACCAGAAAGAAGGCACTGTTCAAGGAAACTTGTTAAGAAATCTAAACTTGATCCCATAATCTTTATTTGTGCTGTTTATACATAATATTTTGAAGCTGTGTGTAATGATATGCTTTGTAAGGTGTTGCATGTATCGTTGTGTATGTAGAAAACTTCAATAAAAACATTTTGCTTTACAATCTTTGTATGCAAAATTGCAAGTTATTTAATTATTTGTCTCTGTCCAACAATACTAGTTTTAAAGTCTGTGGAACTTCAAGAAAACAACTGGCTAATGGAAATAGATTTCTTAGGGAAGGACCATTTTATTTTCCACTGCTCAGCTTTTGGACAACTTCTTTTTTTTTTTTTCCCAGTTACTTGACACTGTCTTTTAGAGAACACATGCCTGAAACCATACAAAGTTTTGTTTTTCTTTCTAGTTGAATTAGTCTTATAGCTTCTATCTGGATTACTTAGATTTACAGTATGATGCAATGTAAAAGAGAATCTTTTTCTTAACTGTGATATCCCAAGTACTTAACAGCATAGACCTACAGAGGGCCTGTTGCTCTGCAGCCCCAGTCTTGCGCAGTGAACGTGGGTGGGAGTTTTGTAACTGAATTCAGGGGCTTCAAGATCGAGCCTTAAGTGTCATTACCTTACCAGGGACCTGGGATTTAAAAGAATGGCTCATATCTCTAAGAAGAAATGTTGTGCAACTTCTGCAGGTTATGCAAATCATGCTTTTCCCCTTTTCCTCCTCTCCTGATGAGTCAATAAACCTTTTCCTGACAGTGAAAACAATGGAAAAGATGTTTCTTAGAGTCTAAGGAGATGAGGGACTATGCCTGTGGCAATTTCTATTTAGTGAGTCAAATGCAGAGAGAGGATTGTCAGCACGTCCTTCACCTCTGCTATCCCATTACTGACTTTACCCCTGTCATTTTGTATTTTATTCCTGCTATTGTCAATACAGATTGCTATTTAGAATTTAGTAAAAAAGTTTTAATATGCTAAAGCGTTCCACATGGCCTCTTTGCAGGGTGTGTCCCTGTCCCCTAGCTGAATCTTGACAGTGGATTTAGCCAACATGCAGTTTCAGAGGCTCCAGTGGAAGCTGTAGTCTTTATATGTAAAATATGCTTCCACCAGAAGATACTTATTTCATTGGAAGAAATGTCAGGTCAGCTCTGGAACAGGCCTGCATGACGTGCAGGAATTAGGAGAATATGATCTCAAGTCTAAGCTAAGGAAGTGTTCAGAATAATATAAAATTTATGACTTTGTGATATTAAAATGATGAGATGGAGACAGGACAGAAAAGAATAATGAAGAATCAGGGCACCCCACCAAGTCTGAGGAGGCTGATTTAGGTAAGATCTTCAGGCACTGTAAAGGTATGTAGGCCACGGTAATTCCGGGTAATTCACTACAAACTCTGTGCTGCAACAACCAGCCAAAACCACTCATCACTCGCTTTTGATCTTCTGAGATCTCTTAAGACATTTGTCTGTAGCTGTATAGTACAGCAGGAAATTTAACTTCTAGGATGAGAAGAGTATATTCTGACGTGTATCCTTTCTGTCCTAAAATTAAGCAGTTGTTGAAGTATCTACCATTGTCTTTGACATGAGATGTCTCTTTTCTTCTGGGCACATTTATTTTTCAAAATGATGAAGAAACAGAAGTCACCAAGCAGTGCAACTTCTGTGCCAAAAGGCTTGACTATCACAGGACTCTAAAAAAGATGTAAGTTCCTTTTTGTGGTAGTTTGACCATTGTCCTTTTCTGACCATAACTGTCCACTTTCGTGATACTGCCAAGATGTGCTTGCAATGTATCCACTGTAGGAAAACAGGGTAAAATCTAATAATTTGATTTGGGGATGTGTTTGAAGGAGAAGAAAACGTCTCCTGTTTCAAAGTACATTTTTCAGAAATTGCCTCAGTGCTCTGGACTTTCAGATTAACACCCAGAATTTGGCATCTGTGCCTGTGGGTATCGGCTGGCTGTTGGGAAGAAAGCCATGTAGCAGCAAGGATCTTCTGAATCTTTTCACCCTTTGCTATAGCAGGGACATTTGCTCCCATGATTTCTTTTGGTCAAATAATCCTTTCATTTGGATTTTATGTGTACAGGACAGTTTATAAAAAAACAAAACAAACCAAAACAACTTGTTGCCCACAATCTTTGTAGAACAGGAACTTAACTGCATATGCAAGGCATTACTTTTGGGTCTTTCCTTTTGTTTCTGTACTGTTTGGAACAGAAAGGTTGCTAAGGCAAAATGCTAAAGGAGTCACGATTACTTCTGCTATGGTCTGTATGTATGTATTGTGGCAGCGCAGTAAACACTCTTTTTTTGACATGGTTTTGGCTTAATTTTCTTATTGCTGGCTCATTGGTGATGAGCTTGCTGAATAATGTGTTGTTTAATTTCATTTTGTCTTTTTGTTCTTAAAAGGTCTTTGCAACAGTGTACAAAACTCCAGTAACAGCAGCTGATATTGCAAACAATGGCAAAAGTTTGTTCTAAAGGTTTTTTTTGCAGGGTAACACTGAGGTCTTTTTGTATAATTTATATTCTTCAACACATACCGTGGGCAGACTAATATGGTTTTTCTCAGACTGTGATATTCTTTTGATAAAAAATGACTTCTGTTCTTTTTGATAAGGAGAATTTAATTTGTTGGCCACAACATCGGACAAAAGACAAAACAGGTCTTCCTTTTGCTGCTTTATTTAGTTTATGATTTCAAATGCTGTGGCTAAAATACCACAGCGGCTGAGCACGGAGGTGCTTTGCTTCAGATGTTACAAATTAAAAACTTTGCTCATGGCAACCAGCAACTAAACTGAGCTCCTTGTTGGTCAGTCTTTCCTGGTTTTGTTGCAGTGGGAATCTTCTCGCTGATGGTGCCCTTTTTCGGCAGAGGGACTCCTTAATCTGGGAGGCCAGGGAGCTATTCTGCTGGAGGTGGTAGATGCGTTCAAGGCAATGGTTTGCTATGAGAATCTCAGCTGTTTTTAAACTCAGGAAACTTGGAAAAGCAAGGGGTCAGAGGTGAGAAAATTGGCTTTGGACGCACTGAATGCTCTGCTCTCATCAGCTCGTCAACGACATCAGTTAATTGCTGCCACTCCCCAACCCCTGACTCTGTGGCTGAATGATATTTGGTGTCTTAGTGATGCACTGGGGTGGTTTTACAGTGTGCAGACATCCTCTGCAGCCAGAAGAAATTTGGCAAATAACTCTAGTTTCCCCAAGGACTTGATTTTTTATTTCTTTCTGCTTCTAGGTGTCAGTCAGTCTCTCCACCGCCTCTTTTGTCCCCGCGAAGAAGCCTAGCCTACCCCCTGAGCGATAGCGAGGACTCTTGCCGCTCTACTCGACTCACCAAAGTCTCCAGCTCCAGACCACGACTCAAGGACTGGAGCAGCCGCACACCTACGCTGCGAAGCACCTCCACGAGCCCATCAGACACCGACTCCCCCAGCCACCCTCTCAAAGCCACCAGCGTGGGTGCTTTGGATAAAAGGCTGTCTGTATTCAAGGCTGAGGACCAAAAGGAGAGTCCAAAGGAGGCTGACGATGGGGACACAATAGGGAGCCACCTGCTCGCCCGGAGCACCCTATCCTTGGGCACTGCTAGCAATTTGAGGAACCTCTCCCTCAGTCGGGCGAGTGTCCGCTCACAGGCGCTGGACATCAGGCAGAAGATCACAGAATGGGAGTGCCGCCGGGAGCCATCTCCCAGGATGAGTGCGTGTGTGGACAAGAGGGATGCTGGGGAGAGGTCGGGCAGTGAGAGCTGCCCCAGCGTGCTGACCTCTCCCTGCAGCGAGAAGACATTTGATTTCAAAGGGCTCAGAAGAATGAGCCGAACGTTTTCTGAGTGCTCTTACCCAGAAACGGAGGAGGAGGAACTGCAGGACAGGGATTCCTGCCATCAGTTTGAAAAGAGATCAGGCAGGAACGAGCCTCCTTCTGCCACTTTCCTCAAGGGCCACGTGAGGAAAGAGTCCTCTGCCGTGCTCAACAGAATACAGAAGATCGAGCAGGCACTGAGAGAGCAGCCCGGCAGAGGCCTCCCCCAGTTACCCAGTAGCTGTTACAGTGTTGACAAAGGGAGAAAAAAGTCTGTGACTCTGAACACTGTGGAGGGACTGAGTGAAACCCTAAGTGATAGCAAAGGAGGGAGTGTTATTTTGGGGAGCGAACCAGAAACACCCACTGAGGCCGACAAAAGCAGTAAGACAAAACAGGGGCTTACTGCAAACTCGGCTGGCCCTAAACTGCTCCTTGAAAGCCCGACTAACACTGCGGTGAATCCTGTCCCCAAGCCCAAACGCACCTTTGAATATGAAGCAGACAAAAACCACAAAAGTAAACCGAGCAATGGCCTACCTCCATCTCCTACACCTGCTGCTCCTCCTCCCCTCCCATCCACCCCTGCACCCCCAGTTACCAGAAGGCAGAAGAAAGAGTCGCGCTTTCACAGAAAATCCCAGAATAGGTAAAATTCAAGGAAATGCCTTGTGCTCAATCTTCAAATAAATAGATGTGCTGTATTTTTTTAGTAATAATATTTCAAATTCTCCCTCTAATGCAATTATGTTCACCTGAGGAATGCTAGGAATTGTGTCCAAGACAAGTATTTCTTCTGCTGAACTGCACTGATGGGATGCAATAGTACAATACCTTTACATGGCTACAGTTTTGGAGTTCTCCAACCTGCATTCCTCAGTCCCTGGAAAAGGCTCTAGGTCATGTGTGCTAAAGGTTATTTCACTCATTTTGGCATATAAGCCCTTACTGGAGATTTTTAATCAAGCGTAATTTCGTTATCCGCTTGCTGTAGGGCTGTAGCTGATCTGTGATAGTTCTGTCTGCCTGTTCACTGCAAAACATACCTGCAGAGGGTTTGTCTTTCCAAAGCTTGTTACCACAGCAGTTGTGCCAGTTTTATGGAATGTTGGTGATTTTATTTAATTCAGTGCCTAGGAATGTTGTCGATTTTATTTCATTCAGTGCTTAGGAATGTTGTCCTAAGTCACTATTGATAGCTGTAGAGGATTAATGCTGAGAAAACTTTTTTAGCACAGTAAGGCCTTTATATCCTTCCCGAGCTAATGATGAGCAGAGTATATGACTACGTTTTCACAGCAGTCTGTGGAGCTTGACTTGTTTTAATTACATGATTCCCCTCGAATTTTGGAAATGGTAAAACTCATTCTGCTCACCACTTAGAAAACTGTAGGCACAGCTGTTGATAAGCATTCACAGTATGGCATTTTTAACAAGTTCACCTCTCTGTGCATGTGTATGATGTACACACACATGTACTCTCTTTGATATTTAATGATGAGCTTTGCAAATAACTGCTAAATGGCATCTCAAGTGCACACATCAATTCAGAACCTGGTGCTTGATGTTGGCTCAATTAATTACAAGTTTATGTCAGCACGACCTGACCTGAAGTATGCTGGGACAGGAAAAGGAGAAGGAGGAGCCTTCAGATTCTGTTCTTTACAGAATTCATTTCTGTTCTTCTGCTTCTGAAATGGATCAAAGAGCTCTGCTGATTTGTGTGGTTTCTCTGAGAAAGATTGGGGCCGGGGGGGGAAGGCGGGATGTGGAAAGCCAAGCTCTGATTAGCAGTGCTTATCTTTGAGTTCTGGCAATAATCTCAGTTAGAGGAAGTAAGTAAGTTTTTAACAAGAGTTTGTAAAATAAAGCTAACCTCATTTTGTTCAGCACAGCATTTCCAATGTACAAAAGGCAAATAATAATGTTTAAATGTTCTGCTATAAATGATAGCCTTTATTGAAAAATCATGGGGTAAGTGGTAAAATGTTCTGTGTGTTGGGTGGCAGAGAGGAACGAATAACAGAAGATAGTTCTTGCACAGAATCACTGTGTGACCTTTGGCTAAGCGATCCAAGTCAGTCTCTGCATATGCACACTGACTTTGAGAGCTTACAAGTCACCTAAGAACCACAGTATTTTGTTACAATGAGTTTGTGAGATGAATTTTTGAAATTTCTTTCAGAAGAGGTACAATTTGTGCTTGCACCTGCAGGTTCAGTCTCTCGTCATAGTGGAGTTAGACAACAGCATGGCTCAGCAATGGAGCCTCAGTCCTGGGTGGGGCTAGTAGGTACAAGCCCAAAATAAAAGCAGTATTTGTCAATTTAAGTTGTGATTAGTGGAATGTAAATTGTAGAGTTTACAGTGTTATCATCTGTACCTGATGATTCTTGCAAATCAGTTCCACGTTGTACAGGGTAGGTTTCCATTTGTTTGTAACATCTTTACCCTACTGCAGTTTAGCCATGTCTCTGGACTTACCTCTGATTAATGATGACCTAAGTAAGTTTAACTCAACCCCCCCAAAATCACAGGTTTGCCAGCTGACTTCAAGGCTGGGTGGAAATGCCTTATAAAATCTTAACTATTGTCTTTGCTACTGTCCTTCCTTCAGTTACATAAAGAGAATTCCAGCATTTACAAAGAGCTTGAGACCATAAAAATCATGTAAGAATGACAGCATTTTGTTAATATTAGTTATTGAAATTTCAGTCTCTAAACTGTTCTGTTTTTGAGAACAGACATAATTCATTATGTCTACAGCGTATAGCTGTGTGTTTCAGATTAAACATAGATGTGGCTTGCCCTCACTTGAATGGACTGTGGATATTTATTCTTCTAACATTTTGGTTGAAAACACTGGTTTCTTTGTGGTGGCTAATTCAATTTTAAAGTAAAATGGAGGAAGTCTCTCATATTTGTCTGCTAACGTAGATCCAGGCTGGATCTGGTGCCCACAGTAGCTTTTACATTTCAGATAGATGTGACCTGGATGTTCCCTAGCAGATGGAGATCCTCTGGCACAGACACAGCGCAAGAGAGTGTCGTCACAGAATAGGCTTGGGTCACAGGGACTGCAGCTGAGTGCTGGTCCACAAAACCATCCCTGTGGTCCTATGTGGTGTCACTGCATCATGGTGTTGCCTTGAAATCTATGGAGTTGGATATTTAACTACTTTAGAAAGTCTCATTTCATACACAAATATGTCTTCAGTGCCTAAGCATTTTTTATTACTGTGTGGAGCAGCGCATGTCTGGATCTGAAATGCATGGCTTGTTTCTGCCATGATCCTGATGTACATAACATGGACCTGGATATTCTTAATATTAGGAAAAGGAGAGAGAAGGGGGTTCCTAAGCCTGCCCCAGACCCAGAAGGCTGCTCCAGCAGACAAATAGGAAATTCTCTTGTCAAATGCAGTATTTGTATGATAGTCATTTTATTGCCTTTAGGGATACTCTTGAGCCAATTAACAGGCTGAAGTACGTCTCATGAGACTCTACTACTGCCATATGGATATGTTGTCAACATATGTTTCACTCTAGCTAGAGAGAAGAGGAAAGGGATTGATGGCAGGATGATTTACTCTTAATCTAGTTTGGGTATCAATGAATGAAGTGTGGGCATCAACACAGCCTCCACAAGCCCTACAGCACCCCGGGATTTACACTCCAACCTGAGCCCATTTCATCCTCAGTGCTGAATCAATCCAGTGAATGCTAGCCCTGGCAATGCAAACCATGCACCTCCCAACTTGAGTGTAGATATTGTCTCAGAGAACAAGTGCTGGGCAAACTGGAGAATGGGGAGGAATTGAGCTCCTCTTCCCCTAGAGCTGCTCAGTAGCACTGGGGCAGGTGTGGCTGAGAGGCAGTGAATCACTCCTGCTTCAAGCACCTGGATAGTAGACCAGTTGCATGGGTTTATCTGACCCAGCTGCCCCCCACCTTCCTGCCAGAGACCCTGAACCTTCAGGCCCTCAGCCATCAGCCTGGGATGCTCATGCATCCCAGAGAGCCTTATTTTCCTCAGTGCTTTGTCCTTTGTTCACCTTGCAGGGTGTGCAAGGGAAATGGCTGACTTTCACACGAGTCTGCCTTTGGTGTTTGTACACCGACCTTCATGAGGGAACATACTGAAGGTCCAAGACGTGAGCGTTTTCAAACTAAGGGCTATGTCTCTCAGAGCAACTGGTGGGAGAAAGCATTCCAGAGAAATGTCTTTCTTGAGGAGAGAGAACCACGTGTTTCTGGGGTCCCTGGCAAGAGCAAGACAATTTCTGATCTGAAGACTGTGCTGCTAACTTTGTAACTTTTAACTCACATACTTTCTTGGTATTTCTCTCTGTCCACATAGAGGGGATAATAATACTTCCGACCTCACAAAAGTGTGACCGCTTGCTAAAGACTGCTGTGAGCACAGGACTTGAGGTTCTCTAAAAGTTAGCCCTTAAAGATGATGTGTGATTTTTTGGGGGGGTCTTTTTATATATATTTCCTAGCAAACAAATGCTCAGCTACATGTTCGAGTCGTTTTGTGTTCTAGTTACTGATTACTCCTTGTTTTAAACTTTAGAAAATCCTTTGAGTTTGAGGATGCGTCAAGTCTGCAATCCCTGTACCCTCCCTCCCCAACTGAAAATGGGACCGAAAGCCAGCACAAATTTGGATCCAAGAGCACTTTAGAAGAAAATGCCTATGAAGACATTGTAGGTAAGAACCTGTTGCAGTACGTGGGCTCACAGTGGGATGTGGAGCAGGTGTGGGTCGACCGTGTATTGTTGAACACATGCCCTGTGCAAGAACATTCAGTGCTGTCAGTAAAGTGAGATTAAGTGGAGGGTTAATGGGTTTGATGCATCAATGCAAACATAACTCTTAGTTTGCATGCAGGAGGTCTTGATTCCTTTGGACTGCTTTGGGTGGTACTGGAAACAGACTGTTTGATCAGCTTTTTGCTATGCTTTTCAAGAAACAAATCATTGTTTTTATCAAGGCCTTGGCTTGAAGCCTTGAGTGGTGTAAAAATGTAAAGAACTGAAATTGAGATAGTGCTTACAGAACCATCCAATAGCAAGATTAACCTCACAGGTCCTTGTGTGGTCAGCCTGAGATTTTCAAGACTGTCCCAAAGCAGTTGTTTGTAGCACCATTCCTGGTCTTCCTCAAGTCCCAGTTGCTGGTTAAAGAAAAATTAATTTCCTTTAGCTATACAGCCATCAGGAATGCGCAACCAAAACACTGTTTTGATTAAGCTTCACAAGAAAAACATGTTTCTTTTGGTCTTAGAAGGAAATGTATGGCCTATGCATACATTCTTTTAACATCAAAAAAGTTGTTATAATTACTGAAAATTGGGCAGCTCTTCAGAGCACAGATTTTCCACACAAGTGATGAATATCTGCATTGTTTTTAACTCTTTCAGTGTTGTATTATTACAACAGATACAAATGGTACTTCATTTTACTTTGGACAATGAATCTTTATCTACTGAAAATTGGAGGGCTACCAAGACAGTCAGAGGGCCCGAGAGCACACATCCTTTGAAGAGACACTGACAAGCTGGGCTTGTTTAGTCTGCTGAAAAGGAAGACCAGAGGCACTCTTATACTGCTTACAAATGTTTGAAGGGCAAACAAAGCTGATAGAACAAAACTCTTCTTGGTCATATCAATTAAAACAGCAAGGAACAGTGGCCACAAATTACAGCTTGGGGCTCTTTCTTCTTATACCCAAATTCTGTCTGGCTTGTCAGACTTCATGAAAACAGGAATTTTCTCTTTCCATTTGCAGCTGTACTCTCCCTCTATACCATTCCAAAAAATGCTTTCAGAACACACAAAAAAGCTGCTCTTCAGTGTCTGCTAATAAAAATAAGAGTTTATGTAGATACTAAAAAGTATTTTTTTTTCTGTGGAGGATGTCCTTATATGATCATTAGCCTTCTCCAGACCCCTGTGCAATTTACACTTGAAAACGTATTGTGCATTAATTACAATGCTCATCTTTGCTCAGGACATGTCAATTTGCTGCCGGACATCAGGTGGTCGTGCTTCTTTGCTTTGTTTCATTAAATCTAAAAATAAAATGTACAGGACCAGTAAGAAGCTTTCTTCAAATGAGAAGAAATCTTGGGTTCAGTAAAAAAAAAAATCAAATTGGGCTCTTCCAGCTCACAGGAACTATAAGGCAGCTCCGTGCAGATTACCTGCAGGGTAGCAGGAAGAGAACGCAAAATTTCAGATTTGTGGACAAACAGAGAACTTCATTGTTTTGTACTGCTTTTTAACAACTTCTTTCCAAAGCACTTCATTCAATACAGGCGGTGTGGGGGGAATACCCAATCAATATAATTCTTATAAACTGTCAAGCATGATTAAAGACAAGCCAAAGCAGTTTGATCTCTGGCTTTAAAGAAACTATTGTAGTTTTGTATATCACATCTGCATAATTTATACCAGTAGTGCTAGACCCCAGTCTCTTAAGTAGCACTTTTGTACTCATGTAAACCAGGTGAACTTGTTTTATAGATTTTTGTCTGCTTTAAAGATAGAAGGGACTCTGTCACTGCTGCTTTGGGTTTTCTTTGCAAACAGTTGCCCTAAAGTGGTAGTGGGTTTTTCATCTATAGCTGGTTGAATCTCCTGCCTCCCTAAAAGCTTGTAAGTAGTTTAAACATTGTCACAAAAGTAATCAATTTAATGAAGTCCCCTTCGACCCTACTCCCTGTAGAATGAAAACTTTTAATGCAAGTGAATGTTACAACACAAGAGGAAAAAGGCAGTGAATCTGGAGCAATGTTCTAAGCACTCTACTGTGAGACAGAATCATAAAATTCAGGTTGTAAGGGACTCTGGAGTCAGCTGATCTAACCTCTGCTGAAAGCAGGGCTAGTTTCAAAGTTAGATCAGGTTGCTCAGGGCTATGTCTGGTTGAGTTTTCAAAATAACTTAGGAGCATGGTTTCACTGCCTCTTTGCACAGCCTGCTCCGTAGCTTAACCTCCACTGTGAAGATTTGTTTCTTGATATCACTGTGAAGGAATTTTTCTTCTTATCCAGTCAGAATTCTCCTTGTTGCTATTTGTGACTGTTGTTTTTCATCCTTCACTGTGCATCTCCAAGAAGCATCTGCCTCACCTTTTCAATAACCCCCTTCTAGGAAGTGGAAGGGAAGCAGTTATGTTCCCTCCAAGGCTTCTCTAGGCTAAATAGTCCCAGTTTGCTTGGCCTTTTCGCGCTCACATCGTATGTATCAGCCCCAGCCATCTTAGCAGCCTTGCTCTAGACTATCTCTGGTCTCTCTGGTACCATGAATAGCTCAGAGGCAGCCTTACAAGGGCCAAATAGAGGACAATTACCACTTCCCATGACTTGCTGGCCACATTCTTGCCTAGTACAGGCAAGGTGTGGTTGTCCTTCCTTGCCACAGGCACACACTGCTGCCTTGTGTTCAGTTTGTTGCCCACTGGGACCTTCAGCCTTTTGTTTGAAAGTTGCTCCCTAACCAGTTGGCCCTGGCATGGACTGCTGCAGGGTTATTCTGACCCACATGCAGGACCATGTTTTTCTTTCCTAAACTTCCTGAAGTTCCTGTTGAGCTGTTCCTTCAGCTTGCTGAGGTTCCTCCAAACAGCAGCTCAGCTCTCCTGTCTGTCACCACATCTCCCAGCCTGGTGCCCCTTAGCAGGATATTTCTCCCTCACTTGGAAAGCACAAGAGAGTTGTAGATAAGTGGTGAATTCTCAGAGGTTTACTCCTAGAAAGCATATTCAGTGTTAGGTATCTACAAGATACTGTGTGGGGTACTCCGTGTTCTCACTCAGACTAATATAATGATCAAAATTCAGCTTCTAAGCATATAAGTGCTAGGACTAGAGTCCTTGATTTTGAGGTTACTACATGACCTCCTCATCTGATGTGTATGCACACTAAGCCTTTGTCTTTCTCCTGGTGCCCTTATACTGTTTCCTTCTTTAATGATCAGGACAGTGGTGAACTTCTATAGCTAGTTTATGTTATTTTGAGAGCTGATTTGACAAAAAAAAAAAAGTTTTAAGATACATTAAAACCAAAAATGATTGTGCTTTGAAATCCAGTGATGTCATGAACTAGATGCTTTGTTTAATTTGGTAATATTTTTGTACACTTTAATAGATGAAAAGTTCAAGACAGATATTGGATTGGAACATAATGATCCATTCTGCATTAATCAAGAGGCAGTTGTATAAAGGGATGCACATTCCTAATATTAATCAGAGCTGTATTCCATGTGCAAAGAACCATGTGGACTTCATTCATCTTCTGTACTAGCACTCACAGGAATGTGGCAGTCATAGTAAACTTAACATTGTTTTGCTTCTTGTGGTTTTGAATGAGTCTTTAATCAGACCAAAATTGATGTGGCTTTATGAATCTAGTTGGGGAAACCGTGCTTGGCTTTGTGCACATTCAAGAAACTATGACAGTATTAAGAGATGTCTGAGACAGTTGCTTCTGCTGTGTTTGTGGACAACAGTATTTCCTGTCATATGTACCATATGGTTTCAGGTTTCCAGTCTGTTCCCCTAAATGCAGTTGAGATATTTGAATATTGTAATTTAACCTCTGGTGTCTCTGAGGCATTTTTCACCTGACATCCGGAAGAAAGCACTTGTTATCATCACCAAAAAAATCTGAATGAGTAAAGTGAAGGCAAAGTTAAGGGCACAATGTTGTGTAACTTGAGAAAATCTAGTAAAACCAGGTAAATTATTATTTGTGTTTGTAAGAGGAAACTAAACTCACAATTCAGAAATTAAATATAGTGGAAGACATCTTCGGCAAGGCAAGCCTTCTTATTCTGTTTGTAACTCCTCAGAGTGCTGGACGCAGTAGCACAGGTGAAGATTTTCTCTAAGAGGATACTACATAGATGTGTAGGAGACCCATTGCTCAGCTGGGCTGTGTGTGTTGCATTGTAGATTGAGAATGTTTAATTTGATGTCACACAACTCCATTTACCCTTTCCAAGCAAGAGCCGTTTGCTCTTATAGCTACTGGGCCCTCATTAAAACGTTTTTTTTTTCCCAAGAAGAAAGGTAGTGATTAAAATGCCTTTGCTCCCTGAATGTCTGTAACTAACAGGGTTTCTTGCTTCTCTGCTGTTTTTAAAGTCATAGGTGGACTATTCAGCACAAAGCCCAGGTGTGTGAGTATCAGGTTATTAGTCTTCTAATGGGTTTAGTCTCTTACTTGTGCAGTAAGAAGAGCACTTCGTGTAAAAATGGATTTATTTCAGCCACATATATTAGTGCAGAGAGTACTGGTCTTGCCCCAGATAAGGCTCCTGTTCTGTCTGACTGGCTCACGTGCAAGACTGGTGCCTGCTCACTAAATTGCAATGGTCCACTCTTAGAACTCTGTTAACTAACATGAAAGATAATGCTAATGTCTTTCAGAGTCCCCAGCTGGAATTAGGCTGTACTTTTCTTTGGGACAAGACTGGCTTGACTTTGCAGTCGGAGCTCTTTTGAGTGCTCACCATGCTGGGTTACAGTGGACAAACCATACTCTGTCTGGCTTGGCCACTTATATTGGCGTGTGGCCGGCAGTTTGGGGTGACATTAGCCCTTCCTCTGTGTTGGCTGGCAGAGTTCCCGCTAGACATTTTCCAAGTGCATAGAGCTGGAATTGCTCTAGGGCTGAAATAGATCTTTTATCTTGTTACTCTCCATCAAATTTCTGTGAGGAGGAAAAAAAGTGTCTGCTACTGCCCTGAGGAAGTTTTGGTGTTTCACTGGCATCAGAGTCCCTAGGAACACAAAGTCTGGGGACACCAGTATATGCATACCAGTTACGTATAGCCAGGCCTGGTCTATCCCAGAACTCAGGTGGCGTGCCAAAGGCATGATAGGTGTCAGTGCCAAAACTTGTTAAAGCTGCTTGACGGGAGGTCCTGGTGCTGTGTAGATCACTGGCCATATGCCTCTCCTTTAACCTTGCAGTTGGTGTAGTTAGCAGGGTCGGACTCCTTCGTTCATTAAATGCAGTTATTTTTTCAACTGACATTTTAGGATATGCTATGGAAGGTGGAGTCCATCAAATACTCACTGGCTGAGGAAATGCTCTTCTCAAGGAGACTCCAGCAGCTGGAATGTGAACCTGGGCAGATGGATTAGCTGTTAAAGAGGGACATATAACCTGGGCAAGAGAGGGATAGTCAAAAGCGTATGGTTCAGACAAGTGGCACAAATTCCTGTGAAAAAAATATTTCCTCCAGGCAATGCCAAAATTATGGAAAGTTAAAAGTTCAAATGTTTTTATTTTAAAGCTGGGATTCAGCAGTTGGGTTCTGGTTCTGAAAGAGCACAGACCTGTGTATCTGCAGTTTTGATACTATCTGTGATGGTAGAGGCCAACTTGAAAGCTTGCCTTGGAACTCAGTTCTGTCTTCTCATTTCTCCCTATCTCCACATCACAGTTTCTCTGTGGTCTACTGGGGAGACTAGAGTAAGTCACACATTCTTGATGAGGATACAGACTTCTTCCCAGCTCAGAAATAAACATTCAAAGGCAGAGCTTGGATTTAGGCCCATCTCTGGTTGTATTTATGTTTGTTGAGAAGTATTTGATGAAGCCAGTCAGAATACTTTTCTGGAGTCTGTGAAGCTCTCAGTCAGCAGAGTCAGATCATTTCAGATCGGCTTGAAATAAAAGGTGATAGTTAAATTGTGTGGGAAATCTGTCTGTAGGGGGAAAAGTGAGAAAATGAGGCAGAACTGAGACAGTTAAGGAGAAGCAGCTGCTGACAGCTACTGTGCCTGCTTTGGCAGCTAAAGCTGAAGCAGTCCAGAAAGTAAAGCAATGCCCCAGAAACGTTGTAGGATGAATTTCTGAATGGGATCCTGCTGGTGGCCTCCTCTTGGGAGTGTCCTGCAATCCATGGTCCCAGTTGCAGCTGGCCCTCCTGGACAGGGTTTCTTATGCACCCTTCTGCTCTTTGGACTTGTCCAGTGTCACATTGAGGAGATTTCGAGCCCTGAATTCAGCCCTGAGGCTGAATACTCCTCTTGACAAATATGTTTTGCACCTTAAAAGGAGTTAGAGTGATAATAGCAACTTAATAACTGTGCTTCTGGAGGTCTATAATTGAACCTTGTTACAAATTACACCCAATTGGCACATTTGTTTAGTATTTCCAATGTCACGTTGAGCATCTCACTTCAGTTTGGGGAGAATCTGCTTCTTGTTTACTTTTGCACTATAACAGGACAACTAGCTGTGGGTTTGCATGGGCCTTCTTCACAGTCAGAGTTGAGTGGAAAATAAATCCTTACAAAGCCCCAATCTAGTCAGACTGGTACCAGCCCTAGAAGAATTCCTTTTTTTTTTTTTTTTTGGGTAAAATCATATCCACATAAGGCTTGTATACAGGTTTCAGGTCATCACTCAGGGAGCAAACTGTCCTTCTTTTGGTGTAGCCATCTCTCCTTGAAAATAGTGAGAGCCAGGTGGTTGTTGTACTCGGTTAAGTACAGTCTTTTCCAGAGAGATAAAAATGGATGAATCTGGGTCTCTCAGCTATTCCTCAATATATCAGAATTCAAAAGAGAGGAGATGGAGCAATATGTCTCAAATGAGCACTACTAAGCAGAGTGTCAGGGCAGCCTAACCCATGTGGGTGCCTGAGCAGTTAAAATAGGCAGGTGTGGACCTACAAGCAAGTTCCTGAGCATGGAGAGAATGTCAGTGACTTAACCTTCCCTGTGGACTCCAGAATAGCATGTCACACTATTTATCCCTCCTGGTAAGGGACCTTGTCTCTCCTAAACTGATTAGTTGTTTGGAATTCTGATGTAAATTGGACATAGTGCATGTCATGTAACAAATGGGATGATTTAGCTGTTTTACTGAATCTCCACTGTGTGTGCCAAGAGCTGCAGAAATGATGACTGAGGTCCAGTTGGAAGATGTTCCAGCTTGACATTTCTTTCAAATTAGAACATTTGCAAAGTTCTTCCAGTAAATGTGGTAAAAGGTTAGAAAGACAGCGAGCTGATCTTTCCAGTAAAATCCCATCATCACATGCCACATTATTGCCTGTCATGCTTTTGCATCGCGTTATTGTCTGTCATATTATCATCTCATATCAAAAAGGTTGTAGTGGGAGAAACTGGAATTGCTGGGCTGCTGTGAAGTTGAAGGAAACTTGGAGAGATTGCACCTCTGCTAGCTGTGCTGTGCTAGTTTTGCTTCTCTGAAACATTTTGGGTGTTTAGTTAGACCTTTATTAGGATGTCTCTAGTTAGTTATTGGTCAAAAAACAGCTAGGATTGATACAAAATGATGGTGCAGGCAGTGATCGGGGAAATATATGTCCCTGTCTTCTTCCACACCCCTAGTCTGCCTCTCACAATCTAAAAGGCATGTGAGTTGGTGGGAAATGTAATTGTGGCAATTGTAATAATAGACAGTGTAGGGTAATGGCAGCCAGAGCACATTAAATCAAACAGTATCCATATGGGTCTGTCAAAGCAAAGCCAAATACTCTAGCTATCTGATCCTGTTGATGATCAGGTTGCTGCTTTGTTGCTACATTGGGATACATGGATTTCAGTTATTTTTAGTAATCACCTCCTGCTTTATTTAGATTCCCATTTTCCTTTGTGGAGCCTGCCTCACAGCTATACCATCCACTACAGCTTCTTTGGACAGTTGTGTCAGCTTTATCGCCTGTTTTTTCAGTCAATCCTGCAGGTTACTAAAACAGAGTAAAATGACCATGAGGCTGCTCTCCCGAATCGTAGTTCAAATTCACAGATGCCGTGTTGAAGTCAGAAGGGTTAAACTTCTGTGAAGTGCAAGCAGTTTAGGCATGCTGATGCTGTGCTGTTGCTCATCAGATGTTTTCATGCACATGATTTTGGACTGAGTGTTAAATGGATGATTTTGGGGGGTGAAATTTCTTATTCATTTATCAGCCGTGCTTATTCTTCTCCATCCAATGCTTTTTTATAATTAAAACTCTAAGCTCCTGCAGTCCCTGCAGAGAGAGCAGGGAGCTGAAAGTATCTGCATTTTTTCTTCTGCTTATTGCAAGGCAAAGGAAAACTGGAAAAGTTCAGGAAGCACAGGCTGTTGCTTCCAAATTCCCTTGACCAGGGCTCAAAAGGCCAGTAGCATTTTAGCCTTGTCACTCTGCATGGTGCAGATACTCTGCTGCTTTTCTGAGAACATGGTACCTAGCTGATACAATGGATGGTAAGATTATAAGCAAGTAATGGTTTGCAACTTAGTACTGGTCTGCAATAGCTCTTCAAAGCAGCTATAATGTGTCTTAGCTGCAATTTCACATCGAAATAGTTCCTCTTTCTGCAGATTCCTGGGGTAAATTCCTCAGCTGAGATGCACAATGTCAGCTTCTCTGATGTTGAAAGAGCTCATCTATGCACTAAAGATCTAAGCTTAGATACTTTATGAGAGCGTGGAGATTTTGTGGTTTTCATCCATTTGATCTGAACATGCTCGTAAACATCCCAGTGGCTGAGTTTTCCTCCAGCACTGGCAGTTTGAGTCTGTGTTTGTGTAATTTTATGAATAAAATAGGCAATGCATGCGCAGAGCACACCTGGTTTCTCACCACTGAGCAGTTCTTTGGACTTAAGTGCCCAGAGATGCTGGGGAGCTGCAAGTCTGCACAGCGCATGAATCCCGTGTTGTTCCCTCATGCGGTGCTTGCACTCAGAGTTTCATTCCCATTGCTTCCTCTACAACTGCAGCAAAAGCAGAATCCCCAACCACCCTTCTCTGCTTGCTTCTTCCTTGCCCAGTTGTATTTTATCTTATTCTTCTGCAAGGGCTTGTGTGCACTAAATGTGTGAGCTGGAGGAATGGGGCTGTATCTACAGATTAACAGAGGTTACGGGCAGAGGGCAAAAAAAGGTAGTTCAAGAATTTGTAGGTGCCATCAAAGGGATTATCTGTGTAAAGGAGTTGATATTGTGCTTTCTGTCTGTTGTTACAGAAATGCTGCAGAAGGTTCAGGGGATAGGTGCCACAAGCATCACAGGTTCTTACAGACTGCTTTCTTGAGTTCTTCTACTGGTCTGTTATTCAGTTCTCGTTCTGCCTACCTGGACCTCTTTTCCTGCCTATTTATTGCCTCTATTTCCAGTTCCTTGCCTCTGGAGGTACATGCTGCTTTTTTCCAAGTCTCTCCTGAGATGGTAGCTGAAGCTTTCATCTCCCAGTTCATTATAACTTAAAATACATTATTTGCCCTATATTTTGTGCACATGCTGTATTTTGCAGGAAATACAAACTTTGTCACTTGTGAAGTGCTAATTCTGCCTGACTCAGCTGTACAGCTCAGGGCCCTGGGATTTCTATGTGGCCAGCAAGGAAGGCATTAGGCTCTTAACTCGGGCGTTCAGCATCACTCTCTGGAGACCATAACTCCTCTGTGAGCATTGGCCCCTAATTTAGGACCCAAGTTAACAGAAGTTGATGAGCCGTTTCCCTTACTGTATACCTGCTGCTTGATTCTTCTTGCTTCCTGGCAGTGCAAAAGGCAGGAGTTATAATCAGCACTCAGTGAATCACTCCATTCCTCTGATAATTATTTCTCCCATCTAGAAATAAATGATGCATTTCCCTGCTTTCTGCCATTTATAGAGAAGTGTCTGCTTGCATTTTTTTCCTCCTCAGCCTTGCTTTTCGCTCCTTTCTCAGTGTGAGACAGGCTTGCTGAGTCTGCCTCTGCTTCCCATTTGCCACGTGTGAGAGGCTGAGCAGAGGAACATTGTGTGCTGCCTCTGGACTCGGTGGAGCTGACTCGCAGAGCATCACGGAGTGAGGAATTGCAATCACTGGATGAAACTTATCAATGCTTAAGCTCAAGGCACTGCATTCCTCAGGACTTTTCTAAAGATCACTGGTTATTTTATATATATATTTTTTTTTCCTCTATGGACCAATCATTAAATCGCCTGTGAGGTCTTCTGAAGATAAACACCGTGTAGATAAATGTCCATTGTTATCTCAGCAGTTCGGTACGTAGAATTCAAGAGAATGGGAAACTTAAAAAAAATTCTTATAAAGGGAACTGATCTGGAAGCAGGGATGGTGATTAGAGACAGTATTTGCCAAAGCCTTGCTATTTTGTGTGACCATATGCATTCTCTGGGTCTGATTCAGCTTCCTTTGAAGTCAGTGATAAACTGCTGTTGTCTTGTGTGGCAGCTGGATCAGCCTCATTGAGACAAGCCTGTTCTCTATACTGCATAATGTTTCTCCTTTTGGCTTCCAATAGAGACATCCATATGGAAGGAACAAGGATGTTTCCTTGCTCTTTCATTGAAATGTGTTTTGCTTTTGCATCAAATCCAAATGAATGCAAAAGCACTGCAGCTTGCAGATTGTGAACATTCCTTGCCTGGGTCTTGAGACTAGAGAAGTCATGGTGTTGAGGAGAAATGCAGAGATCAAAGCTGCAAATCTCTGAGCCAGCCCAGCTGTATGAAAGCTTTCCTCATTTTTGTGCTGCAGCAACAGTAGCAGCCACCCCTGCAGCCCTTCCCCAGAGCCTTCCTCCAGTGTGGGACCTACATCTGCTGGTGGCCATCAGTTCCCATGTCTTTATCTTATGGAAGGGAGTCACAGTGGAGAGTGATAGGGTTAAATGCTGCTCTAAGGCAGGTCGGGGTACCCTCGCACATCTTTTTAGCTTGCTTGCTGTCTTAGGTTTCTTGTCACTTGTTATTCCTACTCTTGGCACCCAGAAACCAGTCTCTCTGGGCTGCCTAGTGCTCTTTTTGCATATCTGGTTTTGGGCGCATTCACCAGGGAGAGCATATATACTAAAAAAATGGTGGTTGTCTAAGGTTTAAAAATTACTGAACACCTAGACAAATAAATTTTCTCTTTTAATTTACTGGCTGAACCAAATACTAGGTCCAAATGCCAAATCAGCAAAACCAGGTTGTTTCAGGTTGCTCAGAATATCTCATTATCAGAGATCTGGTGAGGAAGTTTATTCTTCAAAAAAAAAGAAAAAAGAAAAGCACACAAAGAAAAAAAAAAAGAATAGTTAAGGCATATTTGTTCTCAAGATATAATTTCAAGATGAAAAAAGATAACCCTGAAACAATTTGACTTTTAGGCAAATGAGAAAAATAAAGAAACAACTGTTCTTAAACAGCAAGCCAGTCATCTGAAGAAACTCTCACAGCTCTAGGGAAAGAGTTAAAATCCCTGTTGTGTCTCCACTGACCTCCACATTACACTGAAGAGGAATTTGGCCTGAGCTCTCTTTTGGTAGAGAATCTGAGTCAGAAAAGCAGCCTCTGCTCATGGTTCCTTGCTCCTCCCTCTCCTCACATCCAAGACTTCTCTGGGGCTGTTTCTATACTTAATATTTTAGGTCAACATTAGTAATGTTGAATTTAACTGGGTTCAAGCAATTCTATTTTACATTGTGTCTTGGAAAGAGGCTCACCCTAAAACTTTTCAATGTTTTACATTTTAAAAAAGGTTTCTTTTCAATTGATGGGCTAGTTTCTTCTCAGGAGTCTGGATACTATGCAGACTAATGTAATAACATTTGTTTTCACAAGGAAGCATATGTTTAAGCACTGTCTATCTGGGTATTTTGAAATCTGTTAATCCATTCTAAAATGCTTGCTTGACCTATACTTGACTTGGACTTACAAGAAATTTTATTATGTTAGTACAGTCCAATTAGCTGTGAGTAGGCAACAGCATTTTGCAAAGTTGACCATTTATTGTTGTTATGATTATCATATCTAGAGTTCACAAGTAACAGAATTAGTGTGCAATATCTGTTTATTTTTCTTCCTGCAGAAGGAACAAATCAATTCCGTACTCCTCCCAAAACATTTGTTGCTTGAAATCTTTGCAGGAATATTTGTTGCTTAAGTTTTATCCTGTTCATTGCATTAATTAAAAGGCCTTTCTTCTAAGTACTCTATGCACCCGAAGGTGTTCTCTCTGTGCAGCATGCGGACTGATGATGATGATGATAGTGCAGCCTCTAGAATCAGGTTCCCTCTGGATGAAATAATAAGCTGTGGTTGCCAATTCAAACATTCTTCAAGAGCAGCAGTTATTCAGGGTTCTAATTAAAACAAAGCTAAAATATTCACTCTTGTGCTTGTATTTGACTAGAAATCTTAGTATGATGCGCTAACAAAGCAAAACTGTATTTTTACTTGTATTCTGAATATGTGAACTTGCTAAGCAAAAACTCTTATTGCTGTAATTCATGAATCAAGCAGTCTTGCCCTTCCAGGCTTAACAATAAAGTAGAATGTACAAACTACTTTTGTTTTCTTTTGTACAATGAGGAAATGTAATATTCTGCCTAGAACAAAAAAAAACCTGGTAGTCAATGAACTGGGGATTAATTCAGGCCTTGCTCTCATTGAAAATACCTATCCCTCAACTGTTATTTCTGTAAAATCAGTGACTATTTTCTGTAATAGTGTGAATAATAGACCATGCTATAGCTTTCTGTTTTCAATTCTTAATTGATAGAGTATGTAGTACAATCTGAATTCCTTATATTTAATAGCTTGCATTGCAATATATATTGTACTAAAAGCATGAATTTTAGAGTCATCTTTAGATATAAAACCAAAAGCAAGTTGGTTCGAAAGCTTTCAACTTCCTGCCTGATTCAAGTTTCTGCAAAGTCTTGAATTTGAGTAGATCACCTTTTTGGGGATGATTTTCTGTGTGAGATGGTTGGAAAACTGGAAAGACACTGTGTTTGAGAAAACTGAAGTTCTAAACCAACTGATTAACCAGCTGATTATGAACTGTTTACAGAAATAGATACAGAATGTTCATTTTGCTGGTGGCACTCATTCATCTTCGTGCTTCTTAGTCCACTGAGAGGTTTAGTGAATTCAGAAATTTTGAGAAGATGCGTTATTCCACTGGTCCTTAGGCTGCTGAAGGGTATTGGATCTCACTCAAATCTGGACTGTAATTTTTTCATTCTGGTTTTCAAATGCTAAAAATTCAAAGAGATCAGGTTGCTTTTTAATATATTTTTCATTTATATCATATTTAGTGATTAACTGTTCAAGCCTCTATATATTATTGACTAGATGTGTTTCCTTT
The DNA here is from genome assembly GCA_033628505.1 of Tringa tobata. NCBI lineage: Eukaryota > Metazoa > Chordata > Aves > Charadriiformes > Scolopacidae > Tringa > Tringa tobata. The sequence continues at coordinate 17,992,113 of JAHREE010000118.1, read as the reverse complement.
TGGGAGATAGAAATTTTACATAAATTGAAATGAATAGCTGCTTAATTAGGAGGCAGTATGGTTTTAAAGAACACTTTGAGGATGCAGTATTGTTGGGGCAGAAATTCTTCCCTCATCTTTTACATTTTCCAATTGTCTCTCTTGGCACTGCAGAGCTGAAGTGTTTATTCTTTCTTTACCTTCTCTCAGGCGAGAAGAAAAGTGAAGGTAGCATCAAATAAAAGTTGTCCTATTGTGTGTAAGGGTTGTATGTTAAGAACAGTTATTTATTGCTATTCATTTCACCCTGTGAGTGGCTGCTATAGATTTATTAAATCTACTGATACACTTTAAAGTAGTTATGTGCCTTAGCTTTTATATATCAGTAATTTTTCCATGGCTGCGGATGCTCAGAAGCACATCTTATGAAATCTTTGCATTTTATTATTTTAACAAAAAAAAAGGAGTAAGAAAAACCCCAAAGAAACTTTTCGACCTCATAGCCAAGTTCCCCTCCAAATACTTCCAGCTGCAGCTAGAGGGATGAGTCATGCTGAAAGCCGAGGAGCTTTTCTAAAAGCCTTTCACTTGGTTCACATGATTTTTTTTTTTTATTTTTTTTTAACTTTACATTCCTGTCTGTTTTTCTTTTCTTAAAAAAAAAAAAACCAAACCAAAAACGTGAAGGCGAGTCACCCAAGGAAAACCCGTATGAGGATGTGGAGCTGAAAGGCCGTCACGCGGGCCGAAAATCCCATCAGCTCTCTGAGAATTCCCTAGATTCTTTGCACAGGATGTGGACGCCGCAGGACAGGAAATACACATCACCTCCCCAGGTAACGGCGTGACGGTGCCCGTCTTTCTCTGCTCGAAGCTTATTTAAAACTTTTGCAAGAAAATCAATCAGGGCATAGGAGGAAGAGCAGCCGTAGTACGGAGTGATAGAGGGTATCTGGAAAAGGAGTGAGATCACACGCATAAATCCTTGCTGGGAACGCTCTCGGCAGCTTTAGCTCAGCTGCTCAGCGCTGCCCTGCAGAAGCCAATCGCTGTTTGTGCTGGCTACGGCCTGATGAGTTTAAAAAGAATCCTTCCACCAGTTATTTGTGAGCTGAATCTGGCCCTAAATTATTTGTATGGCTGCACCTCTTTGTGAATAGAGTCTGTGTTTGCTGCTGGGCTTTTGGTAGGGACAGAAGGGGAAAAAGTCAGCTGCTTCACCTTGCCCGTATATTGTTATGTGTGGCCCATTGTGACTTTGCTAATGTAAAGTATGTAGCGTGGCGTGTTTTATTGTGAAATGGAGAAGCCAGGTATGTTCCCCCAATAAACAAACTAATAATAAAATAATCAGAAAAACCCGAGTGTCTGCATTTGGCAAGGCTGTCTAAGTTGTGTTTACAGCATAAAGTAAAAGACTAGGAACTCTGCAGACTTTCTCTTCTGTGGTGAATTTTCCAAAGCAGCCTGTTTTTTGTAAATGTTATGAAATGCCAGGTTCCTTTGTTGTTTATGGGATCATTAATCTTATAAGGAAAAATACAGATTTCATCACATACTTAATTTTGAGATTCAAAATACCTTTTAAAGGAACTTTGTTTTACACTGAATCAATAGAGAATTTGCAGCTGAACAAAAGACCATGACAATTTACATTTTTGGCTTGTAAAGAGACCTAAACCAAAATTGAATACATTTTCTTTCACTTCTTTTGTGTTTATGTGAGTGTCACAGTCGAAGAGACAAAAGAAGAATCCACCAGGATTCTTAGTATGCACCTAGTACATCATTTGTAACACAGGAGTGTCTTCAGTAAAGCTACTGAAAAGGGAACAAGTGAAAAGTAGTAGTCAGGCAGAGTAAGGCGAAACAGAAACTGCATTCACAAAGATAACCTCATAGTGAGAGACATACTGTGCATAACAATTATTTAGGGCTCTGTGTGTGTTAACAGGAATTGTGTACCATTAAGGTAGGAACCGTTATAGGTCCATAGTAAGATACTGTCCATTCTGTTTTACACCGAGTGACCGAAGAATATACGGATTGAAACGACATCTGTAAAGTTGCTCAGTAAACAAGTACTCTCTGGTACGTTTGCAACAGGGCTATCTTTATTCTAGTAGCTTCTTTTTGAAACGCTGCCAGGAGTTTCCTGCCAGGAGTCAGTCCAGCCATAATTGCACTGTCATTGTGCTGATATATAATCGAAAAGATACTAAGAGCAGGTCAAGTATGGGCCTGGGTAACTCTCCAATGACCAGAAATAGAAAAGTCTCAATTTCCTGAAGAATGGCAGCTTTGGCAACGATTTATCCCCCAGTTTTTCCAGCATAGCAACGTAGCTGGATTAGCAACATGACTTTTCAGTCATGGATGATGATAAACAAGATGGAAGAGATCAGAAGGTCAGCAGGCTTTCAACAATCATCTCCAAAAAGAATTCCTTTCATTAAAGTATAGCTGCTGCAGATTTTCCTGGCGTGCTGACCTCTGGTATGCAGAGACCTCAGAAACACTGGCTTGTGGTCATTTTGAATCCCGCTGTGTCTTCTCTTTTCCCATTTGTTACTTTCAGTTTTTAAGGTCATCAGATATAAAAATAATGTTTTACTGATGACATTGTATTTGTGCTGCAAAACCCACACATACAGAAACACCTATACTTAATCCCAGATAGTATGGTGCTGTAATAGGTAAGCCCTCCAAGTAGAACAAATGGGACATTTATTACGGCAGGTTTTTAGCTCGTAGTACTGCTAATAGAATATTAGCAAACGCCAGTTGACAGCTGTTTGACATAATAGTACTTTTTTCTAGACATGCTGGTTAAGATTCTTACAGTGTTTGTGTTTGGGAGGAGAAGGCAGGGACCTAGCCTTACCAGCCTGATGAGTAACCTTCCTGAGAGGTGGGCAGAGCTGCTCGAAGGACTGCTCCAGAAGAGCCCCAATTTTTTAAAGATAGCTGTTACTTGGTGCTTAATCCTCTGCAAGTGAAAGAGATGGATCAGGCCCGTCGGCTCAGTGTTCTGATGTCAGTCAAGCCTTTAAGTTAGGTTTGATGGCTCATAGAGTTGATGTGATGTAGATGCATGGAAAAGTGCCAAATTTTTCTTTGAAATTTAAAGTCTTAGGTATTGACCCCTGTCTCTTCGTTTTGACCTTAAACCTCCCCTTCACGCATACCCTGGCCTGATGTCCTTGTGTAGCCACCATTCATTCACAAAGAGCTGCTTTTGCACCAAGTGTTGCTGAGGAGGGGAAGAGCTCAAGCTGTTCTTGTTCCTGCAGCTGCCTTCGAAGCCCAGCAGTCAGTCTCTGCGCATTGGGAACTGGTCAGAAAGGAAGAGCCACCGCTTACCACGGCTGCCCAAGCGGCACAGCCACGATGACATGCTGCTGCTGGCTCATCTTGGCATTCCCTCTTCCCCTTCCAGCCTCAATGAGGACAGCCTGAGTACCACGAGTGAGCTGCTGTCTACACGGCGGGCCAGGAGGATCCCAAAGGTACTGGCAGGGCGATGAGGCTTATGCTGAGGATAGGTCACCTGTCTGCAAGAGTTTGCAAAGTCCTATCCAGCCTTTAGCCATCACTGAAAGCTATTTTTTTATGCTAAAGGAAAATTGAGATCAAAACAGAAACAGTAACTCTCAGGAGCTGAGATGTACTGTTTTTACATAAAGCTGTTCTGTGAAAATCCCTCCCCTAGAAGTGGGCAACTGCCATGGTCTAAGAGGAGCAAACATCTGATTGCCATCTTTACACAGAGCTGATTCTAAGCCAATTCTGTTTTCCACGCTTTTCTTTAAGCATTGTGGGTCAGAGCGTTATTTTGTACTTTATGGTTTTGAATGGGTGATGGCCAAGTAATTATTACATATAACATGCTGTAGTGTTTGAAGTGGGTTTTTTTCCCTCCTCATATGTTTACTGATCTCAGGAAAATAAGTATTACTGGCCTAATTTGTTTTCCTTCATTTACAGCCTAACCCGTCCTGATAACCCTGTTGTCTTGATGAATTTGAAGTAAAAATTCGTTTTCCAATTTTTAAGGGGTTTTCCAATTCAAAATGTGATGTGAAAAAACCAAACAACAGCAAAACCCAACAAACCTTTTCTATTACCGTAGCAATAGAGGTGGGAAAGAACACCCGATATATTTATTTTTCACTTGTGAGCAAGTTGATTTTTACTGTATATGCAGCTCTTTCCTGTTCTTATTAGAGAGCATATTTCAAATTATGTGGCTGTAAATACTGTGAGTAGAGGGAGATTTTTATATTCCTGTCAATTAGTCTGAAATTCTGGCTAAGCAGGGAACGAACAAAAAGGAGGAAATTAACCCTATGTCCTTAATATTTACTATATTTTTACTTCCTTGGAATATACTATTTAACGGCACAAATTGACATACATCTGTGAAGAAAGTTACAGTGTAACTTAAAAAGTAGCTTACGACTTGGTTTTGAATAGAACTGGTTTCCTGCTGTTTCATACCAAACTTTCTTCCTTTTTTTTTTTTCTCCCTGATTTAAGGGACAGATATTCTTATACAAAATTATGTTTTCAGCATATAAATATTCATGATAATTCCTGGGTTTGACCACTCTGGCTCCTAGAATCACATTACTGGAGAATCCCAGGGTTTTGTTGAGATAATAACGTCAGTTATTAGAAGGAAAAACTCAAACCCGAGAAACTCCTGTTCTGTACCACCCCCAGTGATGCTGTGAAGCTATATCCAAATGTTTTCAACATCTGGGCTTTCTTCACCACGGTGCAGGTACTTTACCCTTGGTGAAGGAGCTGCAGCAGGCAAAGTGCTGAGCAGCACAGCACGGGGAGTGCAACGTCCCAGAAGGGGCTCACTCCTGGTTCCCAATGTCTTGTTCAGTGCTTATGTGGAGGAGTTTCTGGGCTGGCACACGCACTCAAGCCGGGCAGGGTTTCATCCTGCTGCCTCTGCTGTGGTGCTGTGCAGAGTCCCAGCAGGCAGAGCCAGGCGCGCAGCCTCAAGCAGAGAAGTTCCAGCTGAGCCTTGCTGGAGGGTTGCACATGGCTCAGTCAGCATGTAGAGGCAAAATCCCTAACACTGCTTCAAGTGGGAGAACAAGCAAGGACTTTAACACTTCAAGCTTCCCGTTCTGGGCCAGACCCTCTTTCTCTGTTGAGGGGTTGCATGGGTTTTTGTTCCAGTCTGTGCTCTGTTACTGATTTTCTACTGTATCTACGGTGAATTAGTTTCACTGAGTTTATTTCTCTCTTCAAGCTGAGGTAAAACAGCTTTTGCAAATTGTATTATAGTTCTACCAGTAAAGCTGCTACAGAATGAGATATACTGTTCTTGACTCATAAAACATTATGAAGATTAATTGCTACATATTTATGACTCTCCAGAAATTATGGCATTCTGTTTAATTGTGAATTCTTAGTAAACCCAATGTCTTGTTGAAGGCACTAAACACAAGTCATCTCATTAATAGTTTCCATCATCTCAGATTTTTTTGGATAGACAGTTATTATCTGTATTAGCCCTCCTGAGGGAAGTCATAAACATGATTACCCAGAATTAAAATGCTGGCTAGCGCTGGTGAAAGCGAACTAAGACCAGCGCTAGTAGCTAACTTCAAAATAGTTTTGTAGATAAGATTGGAGAAAGTAGATACAGCACCTCTGAAGTTAGGTAAGTACAGCACGAGTTGGAAGAGGGAGGGAGGGAGCGAAGAGAAGTCCATGTGGGCCAGATCCTCAGCTGATATGGTACAAACTTCAAAACAGCTGGTTCACTCTGTACCTGAAAACGCTTTAAAAAGTGAGGGCTGTCTGCTTCTGTGCTTATTTGAACACAATAAAATCTCAATTCAGAGAAATGCTGACACAAACGTTACTTTTGCATTCAAAATAAGAATATGATCTTAAGGTCCATGAGAGTTTGGCAAAGTTGGATATGGCTAATGGGTCTCTGTTATTAGACAATGAAAGTGAAGAGAGAAACAATAGCATAGAGAGAGAGGAACGAGGTGGTAGAGGATAACAGCAACTTTTGAATCCTCAGGCTTATTGTGCTTTTATTGCAAATGTCTACGTGATTTTTGAAAATGGGATTTAGGTTTCTTAGTTATTTAATTGTTTTTTAAAATATATCCATAGATAAAGGAGTGAGATTCAAAATAAGTAATTAAAAAAATTGGGATTCAAAATAAGAGAGAGAAGAAATGCACTTTGAAATAGTAAAGGTTTTGGGGGGTTCAGCTGACCTATCATCCATGGTCAAATTCTTTGTTTGGATAGGTTAGTTAAAAGTCTCCTGACAGAAAAGTGTTTGGTCTTACTGATTCCTCATTTTCTTATTTTACAGCTTGTCCAAAGAATCAATTCCATCTACAGTGCAAAAAGAGGAAAAAAAAGATTGAAGAAACTTTCTATGTCCAGTATTGAGACAGCATCCCTACGAGGTATGACACAAGCATCATGGTTCAGTAAATCCATTTGAATGTTACAGGATTAACAGATTCCCTTCTTGCCTCCACATCTACCCTGGGCTCTACGTTGTTTAGAACTTTCTTGTACAAACAATGATAACTTTGTGCTGCAAGAGGAGAAAATGGGGATGAGCTAAAAATAAGCAAGAGTCTCAGCATTGTCTACCCCACTAATCCCATGATCAGATAGATTTACCCAGCTTCTTCTCTAGTTCATTTTTTGAGTAATTTGCATCTGTAAGTTTAGTCCAAAATTCACAGTTTTGACCTTGTAGTTCATTCATGCTTTTTCCTGGCATGTGAATATAACTCACACTGTGCTTCAGACTGCTTCTGGAAAAGCAGGGGCCAAAAAGAAATTCAGGCTATGTTTGCAGTAGTACAATAGAGATTTATTGGTGAGTACGTGTCAGAAATACATCTTGTCTTAAGGTTCCTTTTGCATCTTACTCTCACTCAGTTTGGTGAGTTCTGGTGGCTGAAAATACTGCCCAGAGAGACAAAACTCATAAAGCTTATTTTGACTTCAAGTGCCACATAATGTTTCTTCCAAAAAATTAAAGTTGAAAAAGTAGCAGAAGGGTTACAATCCATTTTCCAAATGACACATTCACCTCTACAGCTTAGCATAGCTGGAGCTTCAGTGCAACCAATTGCTGTAATGGAGAATTTTGCACTTTCATCAAAATGAAGCTCTTATTCTCAAGCAAAAAATGAAACTTAATCCAAGAAAAACACAATCTAAGGAGTCCTTCAAAATGTTTATTTCAAGATGCTTTAAAACTGAGGAGAGAGCACGTGTGGATCACAAGGCTCAGTGTGAGATATGATTTTTCCCGGCTTGCCACAGTAAACCAAGTTTATGTTTGCTTTGGTTTTGCATTAACTGATCCCTCTGTTTCCTTTGCAGATGAGAACAGTGAGAGTGAGAGTGACTCAGATGACAGGTTTAAAGGTAAGGGATCAGCTTTCATTAACTTCAAGTTAGCCACTGTCACAGACCTTATCAATGTACATTCTCTTGCTGCTGCACGTTGTTCCTCTCCATGGCCTATATTTTCCTTCCTGAACTATGCTAACTCCATTACTGCAGAACTCACAAAGTTTCCAACACAGGAGCATGAACGTGGAAAGCAAGGACAAAATGAGCTGTGAGGATCTAACAAGGATTTGGCAACTGCGTGATATAATGAAGAACAGGACCTTTGATAGAATTGCTTTGTCAGCCACTTCACAGATGCTGATGTTTTCCAGACTGACTACTGGGTGCAAACTTAGAGGGATGAGATTGGATAAATATGTTCTCTTCTTATTCATACACTGCTTTAAGTGTTTAGTGCTAGCTGCTGCTGCAAGCAAGATTCTGGGTCTGATCCAGCAGGCGGTTCTCATAGTTTTTTATAGGTCTGCAGTCTCCAAATTGTAGAAATTCCTTTATCAGTGCAGAGCACCTGCACAAACTCTGCTTGAGCCAGGCCAGTAAATTAGTCCCTCATTTTCAAGAGTCCTGATACACAGAAAGAACTATAAAAAAAGTTGAAGGCAGCAACATCAAATTTTATTACTAAAAATCTATAATGTTGTTAGTCAGTGAGGGGAAAAAAACCCAAGAATATGGAACTGTGGTTAAAAGAAAAGGGACAAGCATTCATGTTTATCTGCTGCAGATGTCACCTGTTTACTGTTCATGCAGGAAACCTTGCTGGAAAAAATTTTCTTAGGGAAAAAGATTTGTTCCAGCTAGTTGGTGGTAAGAACACTCAAAACAAGCTGTATGACCATTGTACAGTGATGTGTGGAAAAGGGCTCATTGCTCCTTTGAAGATAGGTACCAGCCCAAAAGTGTTTTGAGTTCTATTTCTGTGTCAAAAAATATATGCTTTTGCTCATAGCCCATGGAAGAAGACAGGACCTGGCCTCTCTCTTGTTATTGGGAGGATATTCTTATTTCACTGGAAACTGGGAGGATTTTCCCCCGTTGTTGTGGGATGGAGGATCTTCATTCTGATGGCTCCCTAACCAACTGTTCCTGCATGACCTTATGTTTACATTGATGCTCTCAGGGTATCCTGAGCCAAATATCCGGTTGTCGTGTGTAGCATGACGTGACCCTTTGAGTCCCCATCTGTTGGGGTGGGGTGGGGTCTTTGGCTTCACCTCTTGCAAATATGAAACACTGGCAGGCTGTGCAGACTACCTCAAGGCAGGACAAGGCAGGTTATTTCTTGGGATTTAGCTTCCCTAGTTGTGCAGTCTCATCAGGATCCAAGTGCTTTATCAAAATAAGATTTTATTTTTGTGTTCTTGACACAGTTGTATGGCGGTTGGTCATACAACAAGAAAGAAAGGGCTTCCCTTTCTTTCTGTCAATTACTGCTGTGATCAAGTACTTGTGACACCTTATTTCCCTATCCAAGGGACAGTCTGCCTTTTCCAAACTGTGAACAGCACCAGTGAATATAGCCTGAAGTGACTGACATGTGCTGCTAATAATCCATTTGCACAGAGATCCTGGTGTGAAGAGGTGGGGAAGAGCGTGTAGGAAGCTGGTTTTCCTTGTCTGTTTTCACTTACTGGTCTACCAGAACTGGTAACGATGTTACTGACTAGTCCACGTAGATGTCTGGCAACAAGCCACCGGATCAAGACATGTCTTTGAATCAGAACTGGATGTGACCATGAGTCCAAGGTTGCCTCTCAAGTGAATTGGCACAAACAAAGCAATCCCACAGGAGGCAATTCGCATCTCTTTCCTGTCCTTCCCTTCCCCTCCTCCATGGAGATAGTTCCATGGTTTCTATGGACTATGCCTGTGCTGTAGGACAGGAAAAATACACCTGCAGTGGTTCTTAGCATAAAGCTGTGCTACATAGGAACAGGTCACACAACTGTTTTTCATCAATGTAAACCAGGTCCAATTCAGGCCTGAGATGTGTCACCCTGGAGGCCCTGGTGCACTTGCACACCCACAGAACAGTTTATAATCTAGTCTTATGTGCAAAGTAAAAGCAGACTTCCAGCTGGGTAACAGTTATGAACTGCAAATTATTTCAGTGACTTAGTATTGCATCACTTCAATACTAGGGAGAGTTTTGATTTATGGGTGCAATTAGCGATGAAGACTACAGCATGGAGGTTTGCTTTTGAAAGGAGAACATGCTTGGAATAATAGGGTGGCAAATTGAGTCCTTTGTGAATGGCTCTGGCTTACACATACAATGATAGAATCATAGAATCATTTAGGTTGGAAAAGACCCTTGGGATCATTGAGTCCAACCATCAACCCTACTCTACAAAGTTCTCCCCTACACCATATCCCCCAACACTACATCTAAACGACTCTTAAACACGTCCAGGGATGGTGACTCAACCACCTCCCTGGGCAGCCTATTCCAATGCCCGACCACTCTTTCTGTGAAGAATTCTTTCCTAATGTTCAGTCTAAACCTACCCTGTTGGAGCTTGAAGCCATTCCCTCTTGTTCTGTCCCTAATTACCTGTGAGAAGAGACCAGCACCAACCTCTGTACAGAGGTTGTAGAGAGTGATGAGGTCTCCCCTCAGCCTCCTCTTCCTCAAACTAAACAGTCCCAGCTCCTTCAACCGCTCTTCATAAGATTGATGCTCCAGGCCCTTCATTACAGTCCCAGGTAACCATCTGTCTCTTTTTTTTTCTTTTTTCTTTTTTTTTTTTAATGCTAGCTCATACCCAGCGTCTAGTACACATCCAGTCAATGCTGAAGAGGGCTCCAAGTTATCGAACCCTGGAACTGGAGCTGATTGAATGGCAGGAACGGGAGTTATTTGAGTATTTTGTGGTAGTGTCACTGAAAAAGAAGCCCTCTAAAAACACTTACCTCCCAGAAGTGACATATCAGTTTCCTAAGGTAAAATAAAAATTCTTACATACAATGCATCCTAAGATCAATAAAGTGAATAAGTGGAAAAATTAATAGAAATACATTTTTTAAATTGAGTTAATCATTCAGTTTTCATAATTTTTCTAAAGCAATCTGTTACAAAGTGAAGGGCATAGAAAAGGTGGCTGAAAGCTTTCCCTGTTTACAAATTTATCTTTTTCAGTGCTGGAGAGTTTGGCTTGATGGTAGGTACTTTAAAGACTGTGTTTAAATTCACTAAATTCACTGTGTCTAAATATTTCGCTTTTAACTCATTTTGGCTATATTAGGATTTGTTCCAGAACTCACTGAAGTCAATGGAAAGACTTTTGCTGATGTATGGCATTTCTCTTGTGCTCTTGCCGCAGAAAGGAATTTGAGTTAGGACTGTTTTAAGTGGCCATTCTGCAACAAGGGAGTTTTGGGCAATTTAAAAAAAAATTACCCCCCCCCCAGCAGTGATTATTTCTGTTGTACTAGCATCTGTAAGACTGTCCTGGGGTCATGCCTCACTCTGCCAAGCAGAAACAAAGAGCAAGTTGATGGACCCTTGCTCTTCAGAGCTTATTAGTAACTCCCCCTCCTGAGAGGTGCTGTGAAGCTGGTATTAACAGTAATCGACTGAACCTTAATTTTCTCCCCCACAGCTAGAAAGACCAACCAAGCAAATGCGTGAAGCAGAGGAGCGTCTCAAAGCTATCCCTCAGTTCTGCTTTCCTGATGCCAAGGACTGGCTCCCTGTCTCTGAATACAACAGGTAAACCCTCCGGTGCTCCTCTGCCGCACGGTGCTGATGGAGTGCATCTAGAGCAGCCGCAGGCTCGCTGATGCCCAATTAAGGAAGTAGCAGTTTGAGTCTTGGCTGCTTCAGGCTCAAGCAGCTGTCTTTAATTGTTTTGGGGTTTTTTAAAGTTCTGTATTATTTTCCTTCCCAGTTCTGCCTGCCTCACAGGCCTGTGTGGCTGAGGGGAAAAGGTTTGAAGGTTCCTCTCAGTTCTAAACCCAAAAGCATAAATGGAAGTATTTAAAATACATCTTAATAAGGACAGGGCCCTGTCCACCACCTTCTCTAGTCATTTACCCCAGAATGCTGATCTAACATAGTAGGACACTTCTTTATCTGGCTCAAAGCAATGCTGTTCTGAGAACTTTTTTTGAGCTGAGCTCTATGCCAGCAGAGGACCTCTGTCTTCCTTCCCTCTCAGATGAATGACTACAGGAGAAGGGCAAGGGAAGGGAAAGCCATGCTTGCATTTACTTTTTCATTCAAAAGAAGCCACAAAAAAATGTATCTTTTATTTTTTCCCCCTGCATCAATATATCAGAACCTGTTGATCTGAAGGTGTAGAAGTAGTAGAGTAGGCAGGAGGGATAGTATGATAGAATGGTTTGGATTGGAAAGGACCTTTAAAGGTCATCTGGTCCAAACCCCTGCAATGAGCAGGGACACCTTCAACAAGTTCAGGCTGCTCAAAGCCCCGTTCATCCTGACCTTGAATGTTTCCAGGGACGGGGCATCTACAACCCCTTTTCCTATTGCTACAGGCCACTAAAAAGTCCCCATCTTTCTTAGAAGCCCCCTTAGAAGTACTGGAAGGTCACAGTAAGGTCTCCTCAGAGTCTTCTCTTCTCCAGCCTAATCAAACAACCCCAACTCTGTCAGCCTGGCCTCATAGAGGAGGTGTTCCATCCTCTGATTATTTCTGCGGTCCTACTCTGGACCCACTGAGGACTCCAAAGCTGGATGCACGACTCCAGGAGTCTCCCCCTGTGCCCCTAGAATATGACATGGGTTTTCAAGATGCATGGTCTGAGATGTGTAAATGAAGTAAGATCTATTCAGAGTGTCTTTGAATGATGACAAGGAACTAGCATTTGCCTGCAGCGATTACTATAGCCAAGAATAAATATGTATGGAACTTTTTATTGGCTTATGTATTGCACATGCAACATAACCATTTCATATTCTGTGTTGCTTTGCTGTATTATTCAGTATATGGATATATCTCAATAGTGACTTATTGAAAACACAGAAGCAGACAACTGTGTGGGCAACATTGGTATGAGAAGCACACAGCCCTGCCCACACAGCACTTCACCTCTTCTGCTGCTGCTCTCCTAGACAGAACTTTTCATGAGCCCACATTTGTGATCCAAGATATGGCTCCTATATACAGCTATATTTTTTTTTTTGCTCTACTCTTGAAGGAAAGTGTCCACAGAGTATTTCCAGACAATGGGCAGAGGGAGAGAAGATCCTTCAGTGGGCAGAATCTCTCACTGGATAAGGCAATATCCTTTTCTAAATGATCTACCTTGTAGCTATACTGTAGTACTCATAGTAAGATTTGGGCAATTTATTTTCTTCTAGTGAGACCTTCTCTTTTATGCTGACTGGGGAAGATGGGAGCCGGCGGTTTGGTTATTGCAGGAGGCTGTTGGTAAGTAGTTTCTCACAACCTCAAAATGCAGAATTCTGTTAAACAGTGTCCTAAAACGGTAGTCTGAACTTTGAGGGTGTGTCTCATGGCTTTTAAAGAAAACAGTTACTCACTCTGAAATTTAGAAATGTAAGGAGCTCAAGTGAAATAAGAATTTGTAATGGCTGTCTCAATCAAATAGAACCCAAGTCTTATAGGAAGTTCATAAGAAGGTAGAAAGTTTCTCGTGTGAGCGCTTACTTTTAAAATTCTTTATATTAAGTGCTTCCAAGCAGAATCAGGAATACTACAACACTGCATGCAAAGGCGAATGTGGTATTTCTAAACATTTGTGAGTAGCGTTTATCTTTTGGACAGCTGCTTACATCTCCAAAGTCCTCTGCCAGCACTGCCTAGTGAGTCTGCAGCAGGGCCATGTTGTAGGTAAAAAAGCCACCCTGTCAAGTAGGAGGGCAACAATGGTGGAGAGCACACCACCATCACCGTTTGCTCAGGACCCTGCAATGAGCCGATGCCAGTGTCAGGAGGTCTAGGTTCTCGGGCTCCTTTTCAGTCCTCATGACCAGCGGTGGTCAATTGGTGGTGCAAGCACCTGACTGAGCCTACCAAAGAGCTTTGTCTTATCACCTGGAAAATACCTGATAAATTGAGAGCATGGCAGTGTGTGTCTGTGTGTGTGTGTCAGGGCAGGGGGCATGAAACTGCACAAAGGCTTGCAAAGTGTATTAGGGTAGATGAAACACAGCACAAACAGGGATTTTGCTGTCCATCCTGCAGACCTGACTGGATGGCAGCAAAGCATAAATCAGTTGGTTGTTCCTGCTCTAGCCTGTACTCATCACCTCTCAGATAGGTTTGGAGTTGGTTGCAAGTGACTAGGTGGGGAACCATGGCTGTCCCCATTACAGTTGCCTACACTTGGTTGGAGAGTTTATATGGATGTTGGATGCTGCAGGAGCCTTTTTCGTACTCTGTGCAAAATGAATGTCTGCAGCAGCATTGCAAACTTGTAAATAGGTGGTTCTGATTTAAGCGAAGGAGACACCGGCACTTTCCCCTTTCCTCTCTCTCTGGCATGATTTCCCATCTTTCCAGGCAGGGAGCACCTGCCTCCAGTAGCTGTCAGTCGCTTCCAGTAGACAGAGCAACTCGCTGTCATTAGAACAGCACCCTGCACCCTGCATGCTGCCTGTACCTGACCCTGCTCTTACCCTGCTTTGTGTCTACGGCAAAGCTCCTTGTCGTGCAGACAGCAGATGCTCTGTCTGGGAGGTATTGCTGTGTGTGGTTCCTCTATTTGTAAGAAGTTTCGTTTAAACTAACATAACAGAAAACTTGTTTATCAATTCTGTGGGCGGTATTTGCCATAGGTAGCATCGCAGAGACTTGCTTACTCTGTACAACACTGTGTGTAAGTGTGGGCTACAACAAGGTTTATATGTGGAAAGGAAATGTCAATGAAGGCTTGTGTTACAGTAAATCTAGGGCTGGTCAAGGGGTAATTTAGAGATAAACAAGTGGAGCACCTAGAAGCTATCTTTGCTGGTGTAAATAAGCCTAACGATGTAGGGCAGCAGTACAATTCAATTACTTTTTAACGTGTTGTCGTTTAAAGTGATAATAAGGTATATTTGGGAAAAAGTAACAAAACCTGAGAAAATGTTAGCTAGAATTATATTATGGAATTTTTTCACTCTACCAGGTAAAGGTGGTTTATGAATTTTATATTTCTGGGAATGTTAGCAAGTTTGGAATGATGCACAGAGCTTACATTTGTGAAATGCAAAGCAGTTGATCCTGGATCAGGCTGAAACCAAAATAATCAGCCACAATAAAAAAAGGATGTATACACAGAAATGTTAAATTAGTTTGTCAAAGAAAGATGAATGTAGGCTTTTTAACTCACTTAAGGCTGAGTGAAATCCACTCCACATTGAAGGCAACGTAAAAATGGAACACTGACTTTCAGCTGGTGCGGAAGATAGGTTAGCATAGTAGGAAATACCAGGAACAGAATTAAATCAGTACTACACACTTTTATATGAATGGTGTTCTGAGATAGCATTGGTGATTGTTTTTATCCTCCATTGGCTATGGCAAAAATCAATCGGCCAGATAGCAAAAAATTATTTAAAAAAGGGAAAACCAAATACTGTCTTGCTAAATCTATCTAATAATTACAAAGTCAGTTTTAAAGCTGATCTGTTGCTGCCCTGGGGGATTACTTAATTCACAATGTTTCATCTGGTTCCAAAATCTGACGTGCGGAAGCTGACATGTCTCATCTCACTGGTACAGCCTACCCAGCAGAGAAAAGTAGAGTGGTACCAATGTATTTTACCAGCTTATCCCTTTCTGGGGCAAATTCTGCTGTGCCTTCTTGAGAGCAAAGCTGATGCGGTCTAGGGCTTAGAAAGAAAGAGGATTTTGGATGCTGCAGAAAAACATCTCAGCATTTCTCCGCCTGGGGAAATGGCAAAAGTAGCAAAGATCTACTGTTATTTGGATCCTGCAACATCTTTCTGTCCTGCTGAGAGAAAAGGTAGAATGGGAGTTTTTATCTGAAATGCCTTCTCCATAAGATTCAGCTGTCCTCACAAAGCATAACAATTTCTTGTCCCCTGCAAATGTCAATGCATGGGTGAAACAGTCTCACTGATGTGCACCTCAGTATAATATTTACATTTACAGTTACATGTATACTTTGTTATGTTATATATGCAAATACAGAGTTTATACAGGCAACAAGGAGCAGGTGAATTCTGCAGGCACTGTTTATACACCAGAGGCTTGGGCTCTAAAGCAGATTTTTATATTTGGCTGTCCAGTTTCCTGAGCAATTTCTGGAAACTTCAATCAGGGTGGCTCTGATGTCCAGGAGTGCACAGCATCTCCTCCAATTAGTCACACTCTCGACCCACAAGTTCTGTAAAATGCAATAACCATCATTCAGGAACTACATGCAGTTTTTGGCAAATACTACATAAGAGCAAGGTGGGGCCATACCGTGTAATATAGAACCGTAAGAAAGCCCTAAAATCATTATGAACTGCTCCACTTCAAGACAAGCCAACTGCTGTGAGACTAATTCCTGAGAAAATATTTCCTAGCTGTCCTGGAGAGGGATGCTCTTGCAATACCCAGCGAGAGATGTCTCACACCTTCTAGAACATTTGGCAGTCCTGGGCAGCAGGCTCTGTGGCTGGATGGCCCAACCAGCCTGATCCTGTGAGGATGACTATCTTTGTCTTCTGTGGAGGTTGGTGTTACAATTCCTTTCTTTATGAAACAGTTGCTTTCTGTCAGCCTGGTTCTCCTTTGGCATGTTGTGATATGAACAAACTGTTCCACTATTCTGCCTTCAGATTGCAGATTCTTCCAGACCCTTTCTTCTGGGGTGTGTGTGCTAAAACCCTGCCAAAACTACCTCAAGGGATACAGTGACAATTATGTGCTGTTTGTGCTACAAATCCTGTACAGTATCCCCCTTAAATGTATTTATATTGTTTTGTTTCATTTTGGAGCAGGATTAGAATGGAATGTAACCTATTGTACCACAGCAAACAATCTGCACTTCCATAGATAGCATGAAGTTTTCCAGTTACATCTGGATACCTCCAAGGCAATTGTGTAACAGCTTTCCTAGTGACTGGATGTGAGAAGAATGCATCTTCATACAAAAGGAAATGGGCCAATATATAGTAGAGATATTAACTCTCACTACTATGCCATTTCACTGCAAAGAGAACATTTTTCTTTAATAACTCAGATTAATTTAATTTTCTTTTCCATGATAATTAATCCATCAACTTGCTAGCTCTTTTCTAGAGCTGTTGTTGGGTGGTGGCTCTGCAATACACACATGTCAGCAGTGAAGATGATTTGAGCAGTTCTTTCTGATGACTTGGTGTCCCCCAGCCAGTCACGGCTGTCTCCAGTGGACATTGCAATACCCCTGGTGCTAAGGTGCAGAAACCCGGGAAGGGGCAGAAGGGAGAGCAGGAGCACAGGAACAGCAGGAGCACACAGTGGGGAAGGAACAAGGGTGAAGCTGTAACATGAATCTGAGTGTACCTTGTAAAATACAGATTTTTAATTTGGCTTAGTATATAATTTCCTTTTACTATTTGCCTTGATTTAAAATGTTTAAAAATTGCTTTCTAAAGGGTGTGACTGAAGTCTTAGCTATTCTCGATCTGTGCAACCCCATAGGCTTGTGCCCAGTAAAAGCATAGTGCATATACAAGGATCAAAGTGGTGAAAGCAGGGACCTTCTCAGAGGGTTTCTGCTGACAGAGCCTCAGCTGCACGACCAACCAGTACTGGAAAATCTGCAAAGCTTTCCTTACTGGGAGGCCATGAATGGTCTTTGCAGCCCAGAAAAAGAGGTGTAGACAGCCAGAGGCATCCAGGCCTGTATCCTCTGGGAGATGCTTGGATCCAGTGCAGCTCTTCAGTGGCCTGTGCTGTCAGTGGTCTTATGGCTGGGATCCACAGCTGTGCCAGCCCCTGTCCCCAGGGACAGTCATGGCATGTAAGCTGCTGTTTTATGGGATCTTCACAAGCATCTTGGGTGTTACTGCCGTGGGAGTTGCGGCACATGCTGAGGGGTACTAGTTCTAACTAGTGGAGTAATACTAGAATATAAGATACTGCGTCCTTAAAACAATGTCCTGCAGTTTGTTGCCGCAGCTGGTTCATGGGAGCAGTAGAAGACACGCATTTCTATCATATCAGGCAGACATCTGAGCAGACCCAGTTCTCAGAGCAGAAAGCCTGACAATGTCAGGATTTCTTGGCTGGTAACTTTGTACTTGCAGAAATAAGATGAAAACCTGTGGGGTCTGTTTCACCCTATCCTACCTCTCTCTTCCCTTCCAATTAAAAATACTCCTCAAGCACTTTTCTAGGCTAAGATGAGCCAGCCCCAGGAGTCAGTGGAGGAGCAGATGTCTGAACATGAAAAAGAGTTGTTAGGTGGGACTAGTTCATCCTACATTTGCTGGGGCAGGAGAGGAGAATTCGTTACACTATGAAAGCAACTTTTGTGGGATGCAGACTAATGTTTATGGAACTGAAAAAAGCTCACTGGAAAGCCCTTTCTTCCCTTTGCCCTCTTCTCTCCACCCTGCCCTCCCACAAGCACTTTTGACAACCCTGTGCACATCGGGTGCTCTGGCATTAAAAGTTCATGTTTCACATATAACAAGAAGGTTTTTAAGACATGCTTTTGAATTTGAAACACCCACAGTTTTCTCATGGTCTGAATTTGGATTGACCCTAACAAGGAATCAAGAGCTGCCCCAGAAGCTGGCTTGTGACTGATGTATTTATTTTAGACTGTCAACATTTGAACTGTTCTGATTCCTGATACCGTTAAGGAACATCTCTGTTTCTGGATATGCTGGCTTGCTGGTGAGGCTGGGGCTTGTGTGGCCATGACAATGTGATTGCATTACGCTTAAGAGAGTGGTGATCTGATCTGACATGATAATCTGATTTCTGCAAACCTACTTTTCAGTCTCAGGTCTCCCATTCTTTAAATTAAGCCAGCAACAAAACAGTAGACTTCCCAAGAAAGAGCCTTCCTGGGTTTATAGTACATCTCTCTGTTTCTGAAACTCCTAAACCTTGTCTAGTGTATACAGAAAAATGTTCATGGGAGGCATCTACTCTATCTTCTTGGTGTTGTCATCCATTCAAGCTACGCACCCTTGTGTGTGGCTCTAATATAACTGAGCAGGAGAAATGTGCTGAGTGGTTATTTGGGAATACCATGTTTCCCCGTTCAAGAATCTGCATCTTTCATTGCTCCAAGATCAAGACAGTCCTAGAGCGAGGTCAAATTAAAATAGTGTCCTTTTCATTCTCTTGCAGAAGGAATAGACATTACACATTCTGTATGTGAACATGGCATTTGCATTGTCATTTAGAATTAAATAATTTTATGTACTATCTATGTTATATGTTCATTGGTTTAATGGTCTACAGTTACTGTCTCAAAGGGAGCCCAGAGTATTAGAGGCTTACACAGAGCTTTGCAAAGGCTGTTTCCTTCAGAGAACTTAGCTGCTGCTTTGCATTTGTGATGGTTCTTTTTCATCTGGCCTTGGGGCAGCCCTTACTGCTTCCTCTGGTTTTCCTAATAATGCTCTCTGGGGAATTATTTAGAAGACATCAGGCAAAGTGTCCTGTCCCATTTTGGGGAGGAAGGAAGCACAGCCCTTCTGGAGTCTTCAGGTTAATGCCTGTCTGTTTCTTGCTGCATTCCTGCTTCTTTGAAATGGAGGTAGGAATAAGGTGCATGTTTCTCTTTCTTGCCATTTGGTAGGTCTGGTTTTGCTGTCTTTCCCCTCCACATGGTTTATCTTCGGGTAGATGGGAGAAGCTGGGAGAAGTGCAGGAGGAAAAATGTTGCGTTTTGTCCCCGTTGCTTTGGTTCCTCTGATATCAACATGCTGGGACTAGTATTCCCCAGTTATTTCTGGGGCTGTGAAACCAGGAGCTTTCCTGACACCCCACAGCTTCTCCAGTACCTTAAAAAACCCAAACCACTGAGTTATGTGTCTGACTGGCTGGTGGGTATGCACACTGCCGGGACAGCCTGCCATGCTTTGAAAGCAGGCGTGTGCAGTGTGTGAGACTCTTGGTGCTATGCCATACTGCAAGGAGATCTCTGAAGGCTCCACTAGATTTCAAGCACATGGACAGGGAGGCGCAATTTCAAAAAGAAAAATTGCAAGCTTATTTTTTGGAGCAAAAGTCTCCTGTTTCTTTTGCCAAAGCAGGTTTTGGACTGGGCTTTAGTCAGTAAACTTGAGATTAAACTCTCTATAAAAAAGACTGTCCTGAGCCGCTTGCAGACCAGCCCTGATGCAGATCTCAGCTCCTCCATCTCGTAGCCAAGTTCTTGTCAGTTTATGTTCATCCTCTTGGGAAACTGTCTTGTTATCAACAAAACTCATTAGCATTTTCATTCGTGATAGTGAACTAAGGCTGAAAATATCCTGGGTTCCATGAAAACCATTGAAAACAAATAAAAGCCAAAATATCATCCCCTCCATCCCCCTTCTTCCAGGAGGAGTGCATTGCATCAAGGCAGAGTCACCCGGATGCCTCTTAGCTGTGCTACTTTGCCATACAGTTTCCCTTAACTGGACCTGTGTGGAAGAGTGAACCTTGGAGGACATGAGGACATGACTCCAAAGCTTTGTAGCTACCTTGTAGAGCATATCCTGTAACTTGGAAGCACTCTCTTCTGTTTGCCAGACACAGTGCTCAAGTCTCTGCTAGTGAAAAGAGGTGAGTCCAGGCAGAGGAGGGCAGAGTGTCATGTCCCATACAATGTTTTTCTGGGAAAGAAGCAAACTAAATCACAATGAGCAGGTGTTTTAGATCCATCTTCGAGGTGTAAACTAATGTTGGAGAGGGGAGGTTACGTGAAGAGTTGCCAGTGTCAGAAATTTGAGAAGTCCTGCCCCTCAGAATGGCTCTGCCTCTGTCTTTTGCTTGCTGCCTCTTACAGATGATTTGTATGCATCTGGGAGGCTGTGCTGTTTGCAGGAAAATGTCTCTGAAATAACAGAAAAGGATGGTGAGTGCAAGGAGGGAAGAATCCCAGCTCTCAGCGACATGTCGCCTTTAAGATGTTTGAAAGCAGTGATATTTCATAAAGGAGAATCTTTGAGTAAGCGCTAAGCAGTTATTGTTTCTGGTCTTATAGATGACCCAGGAATGTGATGTTTTTACTGGCACTCAGTGAGACAGCTCTTGGTTGGGAGCTATCCAAGGCTCCTGGCATGGATTCGGCATTCCTGCAGATTTGACACAATGATTTTAACCAAAATCCCACATGCTTGATATAATCACTCAGTGCCTTTAGAAAGGGTTTTATACCTAATATGGACAAAAAAGGACTCTGCTTTTTCAGAGATGTGACGTGTAGTGTGCAGGTTTAGGTCCAGAAATAGACTCATCTGTATTCACTTAGCTTTGGTATTTTTTTGTGGTCTTTATTATAACATCAGGCACCTGCTGACTGTCCAAGTCTAGATTGCAACATGCAGATTTAAAAAGCACAGCTACCCCTCAGTTTC
Organism: Tringa tobata; assembly: GCA_033628505.1. Classification (NCBI taxonomy): domain Eukaryota; kingdom Metazoa; phylum Chordata; class Aves; order Charadriiformes; family Scolopacidae; genus Tringa; species Tringa tobata. Next base: position 17,971,214 of record JAHREE010000118.1, on the reverse strand, counting down.
TCTTGATTGACATTTGTGTGGCATGCAAATGTCAAACACACCGTGGGGAAGTTAATCACTGTATCAGCAGAGTCTAATGATGAGACAAAGATAAAAATATGCTGGCCTTCTATGTGGATACAGAGCAGATGATCATTGGCTAAATGTACAAGTGGGCAGAAGCTGATGGAAACAGTGACTGAGCACCTTTATCACAGAGTTGTTATTAGAAATGATTCTTTCACTGCTGCATACCAATAATGTACAGCTGCATAAAGAGGCTACGTGATGCCAAGTGACTCTTTTACAGCCACTTTTCACTCCATGTGGTAAAAGCACAGCTGGCTTCATGAGACGCAGCGAAGTAGGAGGCCTCACCTGTTGTCCCAGACCCTGCTCTCAGCTTTTTGCTCCTGAGGTTTGTTAGCTGTACCTGCAGCTTTTCTGTGCCGTGATGGATGTACCTCCTGGACGAGGCTGCACCAGGACTTCATTGCATTGTATCTTGAGACTACGTGTGACTGCACCTGAAATCAACAAGCTGCCTTGTTAAAAAAACAGCCCCTTGGAGGTGTGTTCCTGCTGATCTGGTGAAAATCAGTTGCAACTATACAAAACTGGAATGCTGCGTTGCAGCTTATTAAAATTACAGTGGGACACTGCTATGCATGGATGTCACTACCATCTGTGTGCATTGTACACACACAGGATACAGGCAGATCAGCTCTCTGCTCCGAGGACCTTGCCAGTGAGGATGTTTTTTCTAAAGTGCTCAGCATTGGGCCTAATTCTACTTTTTTTTCCAGTAAATAAGCTGAATCCAGGCAGTGGTTGTACCTTCTTTCACACACGGTGCAGGCGGACCTTTTCCTGCAGTGCTATAGGCAGGGTTGCAGAGTCTAGTATGCTGAGGGAATATGTATCAGTCATGCCAATTTAAACCATTTGCTTCTCTAGGAAATTCCTTCAACAGGATGGTTACAGATGATGGTCTTTATACGGGTTTTTTGGGAGGGGTGGGTAGGATGTGCATCATTGATTCCTACTTGCCACTGTTTAAGTTACTTAAGAGTTTCATAGAATCATAGAATGGTTAGAGTTGGAAGGGACCTTAAAGATAATCTAGTTCCAACCCCCATACCATGGGCAGGGACACCTCCCACTAGAGCAGGTTGCTCAAAGCCCCATCCAGCCTGGCCTTGAACACTTCCAGGGATGGTTTCATGCATTAATCTGAGGAAGTTAATGATTTAACTCATGCAGCTTGCCTTTGTTTAGGTCTATGAGCTTGCTTTCTGTAAGTTGAGCTATCTTTGAGCATCATGGAGTGAGTGGAGAACTAAAGCCATCATAACCTACCTCAGCATTGTAGTTCTCATCTCCCAGCACACGGCCCAGGGGTGGCCCCACTCCTTGTGCTGCAGCAGGAGCAGAGGACAATGATAGCACAGCCATGAGTTACAGTCACAGTTAAATGTGCTTTTACGGCTGCAAGCTGGAGTGATATTGGAATACAGCTCCAATGCACTATGATTTCCAAAGTGGATAAGCACTATTTATGCTTTTTAGTTTCCTGTCTTATGGAAGAAATATGATGCTTTTCCAAGATTAGCTATTTTGTTGGAGAAATGGATAGCGAAAGATGTCACATGATGGTCAACTGTGTGATCAGAGAGAGAAGTGTATTTCCTTATGACTGCAAATTAATATGTAATTTCAATCTCCTTTTAACTGTTATCAGCCAAGTGGAAAAGGCCCACGCCTACCTGAAGTTTATTGTGTCATCAGCCGTCTGGGATGCTTTGACTTATTTTCCAAGGTAAGAAGGCTTTTTTCAATATTGCTTTTTAATCTGATTGTTTACTGAGACACATCCACAGCTATGAACCAGACGAGAAGAAATTCTTCCTTTGATGGGAGATAACTGTATTTTACAGTTGCTGTTTTGGATATTGCATCCCTATTATTGGGTTCATCAAAGAATGTTTTATTACTTCTGTGACTGAGGCAGAACTTGATTCAAAAAACATCTGGGTGTCTGTATGATCTGGCTGTCTGAAGTTTTTTCCATTGTTTTCTAAAGCTCTTCTGTGCTGAGCTGTAATTCTTGGCATCCACAGTTTGAATGATGGGCCAGGACCACTTTTACTCCAATACCCTGTGGAATGATGAAGTTAAGAAAAAAGATTATCTGATAAGTGAATTCTATATGCTTAACTCTGTTGACATGCTTTTTATCCTAGGAGGCTAGGAAAGTATGGATAATCTTTTATTGGCCTCCACGTATTGAATCCAAAGCTGCATTATATGCTGTTGTGGTTTACCTAGGTAATGCATTTCTTGACACAAGAGTTTCAAGACAATAAGCAGGGCATTGCAGCTCAACTGAGAGACTGAACAGAAACAGTTAACTGCCAGTCAGCTCCAGAGCCACAAGCATTCTTCTTTTGTGAGACAAAATGTTATTAAAATTAACTATTAATAACGTTTCTGATTGATGAACATTTGAAATATCTCTCTGGCTGCCAGTTTAGGACCTCCTAAGAGAGTATCCTGCAAAATCCAGTGAGCACCTCAAAGTATCATGTAGGATTTGTTGGGGATTTGTAGAGAACAATGCTATACCAAATGTCAAATGGTTGCCTTCCCCTTTGCCAATTTTGATACAGTGTTCATAGAAATGCTGTTTTAATTTACCAGAGAATTTCACTTCAGATATGGGAAATCTCACAGAACTTACACAGATTTTTCTTGCTCATTCGTCTAGAATAAAGTTGAAAAGAACATGCAAATCATTGACGTTACTAAAAATCATAGAATTTATATTGTTCATATAAACTAATAATCAGACAGAATGTTATCTTCAAAGCAGGTTTCAAGCTTTTCTAGATACAAGATTTGTGTTAAAGTTTTGTGAAGAAAAACAATTGGGTTGCAATTGTTAATTGCAATTCTGCTTCTGATGTCATTCATAAAGCTCTGAAATCAAGGTTTTATAACAGTGTCTCTTAGACATAATACGTGTCTAAATAGATATCTGTGAGTGAAACCGAATGCCTTGTTCTGGGAGGATAACACAGCTCACCAAGGTCATGCTATGGAGAGGTGTCATGAGGCTCTTTGTTTGCTTTTATGCTATTTTCTAATTTTGATAGTGAACTAATTTTTAAAGGAGAATTTGGGAGAGGGGGAAAAAAAAGCAAAAGAAAAAAAGAAAAGAAAATTACAGGGAAGGTCATTGAATCATTGCACCAAAATTGCAAATAACCTGCTTTCCCGGTTCAATCTGTAACTTGAAAAAAAAAGTATCTGATCATCCAGCCAAAGTGAACCCAAGGTTGATGGGTGAGTGTAATTTCACTGGCTTCAGCAGGGGCTGTTCCCAGGCACTGTGGCAGGCAGATCCTGGCCACATGGGCCTCAAGTCTTGTTCTGTTCATGAAGGAAGGCTCCAACTCAATTGCATATTGGGCCCTGAATGTGTCTGTAACACACCTCTGCTCTTTTTTCTGCTGGGCTCTTGAAGGGGCTGGACCACAAAAGGACCCCATCCACACCAGAGTCTGGCCACAGCGGTATTGTCCTACAAAGGCCTGGTCACCTCCTGGCCATACTAGTGCCAGAGTGGGAGCAGGGTGTTCAGCTGACTCTAGCACTGGGCTGGATTTAACACAGCTCTTTAGCAAATGCTCCATGCACTGCATTTGGGAAGGGTTTGGATGAAACAGCTGTTAAATGAAGGAGAAAGAGTTTGAGCCTTAGTGTCCCTGTTGGTTTTGAAGACAGATGTGGTGTGGGTGGAGATAGAAGTTCTTGAAAAGTGAGACAGTCTCTTTTTCCGGCCCGGTAAGAGAAGCTGGAGCTGTTTTAATTGATAAATCCAGTGAAAGAGAGGAAAATGGTCTTGATGGTGCACTTTGCCAAATGAGTCAAAACAGGGAACAGTTGTCTTCACAGAAAAACGTGAGTGATGAAAGAACATGAGATATTAAACCTTGGATATTATTTATCAGAAAAGCAAAAAGAGTCCTCTGTTTTAAAATGTTTATAATCCTGTTTCTGATACCCTGCATTATTTTCATCTTCCTCAAAGCCTTTTATGCTTGTTGCTGTAATACCTACTGCTAAGACAGACTTGAGAACTAGATATCTTTACTTCCAGCCAGTTCATTTCATCATGGTTTCAACAGGTGTTTTTGACCATTTAATCTCCTGAGATTTCTGTTCTACTTTTATTCAGTTTAAATGCTCCTTTTTATTTGTATTGTGAAGGTTGTTTGGATGGGGATATGACTTACATGTGACCTCTAACTCCAGCAACACAAAGCATCACATAGTGACTGCAGAAAAGGATATGGGTGTTGGTCACATTACAACTGCACGCTCTCAGTGTGCGGGAGCACTAAGGGACCCAGGACATAGCCTTGGTTCATTACTACTTCCCATTTGGGCAGCTGATTCGTTTGGTGAGAATAGTTGTTGTGCTGCAAATTATATCAAGAATGAAATTCATGTCATCATTTATGGTTATCTGCCGCTTCCATGGACTGGAATGCAAGCTATGTACATTGGGTCAGCTTTGCTTTGGTTAGTTTGCTTTACTGTGTTGCAAGGAGGAAGGGGAAACTATGTGCCAGTGTATGCCTCTGCTGGCATTGGTGTCACTAGCTATCGTTTTAAGTCACCAGCTAGTGCTTAAGTATCTTTTAATGTTCTGTTTCAGTGAAAAGCGTTTCCAAGAGAAACACGGGAAAATGCCTGGCTCAGGCCCACTAACTCTTGTATGGCCTTTTGCCCTTGAGTAGTGGTTAAAAGATCACCAAGGTCAAACCACTAACTGCTTTGAAGCTTGCTTTCTCGTCGTCTTTACGTTTATCATCTATATGGTCTGTCTAATGTGGGAAAACTTAGCTGTGATCTAATTTATGTTGGCCCATGTGACCAAAGAGAGATGAAAATTATAAGTCCTCTCTATCTGTAAGAAGTTCCATCTGCTTATTTCAAAACTAGATTGCCTGCTCTGTGTCATGTCAAACAGAAAATGACCTTAATGCAGGCACCCAGTGTAAACAGCTGGGCATGCTTCATGAGGCTGCTCACGGCTGGCTCCAGCTCAGCACAGACTGCAACGTGACTGCTGCTGCCAGGGCCAGGACCCTTCCAGGAGCTCTTTCCTGGTGGACCTCTGCTGGTATCATAGTGTGACAAGATTGCTTTTCTTGCTGGCCTGTCTTTTTCCTATCCTCTCAGGTGAAATGGAAGAGATGCCCAGGGCAGAAGAAAGTGCTTCTCCGTAATACAAATTTCAAGATGTACCACTGAGATGTGATGCTGACCTGGCCTTTGGTCATGGGTTTCACCTTGTTCTTTCTCTCCTTCAGCTCACTCCTGACAATATAGATCCCTTTTGCCGTGCTGAGTCTTCTTTCTCCTTTCCAGACTTATTTCTTCCTTGCCTCTGTATTAACTGCATTCACAAAGAGGCTCCATTTTGTAACTGGAAAATGTATCATTTTTAGAGTATGATTGAATCCTGTAACTTTAATGGTAGTGAAGAAATGCGTGGCAGAGGGGAATTAAACTTAGATCTGCCATGTGTTTAGGCACATGTGGGTCAAAAAATGCTTTAAAACTGTATGTGGTGCTGACATGTTCTGTCTCTTTCTCTCTTATGTGTTACTAATGGTTCAGATCCTGGATGAGGTTGAAAGGAGAAGGGGGATATCTGCTGCCTTGGTTTATCCATTTATGAGGAGTCTGATGGAATCTCCTTTTCCTGCACCTGGAAAGACAATCAAAGTCAAAACCTTTCTGCCTGGAGCTGGAAACGAGGTAAAAAGCAACCGCAAACATTAAAAGTCAAAGCCTCCCCCTTACCACTCAATATCAAACAGCAAAAGGAAAACAAGAGGAGACATATGGATACTGCAAGGCATGTGAGGTGGCACACCCTCAAAATGAGCAATGCAGGAGCTGCACCAGTGTTGATATGCTAGTGCTGGTTCCCATTGATGGTTATAAGCCAATTTATTGTTATATATTTGTTATTTTATATTTATTTGTAAGTTGAGTTTAAGAAAAAAACCACAAACAACACAAATGTCCTAGTTTGCCTGGCTGGTGTAGTTATCAGAAGTACAGTGTTGCTGGGCTTTATCATAGTGATAACAAGCAAGTCTAAGTTTCCCATACCGATTGTACTTAAACAGTTCAGCAGCCAGTTGTTATTGAAAACCTCACTAATGCTGGTCCTGGCCTTGGTAGGAGGAGTGACCAGCAGCATTTAAATGGCTCTTTTTGGCAATAAATATCCTTCAACTGTCCCTCAAAGAAATAGTCTGTATTTGGAAAAGCATGTCATATGAAAGGTTTTGTGTGTGTGTGTGCACATATATAATAGATTTCATTTCCTTTCATTACTGATTCAAGTAGCTAGAAGCCTAGCATTATACAATGTAGGCCTTACTGGAAAATGGCAGTAATGGTGCCTTGCTTAAGAAGTTTTTTGTAACTTGAGGCTTGCTAGCCATTTGTTGTTTCAAATTCTGTTCTCTACATGTCTTTATGTAAGTATACAGTAGTTCCACTCCGAGTGGGCAAGCATATAGACAAAATACATTACTGCAGATAGGAATAGAATTTGGCCCAGTCAGTGAAATCAGAAAAAAAAAAATCCCTCTAGGTTTATTTTACACTCCTGAGGGTTAGTTTTACAGTGCTATTAGTATTTTTACATTGGATCATATTTTCTCCAACTGTATTGCCACTGACTTCAGTGGAGTGGGCCTGTAATGTCACTTGGTATGGAACGTAAGGCTTTCCTTGTATAAGTGACTTGCAAGGCATGTTTAAATCACAAGCGTTTTCTCCTGGAGAAGCAAAGGAAAATTAAAAGGCTGATTGGCATAACAGTGGTAAGATCTGATAATGCTTTTTTGATGTGAAAGTATCTGGGAACCATAGATCTGCAGCTTCTCTATCCTCTGCTCAAGCTTCTGAACTCTCCCAGAGAAAAACATTGAGATAATTCCAAACAAACAAACAGCTCTCTTCTGGCTGAGCTTTGCTCTCTGTTATGCTAGTACAAACTCGTTATTTAAATGGAATGCACTGGCTTAATTAGGAACAGAATCTTGTCCTTCCATTGTGGCTCCTCTGGCCTAAACAAAGATGATGATTAATTGGGAAGTAGACAGTATATTTCTTTGTGATGAGCAGACTGAAGCAGAAAGCTTTGCCGCCAAGGCAACAGAAAACATCCATGGCATTTGTAAAAGCTGCCGTAACTTGCATTGCATCCTGCCCCGCAGCAAGATTTTAGCGTTGGAAGTTTTGCAGTAAAACCAGCTCCTCATGATTTGGCACATAAACGTGGATTGAGCCTGCAATCCCAATGCTAAGGAGTGGAAGCGGGCACCTTTACTGAATGTGAGACGGGTGGGCAGGCAGCGGTTCCTGAGGAGGTATTCACAGTACACCATCACTCCACAGTTTGGTTCTTACTGCTGCTTGAGGCAACAGCCGAGTGATGGGGATATAATCTCTGACACCATAACATTTCTGTACTTCAGGCTTTAAAAAAAATCTTATCTGTACATGAATACTGTTCTAGCAGTGATTTTCTTTTTACAATACTGTGTTACTGATCACAAACAATATTACAAGTACACTGGTACGGACTGGATTTGTTTCCAGTATCCTGTGATCTTGCTGCTGATCATATCCTTAAACCAGTGTGTTTGTGAGGGATTTTGTAAGGGCTGCTCAAGTTAACAATACAATACAGTATGGTCGTGGAATGTGGTGTCATGTGCATGAAAATATAAAAGTGGTCTAAAGCAATAAAGTGACGGTGATTTTTGGACATATGGAAAGAAGGAGATGTATATATGTTCCTGTTAATATGTCTTCAGAGATTTCAACACAGCTTCAAGTTGGCCAAATTTTCCCCTTTCCCTTCTGTTTCCTCAAATTTCTCAGTAGTTCATCATTTGCTGTCTTGCACTTCATATTTTTCTCCCTCTGTTACTCTCTTCTTCGTGTTACTTTTCCCTCTTCTTTTTTCTGTCCTCCACCTTCAAGTTCCACATCTGTCAATTGCGGAGTAAAAGGAAGATATAAAAAGAAATCAAGCAAAAGGCATTTGAGAAAAGGAAGGAGAGGGCCTGAGGTCATGGATGAAGTATGAAAATTAGACTTTAAAGGGATGTCACAAGTCACCATCTAAGACCTTGTCCTGACTCCCCAGTTAAGTATATATATGTATATATATTTATGACAAAAAAAGAAAAGGTTTTAAGCATTATCTTATGAATTATGCATCACAGAAGAGTGAAAATGAAGTAAATTTGGTTTAAAATTTGCCCAGCCTTCAAGTTCAGTCCCTGGCTCCTATCTAGATGTGAATTTGAATTGCTAGCTGAGTTTATAACCAAATTGCCTTGTCTTTATGGCTGTTTTAACCCTGTAAGCTTCCAGCTCCAGTGTTTCCAGTTTGTTGCTTGCTTCATATTGTTGACTCAGCCAAGCTTTATGTCTCTGACAAGGTGTTTAGAAGGAAGAATTAATGCTTCCCTTGGAAATGACAGCAGATTTAATGCGCATAACTGTATTCTGGGAAGAAGAGTGACTTGATAGCAAATAGTGTAATGCACCATTTCTCTGGAGTGCTGTGCCTCCAGCCTCAGTTTACAAAAGAGACTGGGTGTCGTTCTCCATGTCCTGTCAACAGGCAAGCACAGAGCAGTGCTGGAGGGCCCGGGCTGGGGTGCCAAGCGCCCCCGAGGCTGTCAGCCCTGACCAGGGATACTGACTGATGTTTGTTGGATGTGTTCAGGTCATTGAGCTGCGGCGGCCCATGGACTCACGCCTGGAACATGTGGACTTTGAATGCCTTTTCAAGTGCCTCAGCGTTCGTCAGATCATCAGGATCTTTGCTTCTCTCCTGTTGGAGCGACGTGTGATTTTTGTAGCAGATAAGCTCAGGTAAGTGACAAAGGGACCTGAACTACACGTTCAGGACAGTACTATCTCCGGATAAAAAAAGCTTTATGAAACATCCGGAATGGTTGTCAGATGTGAGGATCCTCTCACGGTATGTTTAAATAATTTTTACATCAATGGAAGTTATTTGCATCAGGTGGGATACACGTTCACTAGCGGTCACTAGCTACAGGCCACTTGTTCTGTCTTACTTTCCCGTCTGTAACATGGTGACACCAGTAGTCATCTGCTTCATAGTCAGCAAATGTTTGCACAGCATTTTGAAGCAATATAGTCCTAGCAATATTTCACTTCAGGTTTTGGAACAGAGTACTCATAAACAGTAGCAGAGATTGTCACTTCGGTGCTTCGCCTTGTGGCCTTGCAGAGCCAGGCAGAGAAACGGGGTCCTGAGTGTGCACCTGGTTTGCTCCATGCAGTACAGAGCATTTACGATGGGGCTAAGTTTCAAATCCTGCACTACCAAACCCATTCAATGGGAGTGTTAAGAATGCTGTTATGGTCCATCCCAACCAGTTAGGATATTTTTCCTGGTGCTCATGTGTCCTGAAAACATTTCCTTCCCAAAGCTCCATCTTGGGGTCCTTGCTACATCCTTTCAACGTACCTCTTACTTCCCAGCTGTTTGATTGCAGTCTCCCCTCTTTGGCTCCTCTGAGGCATAAACTCACCCCAAGGTCTAAGGAGTGTGAGCAACACCTCGCAACTCCATGTGGGCTTTACCAAGGAAATGGGAGATCTGTGTACACTTCACCCTTGCCCAGCAGCAAAGAATCATCCCTTTCTTAAATGCTTGTGTAAGCCATATAGAAAAGTGTGGACATTGTAAAGAAGATGTTCTTCACTGTGGCATGACAAATAATAAAAGAAGGCAAATAAAAATCAAGACCATAACTTATTAGACTCAGAAACATCCAGCATCATTTAAAAGGATACAAAAGACTGTATGGGTGGTTAAAAACACAGATGGATCTACCCAAACAAACTCTGTTAAACACTTTATCAGCCCCGACCTTCTCTGAATGACCGCCAGAAATAATAGCTGCACTTAGTGGCCACCAGTGTATATAACAGCAAAAATACTTTGCATAGTAAAAGCTTTACAACCTTTAGGGGAGAATTCCTTAAAGCTGCAGACCCTTCTCAGGTTATAAAGTTACTTCCTTAGCAGTCTTTTTTGTTGTCTAGAAAAACAGGAACATTTTATTTCATTTCTTCCTTTGTCAGTAACCCTTAGTTTGAATGACCATTTGGGATGACTTAATTTCACATAAACTCCTGTTGAGAATTGTGTAGCTAGTCCAGGGTTTCTGCAGTACTTTAGTAGATATGTGAGTCACACTATGAATATTGGGCAGGTGGCTTTTGAAAATAATATTGGCATGCTCCTTCTGACACTTTTTCTACAGCGTGCTTAATTACATCATTCTGTCTGTTTCTATTTTACTGTTCATTTAGCAGAATTAGTGGCACCCACAAGTCTGGCTGTAACTCAGAATGGCAGAGGTCTGTGACCTTCAAATGGCACAATGTTTTGAGTGGAAAATCACAGAAATAGCACATAGAAAATGGGGGCTGTGCTGTGCTGCCGCCAACTGTTGCTGGAGTTCCCAGTTACTCCTTTTTGATGTTATCCTGGTTTGGCAAAGTACCCCATGCCTTGATCCATTGACTACGGGCAGCGTATTGTGGGGATGGCTTGCTGCAGGAGACACTCTCGGCCGTGAGGGCTGGGACAGAAAGCAGCAGTTCCCTGGAGTGTTTCTCTGTCCTTACCAATGTCACGTAATGCTTCTGGGCACTGTTCAAAGAAAAGAAGCAGCAATTAAACCTACTTTGACAGGCTTGAGGCAGCTTGGCTTAGAAAATGGTCATGTTGCTGAGGGCTCATGGTAACCCAGGACTTTATCAGGTAACCAAGGTTTTATACACACTGCAAGCCTGACTGAAAGCTAACAGCTCAGGCCTGACTGTGCAATTACCTTTCTCCTGGTAGCTGCCTAGTCCTCAGAGCAGAGGATAAAGACTCCTGCTTACAGGCTCTGCTGTCCCTTTTGGCAAACAGAAATAGGGGACCAGGAACAACAGGAGCCAGAAATGATAAAGATACGTTTTGGCAAACACCTATCCAAACATTGCGCTCTCCTTCAAAAGCTGTTCTCCAGCAAAAGGTTGTTTCTTTAGTGAGACCAGCCATTCAGCTGGGGACTGTTAGCATGTACTTTGAGAGATGAAATGATTCAGATGGGTCCAAGAGGCTTGTGAGGTTCTGTGGTTGCTCCTGTGAGAAGGGACAGAACCTTTCTTACAAAAGGTTTCTATTCTACATAGATTTCTATTCATATTCTACATAGATTTCTATTCTACAAAGGTTTCTATTCATATACTTTTTATATTCGCATGTACCCTTTATTATATACATACATTTTGTTTTGTTTAAAAAGAGTATGACAAAATCTGATGTGGTAGATAAGGCCTTGGATTAAGACTTGTGAATCCTGAGCTCTCCTCTGAACCCTCTGACCTGCTGTGTGACACATGCTGAAAATGTAGCTCCTCTTTCTTATCTTTTATCTGGTCTGTCTGGGATCCTAAGTGCTGCAGGACAGAGACTGCTTCTTGCTCTGTGTATGCATGCAGCTCTACTTGAGACATTATGGCATGGGGATCTAGGAGGTACCATAAAATAGAAACTAATAATGAGTCCTTTGACAAAGGACTGGAGAAAGTGACAGTGGATTTAATTTCAATACTTACTCAGGTTTTCATGGCTTAAATGGGGATGAAGTCTAAAATGAAACACTCTGGCTTTGAGCTAATAACTGTCTGTCTTGGAATTTTTGCCTTGTCTGATGTGAATTTTGTTTATGGGCATCACAGCTGAAACTGAAGAAGTTTACCACTAATGTGGAAAAAAAAAAAGTGAAATATCCTACAGGTCCAGTCTGTGGGCCCAAAGAACGAGAGCAGGAAATTAAAAAGATTTTACAAGGGTTTGATTTCTGCATGTACCAAAAGTATAGCTTAGAAATAAATGATGTTGAGGTTTAGGCTTCAAACAATAAGATGCAATGGGCTTTTGTGGCTGCCTGTTTTAACAGGTCTCCAAGCAACAAATTATTTCACACATTATACAAGTTTGGGAAAGTCATGCCTAGTGAAGTGAGATTCATTCAATAAATTGTTATTTATGGTTCTTATAGTGCCCAGAATGTGAAAATTTATAGTCCTTGATCTTTGCGCAGAAGTAGTTGCCATTTTTCAACACAGAAATTGATGCTACCAGCAATGAGGAAACAGTAGTAAAGTTCTGAATGACAGGACTGTCAGGTTGCCTTGGTTAGATATGTGCAGGGAGGTTTGGGGTTTTTTTTTCCAATAAGTTGTTTTCCTGCTTGAAATTGGGGGAATAAATCCCTATGGCTATTTGCTTATCTTCAAAAATGAATTTGAATCTGCCAGTGACCTTTCAGTATTTTGCTTTCCATGAACAGTCAAGAAGACAACAGAGAAATAAAGCTAAGAATAGAGAAACTTCAAATAATAATAACTCAGAAAGAGGTAACTTAAAGCTCCAATTCCTTAAATATCTGCTGAAGGAACAACGGAGATGGTATGTCCCATCCCAGTGCCAATCCCTGTCCCAGCTGGGAGCCCCTGTTTACATTCCCAGCCTTCTGCCTGTTCACCCCAACTCTGAAACAATCCCATGATTGCCATCTGCAAAGGGAGAGCTGCTTTACTGCGGTCCTCTGGGGTTTGAAAGGCTAGGCAGCAGATGCAAAATCAGAGGGTTCTGGGGCTCGGGGAACATTGGTGTTGCTGCAGGCCCAAAGGTAGCAACAGAAAATAAATAGAAAGCAAACATTGGAAGAAAAATATTTCTCTGCTTGTTTTAGTTTTATGCTGGAGAAACAAATTTGTGAACATGTTTGCTGAGGAGGTGATGTATCCATGCATGTGAGAACAGTCTCTTTGCCTTTTCCCCTGAATGTTTGGAGAGGGGGGAAGGAAGGCCATGGGCATCTTAGTGTGCCTTTGTTATAGCCGCATTTTTTTATAAGTAAAAAACATTCTGGTAATCCAGTATATTGTGAAGGACTCTGAGCATATTTTGTTTCCATTTTATGTACGAGTCCAGTTGAACGCCAGCTGGAGTCAGTGGGAGTGTTTGGATGAGGATTGTCTTTTGCTGTGAGCCTAAATCTTAGATACTCCTTTCAATGGCCATTCTGAAGCTTTAGGGGCTGTGAAAGGCTTCTACAGCATCCCTGCTCTTGTAAAAGACAAAATAACTTTTCATTGTTGTGAATTTTGCTTTTATATGAGATATTTCAGCTACTTCTCAGTGAAGCAGGAGCATGGGCCTCAAAGAAAATAATCTCTGTTGACAGCAATGTGTTTTATGCTCCTAAACCATCTAGACAAGTTTGTAATGTACCCCAAGGTGAAGGTGGGCCAGGTGTTTCTTTAAGTGGCAGTGCCAGCTCAGGAAGTCCTCCCTCCTGCTCCCCTTGTTTGCTCCTGCCCTATGTCATGCTCTCCCTCACCCAGGAGGCTGTGCTGGCCCAGCCGCAGTAGGAGCTACTCATTTTGCAGAGTTTCTCCAAACCAGGTGGATCCCTTGGCCAGGTCACACCAGGAGCTCCTGTGGTGGAAGAGGGGCAGAGGAAGGTGCTGGGTCTGAGGTGGGCAGGAGAGCATGGGCACCCTTCAGGGTGGTGTTGCCACTGGAAGGTGCCGACCATGCGCCATCCCTAGATGTGAGCCAGCTGAATTTACAGTATCTCATGAGGTATTGTAAATTCATGAATAAACCCACAAGTTTTCTACCTGTGTGCGAGGGAGATCTGAGGGAATGAGGCTGAGGCAGTGTTGGAGGACAGTGAACTTCAGTGCAGCTAAAGATCCTGCACATCAGTGTCTTCCTCCCTTAGGGATAGCCACAGGTGACTTTGTCTTCCCAAGGGGAGTTTTCCCCCTCTGTGTTTCTCTGTCCCTCTGCCAGCACACACCCCCTGGCCCAACATGGACCAGCAGTCTTTCACCTGGTGTTCTGCAGGGCCCCTGAAACCCTCCTCTGCAGTGGTCACCCCATGAAGTCAAGCTTGTTGCAAGCAGAAGATAGGCACCTATGAGGTGGGAAGACTTTATCCTGTTAAGGACAAAAACCTCCCTACCCCTCCCCAAAGTATTTTGGACTGCCAGGAGGAATATGTCTTCTAGCACAACTGTAGAAAGTCCAGGCAGATCCCAGACCTGACCAAAGGTTATGGACTCCAGACAGAAACACTGACTAATACAGGACAGAAGCATAAATATGTAAATACTGGGGGAAGTCATCCCGCAGGCATGTCTCTGTTAACTTTGTGGAGCAGAAGGGGAGCAGAGTGTGCTTGTGTTCAAGGGCAAAGGCTTTCAGAGCAAACAATGGCATTTCCCTAATCTCATGGACAGAGACAGCTTGGGGCTGCCCGTGTTACGCCTGGGATGTTCAGGGACCGTTGGTGCTTGTTCTCCTACTTGAGTCTGTTGCTCTGGGAGTCGTGAGGCCATGGTAAAAAGCAGCACAGTTGGCAGTTAAGAGGCAGCCTGCTCCCCGTCTCTCAGTGCCTACCTAGAAAAACAGTATTAGGGATCCTTTAATCTCGCAGACAAAATCATAGTATGATCTTGTGGCTCAAGCTAAAATATGCAAATTTAAATAGGAGATCAGTGGAAATGGTTTAGTAGTAAGAGTAAACTGTTCCTCAGCCCTGTAACAAGGTTAAGTGGAAAAGCAAAAGTAGCTAAACTTTCAGGCAGATTACTGAAGAGAAAGCTCATTCCCTATTTCCTTATTGTTTATTTTTTATTAGCAAAAGTAGGATATAATTTGTACAAACTAATCACAGCAACGACAGATCTGACCAGGGCCACCTGCTGCCTGGGAATGCTCCTTTCCAGTAGTCTGCCATATTGTAACACCTGTAAAATCTGCCAACCTGCAGTTTAAAAGGCAAAACCACATATGTTTGGGACAAAGAGAGAAAGTGTGCTCTGTAAACAGACAGTGAGCTTTGGCCAGTAATAAAGATTTCCTTTACTTTCCCCTGTCACAAAAATCTCCATTAAAAAAGGTGAGAGAAATTTGGTGACAAACACATGCCAGAAACCAGGTTGTAAGGGAGAATTTACTGTTGCTAGTCTCTAACTGTACCATTTCTGAGCACAGGCTATAGGAGACACAACTATGTCTTCCCCTGGTCACATCTGGCATAGCCCTATATTGAGCTTTATATCTATTTTTTTGTCTTAGGGAAAACTTTTTTTTTAGTTATCAGCTCTGCATTGAAGAAGGAGATGTTTAGAGATGCAAGCTACTGTACTTGTGGAATGTGTAATAACTCCCAAATCTTCTATCTAAACCCAGGAGAAATATGGACGGCGAACATTTCTTCTGGTATTTTTTTTATACAAAGATCTTGAATTGCTTTCTTAATACTGTCAGGATTATTATGCTTGTCTGGTCTGACATGCTGAACAGAAGCTAGAGAATTTCTTCCACTAATCTCTGCAGTGGAAGGAATGAGCCCTTGTATAATTATCCAATATGCATCATGCCTAGTAGACAGAATTTATTCTACAGCAAAAACATCCATTTCTCATGTAAGTAACCAGAGAGTTTCCATTTAGTCCAGTGAGAGCCAGATCAGCCCCCACTATGGAGTGATTTAGAACCTGCAGACCACCCCTGCTTTACCTAAGGGACAACAGCTTGCAGCTCCCTTCGTCTTTTACAAAAGAAGCATCCTCTAGAGGCTAAGTCTCTGTTACCTACCCTGCAATTGCTTTCCTTTTGTGGAGCTTTGGTTTATCTCACACTGCTTGCGCTATGAAGCATCACTCAGTAGAAACTTTTTAAGTTTTTAAAAAAAAACTTAAACCTTCTATAACATAACGTAGTTAATGTGATGTGAAATTGGTGGTTTAAGGTAACTAGCAGAGCTGTCTCTCAAGATTTTTGAAGGAAATTTTGCACTTTATTCTCCTCTCTCAAGAGATATTTACATTTTGTACCACTTTGATAACATTTTTCTGGGACTCAGATTGTGCAATGACTGACGCCAACAGAGGGGCTATACGTGGACAGTCAGAAAATGTGTCTCAGGCAGAAAAGACAGCCCAAGAAACAAAATGAACTTTCTAAGTCTCTGGCTTGTTTAAGATTCTGCAGTCACAGAGAAAAGCAATCTAATAATGGCATTTTAAATTAATAAGGGTAGAGCTTGTTTTCCTTTTCCTCCTTTCCCTCTGCCCTCCTGTCCAGTGGTATTTATTCATGTCACTTCAGGATTTGGCCGACGCTCTACAGTGGGAAAATATAACTTTCCCCCTTGTGATTTGCGCAACAAAATTTTCTCTCCTTTCCCCTTCCCCATGAAAGGGAATGGGATAAGAAGACGACCATGTTGTTTGATAATTCTCTTCTGCAT
Organism: Tringa tobata; assembly: GCA_033628505.1. Classification (NCBI taxonomy): domain Eukaryota; kingdom Metazoa; phylum Chordata; class Aves; order Charadriiformes; family Scolopacidae; genus Tringa; species Tringa tobata. The sequence continues at coordinate 17,954,757 of JAHREE010000118.1, read as the reverse complement.
TGCTAATTGGTATAATAACCATATGTCAGTAAGTTGCAATGTTTTCCTAACTCGGCCTTTAGCTCCCCGCAAGGGGATTTAGACAAATTCCCTCCTTTCAGCTTTTGAATAAGAAGGATTAGGGGGTGGAAGCTGTTCCTCTCCTCCTTTGTTACTACCTAGAAAAATTTTTCATCCTACTTTATAGATGTCACATTGTTAATAGTGCAATGATTGGCTGAGAATGTGAAACCACCAGTGTGAACATTAACAGAACTGGTGGGAGCAAAGGTCCCAGTGTCGAAAGAACAAGTAGTTAACACTCTTCTGGATAACCTGGACCAGAACCCATTTTGTTAAGGATTTATGCTAAGAAACTGTCCTGCAGGAAGGTACTGGATAAGTCTGTCGGCACTAAGGATAACTTTCTACTTTCAAATGCTGGGGTTTTTTCTTGTGACCACCTGACAAAGCTTGGGCAGGTGGATGATGTGTCAAAGCAACGACATTTTGCCAAAAGTCCCATTTGCTTGAGCTTTGTGAACAATATGGTTGAATGCCTGTTGCTTGAAAAGCCAAATCCTCATTCTGAAGGGCATTTTGCATGTCTCTGTCTCCAGGGGCTTTCATGTGCCTCTGTTATGTACAAGTGCATGGGAGCAAAAAATTATGTCTTTGTTAAAACCACATTCACCTTTAATCAACTTTTCTCTGCTTTCTTTTAAATTAAGTTCTTCAAAGCTATTTTCAGGGAGAGAGATCTCCTGACAGCACATTCTCTGGCCTACAGCTCTTGGCTCTATGTGATGCAACATCTATCTGTGCCATGAGCCAGGGTTGTGCTTTCCAAGTTATCTGTGGAACCTCAGACTGTCACTCAGACGTTACAGGAAGGTGGGAGCTGGATTCTGAAAACTCAGCTCTTAATGAAGTAAAATAATTTATTAATTTGTGTAAAGTAATGATAACTTTTGGAAATTTTCTCAAAATATCTGTCTTCCAATGTCTGGACGAAAAAAAAATAAAACAAAAAGAAAGCTTCCTTTATAGTCAAAATGAACCCCGCACTTACTTCTTCTTTGAGAATATCCCCTAATGACTTGTGTCATTATAAAACATTGAAAATCTGAATTACTTTAACAGACTGACAAATCCAGTGGTTTTAAAATAGGCATATTGCAGTCCATCTCTATTTAGCTAGCAGACATCATCCCAGCAGGGCAGACAGCTACCGGGTGCTGGCTGTTCCTGCCCTTACCTCCTGGCTGCACTGCAGCATCCTAACGTACCTGCTCTTTCCCTAAGCCATTGACCGTAAATTGAAGTTGGGTGTAGATTGCTGCAGCAACCCTCCTGCAGAACTGCGTGGGCTGCCAGGAGCATCACAGGTAAATCTTTGGTCTCTTTGTTGTCATCTTAGAAAATACTAAAATTTAAGTTGCTTGCTCTTAGCATGTAACTTAGCACAGTGCCCAGTGTATCAAAATATCACCTGAAGTTATGTGACATTCTCTGTTCTGGTATGATGGGACATTTATGGTGACAGAAAAGCTTTCCTGTCCACATGGTTCTGAATGAATTTTCATGGGGGAACTATGAAAAGATAGGCAGGCACCATGACAGACCCTCAGCCCTTCTGCTCTACATTGCCTGGTGTTGTGGGGACGTGTTCTGGTAATAGCACTGAGGCTGCTGCTGCTGAACTAAAGGGGATGTGGTCAGAGCAGAGCTTATGGATGAAGATGTTACCCACTCAGTTTTATGTAAAATATGATAAGGAGGGACCAGAAATGGAACACAGATGATGATACAAACTGTTGGGAAAGTCTTCTCCATGAATTGTACTTGTTGACACGGCAGCATGGCAAACCATGGCTCCATGAATTAAAGTCAGAGAAAACAAGTCCAGAAACTGGGTTTTAATCACTGTGTGTATCATAAAAAATATCCTACCTGGAATCATCAGTAGCACAGAGAAATCGGTGCCTGAGATCCCTGTAACTCACTCACTCAGTAGTCACTGGAGTCTGTCCCAAAATTAATTGCGTCACTGGTGCCCAGCTGATAAGGAACTGCATCACTGCTTTCACCAGACAGGTGAGGCCATATTGTGATTCCTTTATGAGAACTTTACAAGCTTGGCTTTTCTCAGACTGCACTGTAGAAAGCACCAGATAAAAACTGAAGTGTGACTCATTTCTGCCAAAACAAGGTTTGGGTTTGGCTTGTTTTCATGGGGGGAAAAAACCCACCATTTGAAGGATGTGAGGGTTAAGTAGCTGTGCTCTTTGTGTTGTAAGCATAGTTAAAGAGATTCTGCAAAGGATGGTAACTGATAATTGGGCTGATGTGATGTGGAAAATATGCATTTCCTCCTCAGTCTGTGCCCCTCTCTCTTGTCAGTGTTATCGCTAAGGTCTTGTTTGCACTCCGTGAGATATCACAGAGGTCACTTGCAGCAAACGTGTCAGCATTCAAATTAGGGGAGCCACCATGACTTGACTCTGCCTTTCACCCATGGCAAAAGCATGGTTAGGGGTCCCACTTTTGTGCCACTTTTTGCTGCCATGTAGGGGAAGCCTGGCTTGGGAGGTGAGAAAGCAGAACCCTCTTTTGAGTCATGTATGCAACCACTCCATCCTAAACTTCCTGTAGCTGCCTAGATTTTCACAGATTTATCTGAAGGTCAAGTGAGGAAAGGTGCCTCAGCAGCAGCAGTGGAGTCCTCCTTCCTGTGTACCCTTACATGGAGGTGGCCCCTTTGCACAAGGATTCTGCTGCAGGGAATTTTCAATCCAAGAGGCTGAAATCTAATTATTTAATTAAAAAAATAAATTACATTATTAACAGTTAATAAATATATTATTAATATATTAAAATGAAATTAAAATTATTTTATAGCTTAAAAAATTACAGTCTCTACTTCCAAACCACCTTATAAAGGCTTGAAGAATTCTCTGTAGTTTGCTTTACCCCTGAAGGGCTTCTAGAAAAGTAAAAAATTATTCAAATTTCAGAAGCTGAAACATGCCTTGCTGATGAGAAAGGCTGATTTTACAGCCATTCAGACAGCACTCTTTTCCACAGCAGTCAGGGCACTCATGGTTCAAAGGGGCTATCATGTCTTCTGTGAGTACTTGTAGGCTAATCTGATTAAAATAATAAGTCTTTCAGCAAAGTATTTCAGCACAATGAAAATAAATTAAGGCTGAAACTTGTGCTAAAATACTTGGCTGAATCAGAGCCTAAAACAGTATTTTTCCTGCCCCCTCATGCTTTGTTTTAATTGGTGAAGCCAGGCATGAACTGACTATAATTTCTGCTGCTCTGTAATCATTAGAAGTACCTTTTCTAATAGTGTCCAGATAAATTACTGAATGAGAATTAGGTTGAGTTGAACAGTAATAAGCTGAGCACAGATTCTGGTGTTTGTTTTAACCATAATCTTCTGTTTCTCGTATACAGGTAAATATAAACATGGAGGAAACTTGTCTTTTCAGTTTGAAAGTTATTCCTGATAGAAACTCTGGTTTTGTGTCTCTCTGCTTATCAGCAGGCTGTGCATAGTGGGGGAAGAGAGAAGCAGTACCGAAGTGGCTGAAGTGTATGAGCACTGGTTATATTTGATTTGCTTTTGTACCATGAACAGGCTTCAAGCCTCTGTCACACACCTTCAGCTGTGCTGGTTCTGATCTTCCCTCCTGCAGCTGCAGCCCCACTCCGCATCTCTGGTACTAAATGTGGATGGGTAATTGGCATCAGACAGCCTCATGGTCCTTCCATCTGCCTACAGCAACAGGGAGGAACAAGTTCAGGGGTTTAATAATTTGGCTGCATATGTGTGACAGAGTTTTATCTGTCCCCGGATCAAAGTGTTTTCCCTGGTCCTTGTGTCGTTCAGCCCAGCCAGCCACTCTCTTGTCCTTTAGTTTTGCATCCCAGTCTGTTTGCCCTCAATTCATGTTTCCTTTTCACCTGCTTGCCAGGCTTATTTTCTCTTCCTCCCCTCCTAGTTCTGCCTCACATGGCTTATTTTTAACCCTTTGCATTTAAATCACTCTCTTCCCCTCCCTCCCTTCTTTCCTTTCCTCCTTTTCTTCCTTTCCTTCTCTTCCCTTCCCTAGGCTTCCTTGCAGGATGAAGATGATCTTCATCTCCTAGATGAGCTTCCCATTTGTCTGTGTAGCTCAGGGCTACAATGGAAAGGAAGGTGCTGAAACGTTGCTTAGTGCAAACAATTTCTTCTGAATAAACTAGCAGGTAAATAACTCCCTTTTTAGTGTGCACAAAAATATTATTTTAAGATGGTTTCTGACATAACCAAATCAGAGTGAGTTTAGACATCACTGGTAGAAGTCCTTGGCACACCGGTCACTCCTTCCTGCCAGCCTTCAAGTCCTTGCCCCCAAAACATGCCACCCTTTCTCAGAAAAGGGCAGCAAATATTTTTAATGTAACCAAATAACACTTTTTTTTTTTATCTGGCATTGGAAGCAAACTGGTCTGATGCCAAGGAAGGGGGCTGGATCAGCTGACCTACTGAGGTCTTTTACCACCTGAATTACTATATGATTCTATATAATTTTACCCGAAATTGGAAAACAAAATAGCTATCCAGAGGCAGACACACAAGCTTAAAAACTTCAGTGAAAACAAGTTAAATTTTGAATCCCGATGATGTGAAAGCAGTGTCTTACAAATGCAAGCAGTCCTACAAATAGGCAGGTCTCCCAGAGCCATCAGTAATTGAAAGCCTGTATCATGCAGACGTGAACACACGGAGGTGGTCTTTCGTCCCTGACCAGGGCTGAAGTCACCCCTGTGTTGCTGATGTCACCCCTGTGTCACTGATGTCACCCCTGTGTCGCTGATGTCACCCCTGTGTCGCTGATGTCACCCCTGTGCCGAGGTTTAGCTCCAGTCAGCAACACAGAACCCCACTGTCGCTCGCTCACTCCCCCCTCAGTGGGGGCACAGGGGGAGAAGTTGAAGAAAAAGGCAAAACTCATGGCTTGAGATAAAGGCACTTTAACAGAACAAAGGAGAGAGGAAAACAACCACAGTAATACTGATACAGAAATATAGAAAACACAATTAATGTACCACCGCTCACTGGCCAGAACTCGGAAAAGCCCCAGCCTGCTCCCAGGTGTGGATTCCTACCCCTGCCCTGGCCAGTTCCCCCAACTCACATGGAATCTAATACCCTTTTGGCCAGTTTGGGTCAGCCGTTTTGGCTGTGTCCTGTCCCAGCTCCTTGTGAAAATTAACCGTATCCCTGTCGGAACCAGGACACCGTGACAGCTTCGCTTCTCAAAAAAAATCTCAATTTCAGCTTCGCTTCAGTATTGGTTTACAAGAACAAAGGTATTTATCGCTTCATGTTGATCCTGCTGAGAAGGTTATCCCATACACTTCCCACAGTCTTCTTCTGCCACGGCCTCCTCCCCACCCCTCTCTGCATCCGATGCTGTGCCTCTGAATGAGTCTGTTGTTCCTGAGCCGTGTGCTTGCACATTCCTGAACCTGGGGCCGCAGCCGTGCAGTCAGATGGCTCCACCGCCGTGCTCTCTTTTCCTCTAGCAAGCACTCACATGATTTTATTTTGAAATGTTCACAGGGAGTTTGTTCACGCTGAGAAGCTGCAGAACCATGTCATTCATTTGGTTTGAGTTGAAAGAGAGGAATTTTAAGATATTTTCCCTTTTAAACATCCTAGGGTTCTAACAGAGAAACTATCAGCAATCATTTTCCATAGGAAGAAGTGCTATCATGTCTGACACTTTTACACTGACTAGAAAACTGGATATGATCTGCACCACTGTATCACAGACTTTCTTGAATTCTCATTTATTCCTCCCTGCCCTGTTGGGTGAGTAGTTGGTGGTATCTGGGTAAATGAAACGTGTCCTTACAGCACAGCAGCCCCAGGAGTGAGGCACAAGGCATTGATCTGGGGAGTTCAGGGGCACGCAGCCTCAGAAGCAGCATGCCTGGGGGCCAAGGGGGGGTTACTGGAGATGAGCACCCACGCTGTGGAGCAGGGAGAAAGTGGTAACATCTCCCTGTTGTCATCCAGCTCTTCTGACAGCCTGAGGATTCTCAGGGGCTTGCTTTAAAAGTAGGAATGCTGTAGGAGCTGATTACAGCAAGACAGCTGGAGTATGGAAACTGTCACAATACTGATATATTTTCATTTATATCTTGTCCCTGATGCTGTTATTTAGTCTTATCCACCTGAATGAAAGTGCTGCTATTATTTATTCTTATGCACACAGAGAAACCTTTAGTTTTCAGAGCTTAGGTGTGTATTGTATCTGGTGTAGCACAGTTCTGCTCCAAATTACTGCCTGCACAGCAACAGCAATGCAATATGCACTCCATCTCCCACCTGAACTGTAGCAGTCTGCTACAATTTATACTTTCTTTTTCTCTTTACTTGATGCTTTTCAAGCTTTCTGCTTTGTCCTTCCCTCCGCTTCTGCAGTCTATGTGTGTTGCAGGGGAGATGGGCTGGATCTTTGGCGCTGTAGCCTTTTCCCAGAGTCTTTTCCAGAGTCCTCTGCAATCCCCTCAGACCGTTTTATCTTTCAGAGTTGTCACAGACTTCTGTCTCTCTCTCTCTCTGTCAGAGGCTGGAGTTAATCCAGGATCTGGGGAGCCACTGAAAGGTGTAGGAGGGAAGTGTTTTTGCTATGCAGTTCATCAGTGGCCCAAGGGTCAGTGCTATCACAGCAAAGTATGGCTGTGGCCATGGTGTGTAATACCCACCTGGGAAGGACGGAGACTCCAGACTCCAACCTCAAGTGGGAGGAAGCTCTCCTGAGTGGATGAGAGGATGTGGGTCAGGGAGGTAGCTCAGTCACCGAGCTGTTGTGTGCTGGAGCATGTATGCGTTAACACAGCAGATGAAAGGGTTCAGCAAATGTGGACAGAGTAACATGATTAAATCACCAGGGAGAAATGAGAAACACGAAAAGGTTGTGGAAAAGTAAACATGCCCAGTGGAAACACTTCTTTGTGAATTTACATTTTTTGGCTACATTTCACCATCTGAAGAAGCAGAGGGACCAGATTCTGACAATCAGTCCCAGCACTGTGCATGGTCCTGAGCATTGGCATAGGATGGAGTTGGCACCAGCCCTGGAGTGACAGACCCGCTGTGTGGCTTGGCCCCACATGTAAGGGGTTGTCCTCCCTCCTCTCCTGGCTGTGTAAGCTTGTCTGTCCCTTGGGAGAGAAGGAGGAAGGGATATTCTCACCTTCCCCTTCAGTGCAAATGCCAGAATAACTGTGGAGGTACATGAGAGTAGCGAGGTAGGATCAGGGAGCCCGGCCAGCAACTGCCTGGCTGTGCTAGAGGCTTAGTCCTGGCTTAGGAGATGCTCCATGTGTGAACCTCCCTTGGGTCTGTGAGACATTGTAGGTGGTAGAGGGGGAAGTGAGAAGGAATCTAACTTTGGCTATTGCAGAGAAAAAAGAGTTATCCAGTGTATCTGTGGAGTGTTTCCAATGCGTGCAGTGTGTGTAACGAGTGTGATTTTAACATTTTGTGAGAGTTGGTGACTTGCAGTACACAATGAGCCATGGTCCTCAGAAACAGACACATCCCGCGCTATCATCCACATCAGCAGTGCTCCCCGCAGCCAGGGCTGTGTCCATTCACTGTTCAACAGCCAACATGTGTTTCTCAGAATATGGTAATTGTGCTGTGATTAGATATAACTTTTTATATATATATAAGATATAACTTGGGGTTATTTGTTGGTTGGCCAATCCAGAAATTGATAGCGGACAGCCTCCTATCTAAAAACCAGTAAATGGTCTTGTTAAGTCACGTTAATTTGCTTTTGACATGGGCCTAAACCACGTTCACAAGCAGTCCCCACAATTCAGCTGAGTCACAGTAATGCCTGAAATTCCTGTGTCTTGGCCTTGCGTCTCCACAGCCAAGTACACAACAAAGAAAAGTTTCTATGTGCTGTCATGAGAAAATGATTTGGATAACAAAATAGCCCAGAGGAAGATAAATCAACTTTGAGTGGGAAAGAAGCATTGTCATCTTTTATCTGTAACATGTTAAAAATATAGTATCTCTTCTTCAAGAGAAATTGTGATTAAGAATGTCTCAATAAGACTATATAATCTCATATTGATACTTTCATGGGGAGAAGATCAAACACCGAAGGTTCTTTTAATCTAGTGAATAAAAGGCACAGGAATAACCAAAACTTGGGCAAATTCCAAATAATTTTTAGCAAGTTGATAACCATGGAAAAAAAATGGAAGGAGAAGTGGTGGATTGCCTGTGTTTGAAGTCAATCGAAACTGGGTGTTCTTCTGAAATTGTTCACTAATTTTGCTTTAGCAGACTGCAAATTATTGGCATGAGTACAAGCTAATGGGATGAGTTCGGTGGTGTAGGCTGTGTAGTATGGCTAGATAATAGCTATACATATCTGTATGGAAGAAAATTCCCTTATCCTACAAAACTTGCAAACACAGTTACCATTTCCCAGTAAATTACTGATAGTAGACTTATTCTAGGTGTACAGTTACGCGTGCATATGGGACAGCCTGTAGCTGACAGAGCAGGGAGATGTGCTGGGTGTAAGGAGAAGGCTGCCTCTGCAGAGACAGAGCACCGCAGGCCAGCAGAGTAGCCCACATCTCCAGGCTGGGATGGAAACCTGTGTGTTGGAGGGAAGGAAGGGGGCTCCCGCCAGTGCCCTGCTGGGACCCCGGGCACAGCTGGCCCCATGCTGGATCATCACAGCATGTCTCCCACTTGTGTGAGACTCCAGCAGCGCTTCCCCTCAGCAGGATGTGATGGTTTATGCTCCTCCTCAGTGTGTGATCATACAATGGTTTGGTTTCTTGTGCCCATGTATAAAATCACCTGCATATAGGTAATATAAGAAGTGTTTTCCAACAGAACGACAGCTAGAGCATTATTTCACTGAATTTCACTGAATTTTTAGAGTTGGAAGGGACCATAGAGATCATCTAGTCCAACTCTCCTGCCAAAGCAGGACCACCCAGAGCATGTCAGATCATGCTACTCAGGACGGCATCCAGGCGGGTCTTGAAAATCTCCAAAGAAGGGGACTCCACGACCTCCCTGGGCAGCCTGTTCCATTATGCAGCGTTCCTGTAAAACTGCCCAAACTAAATGAAAAAATCCACTCTCAAAACCAGCTCTCTGGATTATCAAAACTGACCTAGACTATTAAAAGTGAAAGTATTTTGAAAATCTAATTTAACTGTTCTATTGCTTTACTTTGTGTGCTTTACACACCTTAAAGAAAATAAATCATCTTGATCATGATGCCTTTGGGAAAACAATCTGACCTTACTTCTTACTTCTTATAAACAAGAACAGTGGGACAATGTGTGGGTCGTGCATCTTGAAAGGAAAAACTGGAGTGGACTTTGCTTCCCAGGGCAGGGCTTTCTTTTTCAATTTATGAAACGTGCTTCTCATGAATAATAACCTTTTAAAAGGATCTGAACCATATTTTAGAGATTTAAACCGGGGGTTCCCTTACATCCACCATCTCTGAATTTTACCTTAAGGAATGTATAAACCTCACACTGAAGTGAAAGATGCGTAGCCTTTCTAAATATGGATCTTTCAGCCACGGAAGAGACACAGGCACTTTGTACAAGCAGGAGTTTGGTAACAGCACGGGGGACTCCCTCTGCATGAGCAGTGTCCAGGAGGGAGGGCAGCGGGCGATTCTGGGGACTGAAAGTTTGGAGCAAAAGTTACACGGGAGTCAGCTTGAGCCGTCTCCCAGGGAAAGATTTTCTGAGGCTGAATTTTGAAAAACTGTGTGCACGGGCAGAGGGGCTGCCAAGGGCGACGGTGTGACCTGTGGGACGCTGGCAGAGCAGAGCAGAGCAGGGTGCTTGCTGCGATCAGCTGCTGCCTTGGCCCCGTCAGCTCCCAGGAAAGCTCTGGAAGAGAAACCAGTGTCCTGGGCCACAGCCCGAAGCCTCCCCTAGCGTGGGAATTGCACGCACAAGAGGATGCAGGGGCCGATTTACGTCACAGCGCTGCGTGTAAAACAAGAAGTTCCAAAAGGGCATTCTATAGAAAGGAAAAAAATACTAACTGAATAGCAGAAGAATGTTTGTTTTCCCGCTTTTAGCTTAACATGGCTCTTTTTTTAGTCACTCAGCTGAGTTAATTTGTAGTAGTTTAAAATGCCACAAAGTCATTAAAGTGAGCTCGAGAAAGTGCTGGGAGTCTGTACCATGCTCCACAGCTCTTCTGAAACACACCACTATGCTTACTATGGTAGACACTTGAGACCAAAACACGAGACAATGGCAGCACCATTGCCTGCTATAAAAAAAAATAAAAATTGAAGAAACACATCATCTTACAAAAAACTTCTGTTGGGCAACATATGTTATGAAAACATGCTGTGATTGATAGATCTTAAAGGAAATGTCAAGTAAACCCAACCCGACAGATTATTTGCAGTAAAAGAGAAGCATTTTTTTTCTTCCCCAACCTTTTCTCTCTTTGTCCTCTAATTCTCACTTTTCCCATTCAGCAAACTTCCAAGGTTAATCATTGACAGGAGCAAACAGGTGAAACCTTTCTCCTGGCCATGGAATGGCCCACAACTAGAAATGCTCGCGAGGGTTATTCCAGTGGAGGTCTGATGCCACCTAAAGTCTCCAACACGTCTTGCAGTAAAAGAAATCAGTATTTCTCCCCAGCATTCCCGAGCAGTAACAGCTCTGAAGTTATTAGTTATTTATAGTTCTTTGTGGCTACATTAAGCACAGCAGAAGTTTGTGCTGTGAGAAAATTAGCTCAGTCATGCTAGGCTGGGTAAAAATCCAAATTTCTGTCATCCTCATCCTGTGAGAAGCAGATGTTGTAAGTCAGTCCAAAATCAAAGCTCTTAAATGGAGAGGCTGTCTTTATTCCCCTGATGCTAAAACTAGCTTGGTAATGATGTTCCTTTATTTTTAACATTTGGAGACCATGTGACTGTAAAAGGAAATCAGATTCAGTAGATGGAAGGAAAATGTATGCAAGACATTTTCCACAAATGATATCAAGCCTTAATGTTTAGGGGATAACAACGTATATTTTAGAGTATTCTACTGAGCAGGGTTAATACCTTTGTCACTAGAGTTGGTCAATAAGCCCGTTAAAATGTATTATAATAAAAATAGCTGTTGTCACAAAAATAGACAAACTGAAAAAATGCGTTGCTTTTACTGCATTTCCTAAGGACTAAATATTGATTGTTGGTGTTTTTTAACATCTGATTTAGTACAGTTTTTCTTTGGAATATTTTTTTTCAATTTTATTTTATTTTTCGTTTTCATTTTCCCTTGCTTACGCATTAGTGCTCAAGATAAGAACATCAGTATTATGTGTTTTCACTACTGACGTGGTAGTAACAGTGAAGAACTGAAGTGTCTTTTGGATTTGAAGCATCATTCAAAGTGGCTGATATTGAGTGCTGTTGGGAAGATTAAACCTCATCTTCTATATCCAAGCATCTCCTGACTACTGTGATGAAACAAATTGATTTATTTTTTTACCTTTAGTTTCAAGCCACCTCGCTGCAAGCAGGGGAGGAACCAGCAGACTGCTCAGTACAGACGTGGTAGGGACTGGAAGGGGACCTAGGCCATCTGAAGTCAGAAGTGATAGAAGGGCACCCCCTTGGGCACTTGCATTTTAACACGCTAAGTTTATCAGCAGGTGGCAGGCCTTCTGGACAAAGAAGAACCTCTGGTAACGTGGTTGTTCCTCTCTCTCCAGCACCCTCTCGAGCTGCTCGCACGCCGTGGTGGCCCTGCTGTACCCCTTCTCCTGGCAGCACACCTTCATTCCTGTTCTGCCCTCATCCATGATTGACATCGTGTGCTGCCCTACTCCCTTCCTGGTGGGACTGCTCTCCAGCTCTCTGCCCAAACTGAAGGAGCTGCCTGTAGAAGAGGTAGGAGCTGGCACCAGAATTGTTTGCTGGGAGTAAATCTCACCTCACCCTGGAGAGGGCCTGCCATTTGCACATAAATCCTCACGTTTAATTTTTAATCTGCCTCTTTGTTTCTTCTCTGCGTAATTCTCATGGGCAACTGCCTCTTGGTAAACTGCAGTAATAGGTTTAGTCTTCTCGTTATTCCGCCCCCTCTTTCCACACCTGGCACCTTGACAGAGAGAAGTGAATGTTAACCTGGTCAACAAGTACGTACAGTGTAAATATGCTGATTTGTTCTGATTCTGTTGTACTTAGAACAAGAAGAGGAAGACTTGAAGTGTCATCTGCTATGACACCTATTCATGCCAATGGCAGCTGTGCCAGCACAGAAAATAAAACCTTTAAGGTTTTTTTTTTTTCTTTTTTTACTTCTAAGACTTTGTTAATACTATAATGGAAATCAAATGAGAATTGCACTTCATCAGCTCTTCCAGTAAAATACCACAAAAATACCCAAGGGAACACTCTTCTCTCATACTAGTTTCCTGTCATTTTTCTAAGAAATTTTATTTTCTTGTGCTTGCTTTTAAGGCTCTCTGTGCCTCTGGCCTCTGTAAATCTCTGCTCTGTTTTCCTCCCACTTTCTTAACATTGCTCTCTCAGATCTTCCCAGCTCTGTCTCTCAGCTTTGGTGCTCCGTTGTCATTAATATTTCACACCTTTGCCCTTCAGAAGCCTTGCTGCCTCAAATGATACCGTTTTCTTTAAACCCTTCTGAAACACTTTTCATCTGTACATCGACAGAAATGGTTAGAATCATAGAATTGTAGGGGCTGGAAGGGACCTTAGCAATTACTTCCTCAGGTTTAAGAAAAAAAGACCTACCTAACCCTTTTAGCTTTTTTTACATATTAGCCTTGTATGTGATGTGTTGTATCTAACTATGTTAAATTAGACTTTAAGCTCTAAAGAATCTAAAGAAAAACTTAATCTCCTTGTTTTATAAAGCACACAACCTGTTGTTTCACAGTAGGAATTTGATTCATGTTGAGGCTTGAGACCGTTGAGATGATCTTTCGCTATTAAAAGGCAGACACAAATGAATGTTTTCTGTCTCTTCAGATATATTTCACTATAGTGTTTTCTTTTCTTTAGGCTTTGATGGTTAACCTGGGATCTGATCGATTCATCAGACAGGTAAAGTAGAGCTCGAAATGTTGCCATGCAGTCTAGAAAGCTGTTTACTCCTATAGTATGTTTAGGTTTCTTTGATTAGAGATATTTGGCAAGAATTGTGCAGTGGGAAAGAGATTAGAAAAAAAAAAAGTGCTCATTTTCTGTTTCACCTGCAAATAAGTACTACCCCTCAGGTATGCAAAAGGGATTGGGGCTGTGACTGTCAGAAAAAAATCAAGAACTGTATTCACAGTGCAAAGAAAACATCCAAAGATAGTAACATGATGTTAGCAAGAAAACTCACACTGTTGGAGGTGAAAAGGACAAAAATTGCAAAGAAAAGTTTCTGAGTGAGAGAGGAAAGGTGAAGAATAGTTGAATGTGGAAGGAAAAGTAAGATCCTTGTAAATGGGGAGATGAAGGATCACCATTTCCTGGTAGTAATGTGGCACTAAGTATTTTCAGGAATAACGATCTGCAGGTTAGATGAGGAAACTCTCTTGTACGATTCCCTGGAAGATATGGCTGGTGGATAGTGGTTGCGGAGCTAAGATTCTTGTGTCTGCTCACTTCTGCTGAACCAGCATTAAATAAGATGAAGAGGGCAATAGGGGGAAAACCCAGAAAACAAGGTATACTAGAATATAAGTAAAAACAACTGTCAAAACCCAAAGAAGCTGCCTAAAACCAACTAGAGCACCTGTGTTTACACATAGCTAGTCTTTGCATGATGTATATTTAGTTAAAAACAACTACTTGGACTCTTTGTCGTGTGAAAAGCCTATTCCAAGTCTACATATGTTTAGTTTGCTCTTTGGATTATCATTCCTAACTTTAATCTCATTAAGAGTGACAAGAAATTTTGTTTAGAAATAAATGATGGTTGCACATAGATTTTCAGTATTTTGATTATGCAGGTATGACAGTAGCAGATACAAAATGCTTCTCTTCTGAATTTTAAAACTTGCAAAAGTATTTGCTGTAGCTACTACATAGGTTAATGTGATTAATGTATTTTTTTTACCTCTGTAGATGGATGATGAAGACACGCTATTACCTAGAAAATTGCAAGCTGCTCTGGAGCAGGCTCTAGAGAGAAAGAACGAACTGATAAATCAGGATTCAGATAGTGATTCAGATGATGGTAAGTTCATTTGGAAACAGGGACTTGTATAAACAAGCATGTAGGTAGTATTGTGACTTTCCATCCAGGAGAAAGAAAGATGGGACTCAGTTCTCAAATACCTTTTGCAACATCAGAGATAGTCTCTGAACACCCAGGGAATGGGACTGATAGCATCAACCCACAGCAATACGTCGTCAGCCATTTATTGTAATTTCTTTCTAAATGACATGCACTCCCATGAGTACCTCTCAACCTTTACTCAAACAGAGGTCTGCAGTTAACTTGGCTCTGATTCAACCCAGATAACTATACACACTTGGGGTGTGTCTGGGTTCGGAGCTGCTCTTGGCGCTCGGTCTGTTCAGGGGAGAGAAGCAGGTACCTGCAGAAAATAGTTTCAGTGCAAGAGGGGCTGAGTTGCCTCTGAAGGTTCATATTTCTCCCAGCAATTACAAAAACAGCCCAGAGTGAATTTAAATGCCTGTGGTTATAAGGTATGAAACAGGCCCCTGTTCAGTTTTTGAAATTCATTTCTACTCATCTGTGTTACATATGTAAAACTATTTTAACATCTTAGAAACGATGAAAACCCAAATTCTACAACGTACCCTTTTTGATCAATTCTTGGTAAAGGCTTATTACCCCCAGAGCAAACATTTCAGTTCTGAGTCATTCCGAAGCTTCTCAAGAAAACTTACTCGAGGTATAATTTTGACGAAGCACCCACAAAACTTTTAATTTTCTGAGCTGTTTCCTGAGGAATTGTATTTCTCATTGATTCTTGGTTACGAAGCACCAATTATGCAGATGGGCGCTTGTGATTATAAAGCCATCTGACATACCCCCAGGTCTGCAGGGAGCCCGTACAGCTCTGTTCAGTTATTAGCATGGCAGGGGTAAACCGCTCGGTGACAGTGCCTGGCCCCGTGTGGGTGACAATGCTGAGAGCTCTGGTAGCAGCTGATCTTGGTGTCTTATTGCCGCCTTATTTTGCAGAATGTAACACCCTGAATGGATTAGTGTTTGAGGTTTTTATCCGATTCTTTGTGGAGACAGTTGGCCATTATTCCCTGTTCCTAACCCAGAATGAAAAAGGAGAGCGTGCCTTCCAAAGGGAGGCTTTCCGTAAATCTGTGGCCTCCAAGAGCATCCGCCGCTTCTTGGAAGTTTTCATGGAATCCCAAATGTTTGCTGGCTTCATCCAGGACAGAGAGCTGAGGAAATGCAGGGCAAAAGGTAAGGGTGGCTTTTGCTCTGCAGCGTGGGCTCAATGTGTTTGGTGGGGGTCTCCCGTGGGTCGCGCCTCTGCCCCCCGTCGGGGCCCAGCGCGTTCCCCACGGCCGGCAAATCTCCCAAAACACATCCTCCCCTTCCTGTGGGCCTAGACTGGGGCTACGGTGGCGATAACACGAAGGCTTCAACCGGGAGAATATTCATACATAAGCGCCTTAAATCACTCCAAGGCGGAGCCGGGAAGGCTCCCGCGGAGGGGGCAGCGCATCCCCGGAGGCCGCCTGCCGGTGCTTGCGGGGGAGCAGCGGTACGGTAACGCCCGGCTAACCAGAAGGTTTGCCGGAGGCCACCCCCGGAGCCAGCCCCCGCCCGGGACCCCTCCGGCAGAGCCGCTTGGCGGCGGCAGGTCCCGGCGCGGAGGCGGAGGCTCAGGCCGGGCGGCGGGGAGCGCGGCCCTTCCGGCCCCGCAGCCCTTGTCCCGCGCGTCACGTCCGGGGCTGCCGGTACCCGTCCCGCTGCCGCCGGAGGACGAGTAGCCCCTCGGCGGCGGCCGCAGGAGAGAGGGGCGGTAGAGGTGCGGGTCGCGGATCCAGGCGGAGGGCTCACCCCCTCCCCTCTCCCCTCCCGCAGGTCTCTTCGAGCAGAGGGTTGAGCAGTATTTGGAAGAGCTTCCCGACACAGAACAAAGCGGAGTAAACAAGTTTCTGCGGGGCCTTGGTGAGGAAAATCTTTAGAAGTGTTTCTGAAATGAATTTTCATGGGTTTTTTTTTTATTATTATTATTATTTTTGATTTAAAAAAGCCTTACCTGAGGTAAAATCAGGTAGTTGAGCAGCTTCAGTGGGATAGGAGATACCAAAAGGAAAAGAATAAAAGCGTACTAAAAGCTGAGAAAGGCAGATTTAATTGTGAACCTTGTTAACACTTTCATCTTCACTTGGGGGCGGGGGAACCAAGCCCTAATGCAGGAGGAGTGGAGGAAGGCAGGTGACCGCTGGGGACTCTGTTAGCTGGCTCTGTTAGTGAGGTAGCATTATTCTACAGCAATTACATTATAAATGAGTCCCGTTTGCTAAGTAACTTTTGATTGCCCGCGGCTTTTCAGTGTATGCTGGAGACTGACGGTGTGCTTTCTTTAGGAAACAAAATGAAGTTCCTTCACAAGAAGAACTGACTCCTTTCTGCTGAAATACCAACCCAAAGACTATTTATGACACTGTGCGTGAGACACCTGCGCCGTGCCGGAGCGTGGTGCGGGAGGAGAGCGGAGCAGCCTGACCGCAGCTTTAAGTGGCGACCCATGCCGTTAGACATTGTGCCAGATGATGGCTCCTTTCTGTATTTGGGTAGAATTTGTACATACTGTGCTGTAAGCTTTTGTAACTGATTTTGTAATGAGCGAGGAAAACTGTGGTAAATATTTGTATATTCCTGAGAATAACAGGTGCTTTTTTTTTTTTTTTTGCCCTTAGTATGAATTGAGTTATGCTTGGTGCAAAAAATGACTAGCTGGTTATGTGCAGCTGACTGTCTCAGCAGAACCACTGACTTCACGGGATGTTTGTGAGAGCTACACTGATGCCTGGATACTGCGGGGATGAATGCGCTCGGGTACGTGGGGGAGGTTGTACGCACCTGGGGGGGGCTGCTTTCATGTGGCGGAGTTGGTATTTTATTTTATTATTTTTTTTTCCTTCTAATTAATTTTAAAAGAAAGAAATTACAAAGTAACTTGATAATAAGGTACTTGGTTCACAATACAAAACTTCCACTTGGCTTGAACTCTGGTCAGTAAACTACTTGTAATCCATTCTGCACTAAGACTGCTCAACCTGAGGAGATCTCAGTTCTTTGACATGCGAGCTGCAACGAGTAGGTACAGTACATCCTTTCCTCATGTATGTATGTATGGTTTCTAATAAACTCTGTAAATATACCTGTTTGTTTATATTCATTGCATACCTCTACAGTTTCTGATGTTGAGCAGGTACAAAACCAGAGTAAATTTCCTGTGACTTTTAATGAATTTGTAATTAAAATACAAAATGGTTATTACAAGCCTGTCTTTTACTAGGTTTGCTATTTCATGACCTGTAGTTTGATTTTTCTTTCATGTTTTTCACTAAGGCTGAGACAAGACATTTATATCCCTGCTAATTCTATCCTAAAAGAAGCATCTCAACACTTTTTTTTTTTTTTTTGCACGCGTTAGCAACAAATTACTTTTTGTCATTGTGAGTATCTTAGGTACTGGCTCCTCAACTGTGGTAGTTTTCGGGTTGGTTGTGTGCTACCTTGGTTAGATGGTCAGAGTAGAACACGAGCAGCTTGTATCAGGCAGAGCCTCTGGCTGAATCTCTGATGAGCCGATCAGAGAGTCTGCTTTTCTTTTGCATTAGCTGCAGTCAGTTTAGCTGGTGTTTCCATTTCAATGAAGGTTCTTCAGCAGGAGGGACTGGTTAGCTTCCCATGGCCTTCTGCACAGCTGTGGAAGTTACTCAAGTACCGCATTCATCTCTGCTCTGGTAATCTCTGTTGAGATTCTCTAAGTTTTCCCTTGGTCTGAAAAAATATGAAATACTTGAATATATTTGCAATTCTGACAGCTAATGAAAATTAGCTAAAGCTTCCTCCCTTCAAAAAAAAAATAAATCAAGCACTGCATTTTTCTTCATTTGCAGCGTGATTTCTTTAGAGTGGCTTTGAGGCTTGCGCAATTCCTAACCTGATAGTGGTTCTGGTTTGCTGACAGCCTCATAGAACAAAACTGAGGGATTATTCACGAAAAGGGTGAAGCCGTTTCCTTTTTTGCTTACCTCCCTCACACTCCTGTCTACACAAAAGATTGTTAAGTGTACGTGAAATGCCTGTAAAATATCAAGTGGTTTTGGTTCAATGGAAATGTACTCACAAACGTTAATGTCCATTAGTTTTCCTCTATAATATGCTGTTAAATTCCAGAATGACTTCTAGATGTAGTTCTTCAGAGTGGAAGGAGTAACTTTACTTCTACTGGCTATTTTATTAACAACAGCTGCTAGTAAATACGTGGGGAAATACGTATTTCTCTTCAGAAAATGATGGATAAAACATCGTCATCAGCTGAAGGA
>JAHREE010000118.1:17838278-17931323 GCA_033628505.1 Tringa tobata | reverse complement strand
CGCGCGGGGGCGGCCGTTGGGCGCGCGGCTTCCCCTCACAGCCGGCGGCCCCAGGGAGCTGTGCCGCCTCAGGGCGGCGGGCGGCGCAGTACGGCTGGGTCGGCGGCCTGCGCCTGGGCTCTGCGCGCCGGACTGGTTTTGAGGGGGGCTCGGGCAGGCTCTGCTGCCCTCCGGCCATCCCGCCGCTTCTCGGGGGGTGTTTCCGAGCTGTGAGGGGGCTGAGCAACCACAGACCGCGTTTAGCGACTGAAGAAGGACCACCCGTGAGGGCTGGTAGGAAAACCCCAGGGTGGCTGTCCACGGTGTCCAAATAAAGGATTTTCCTGTATAAAACCGGGAGAAATTAGGAAGCTAAATGAAGAGCATCTAACTTTTTGAATGTAAAATCTTCATTTTTACTAGTTTGGTTGGTGGAGGTTTTTTTATTTGTTGGTAGGTTTTTTTGTGTGCGTTTTGTTTATTAACTGATAAACGTGCTTTGGGAGATGGGGATATTATCATTTGATGTTTTCCATTCCAAAGTCTTAGTAATTTACAGTACTGCTAGTGAAGCAATTATACAAAAAACTGGTAAAGTTGATGTTATTTTAAAACGCTGTAATGAGTGTCGTGTAGTTTCATCCACACTTAATGGAGGGACAAAGATACAAAAAGAAAAATCATTTAACTGAATCTGAGAAAAAGAAACACAGGAAATTGAAAGACTTGCATAGAGAGTTTATCCCTGAAATACAGAGATGATAAAGTTATGGGAGTGTATCATCCCAAACTTCTCTTGTGCGAAGCGTATTAATGTTTTACTGGAAGTTCCAGCCTTGTGATACCTAGATACTTCCCTTCGGTTTGTGGTGGGGTGGCCATGTCCTTCTTGAGGCCACGACTGGTCCTTTGCTCCTAGGCTGACACACCAAAAGCCCAGCACTTTCCTTCCCCTGCCAGCTGCCTCCCCAGCTCTCCCTGTCCTGTGGCTTGCCTCATTACCCTCACCACACATCTCCAAATGCAATTAAGTTAATTTTCTTTGTAATTGCTACTGCTGGGCTTGGTGTTTCCACCAAGCGTAGCCAAGGCACTGGTAATGTAGCTGCCTGACTGCTGATTTGCACACCTGTCTCAGCAGGAAATTTTAAACACTTTTCATCACCCTCATCCTTCCTTGTCCTACCAAAAAACTCATGCGTAGTTTCATACATTATGCAAAAAGCATAAATTAAAATGTATGGTAAACCACTTCTGTTCATTCAGCCACAGGTTTGGACTTTATGGTGATACAGCATTTCCCAGTATCAGGCTTTGTTTGCATCGATTCTCTGTGCATGGATGCTTTAGTCCTGGGCTGTGGTTTCTCTGTCTAAACAATGCGGTAGTCTGAGACCTCAACTTCCTACAGCAAAAATTACATGTTTTTGTAGGTGCTGATTTGTCTTAGCAACAGTTCTTACAGGAAACAATAGAGATGAAGCGAGCTGAAAAGCTGTGTTGCTCTGATGACATTTGCCTCTGAAAGATGGTTGATGAAGATGCACTGTAAAATATGAGCTCATATAATAAGCACTGATGTAATGTTCATTAGTTAAACCACAGGTACAATTACCACAGCTCGTTTCTAAAGGGACCTCTAGTTTTGAAATTGCAATCATGAGTTTTAGTGGTAGGTTTGAATTTGTCTAAGTGAATTCAGTAAAGTTGGTGGGTATCTACCTATTTTCATTTGTTCCTAGAAAGGGTCTTGGATACGGAATATGGTGCAGACTTATGGTGCATTTTTTTTCTAAAATATTTTAAATAGCAATGACTTCAGGATGCAACACTTTAAAAATTCCTGGTTGTAAATTTCTGATACATTTATAAATTTTGGTTTGCATTGTAGAAAAAAAAAAACAAACAGATCTGCTTACTAGCTGTTTCCACTAGAATCTGCCCAGGACAGAATCCCCCAGGAGAATACAAAACCCTAAGATTACAGCTGCTGCTCTTCTGTGCTGGGGAAATCTGAAGATCGTAGCTGCAAGTTATGCACTGCTGGTAGCAAGGCCACCATGCCAAGGCAACGGGCAGTTACATGGGGCCCCAGGGTGTTCAGTCAACTTGAAGGGTGATTCCAGGGGACAACAAACTATTTGCTTTTTCTTCTCTGATGCGACTTGCAAAAGTTTCCCTTTGCAGGCTATATTTGATCAACATCTCTCCAAATCTCAGAATCAAGGATGGAACATGAACTGGTGGACTGCAAAACTCTCAATTTACTTTGGGGAGCTTAGGTTGGCAGGAGGAACACTGTCTTGCTTATGGGAAGCTCAGGTTTGGTCTATAATTTGATCTGTGGTCATTTTGACAGCTGAAAATCTATTACTGCAAAATGCATTTTATTAAATTTCTATAAAGAAGATTTGCAGAAGATGCTGTACATTTATCAAGGTAGCTTTCTAATATGCATTGCTGAAATGATGGATGTATGATCACTTATGCTTATTATTTGCTTTACCTGAAAAGTATAAAATACTGAGATGAAATTGTAAAAACAGTCAGAGAACATCGTCTCTTTTATTGCATGATTTCAGTGCTTCTAGCAGGAAATGTACAACATGTGACAATTCAGCCTGGTAACAGCTTTGTAAGTAGATCAATAGAACAGATTACTTCAGTTTTTACAGAAGTTGCAAGTACTATAGAGAGATAGTGGGGTCATGGTTTGTAAACCGTAAACCACACTTTCCTGCACAACAATCTGCAAAGATATTCTTTTTAGTAAAGCAGATATGTGATTTTCAGCTGCAGGGAACTTCCTCTTTCTTCACAAGGACTAAATAAATGTTGCTTCTGAGAACGTGCATCCTGCTGTTGCCTTCTAGCTTGCGCTTGAGTGATCAAGTGTTTTGTTAAGTGAAGGGATTGTCATGAGCCATTTTGTTTTTCATGTTTTTGATGTCAAACTTCAGCCAGCAGAAATGGAGACCCTGGATCTGCTGAGGAATTGTTTGGTGTGCAAATGGGACTTGCGGAGGAGAGACCCCAGAATGCTCCCTTGCCTTCATTCCTTCTGTAAGGATTGTCTTCCAGATTTGATTCAAGGATATAGGTGTATTCCCACTGAGTATGAAGTTCTCTACGAAGGTAATATTTAAGAGTCTCTGGCTTGTGCTCTTTGTGTCACAGTATTATAATGATAGATGGATTGAGAAGTACTTTTTGTAGCCTATTCTTTTACAACACTACATTAAAGGAATAAACTAGGAGACTCAAGATTTGTATGAGTAGAGGGTGGACTGGGAACAAGCCTCCTTCATTATGTTTTCACCCAACAGCAATGTTTTGAAAAGAAATGACAGTCAGGCAACATTTAACATTTTCCAGAATGGACTAAGTTTAAGTTACCAAGCATGACATTATGAATATTTGATTTGCTTAGTTTAATAAATGAATAAATGCTGCAAGGTAGTTTCTAGGCTACATCTTTATCCAATCTTTTGGACAAGTTAGACCTTGCTATGGTACTGCTTGTGGTGATAGTTTTATTCTTCCTTCTCTTCCCCTCCTGTGCCCCCCCCCCAACATCAACACAAACCCAAAAACATCCAGTTCTTTGTTCTTAACAGGGGTCATAGTAATTTTTATTAGAATATGTGTATTGTGGTACACTGAAACTCTTTCTCTTATCTCATTGTAAATGTGGTTTCTCTTTGTCTGATCCCTTCTGACTGTAAGCTATACTGTAACTCACCCTAACAAGCCGAGTGAAGTAGTGAGGATGAGAAGCATTTTGTGACTGTGGCTTTTGAAATCCTGAAGTTATTTGTACAGTTTTTGGTAGGGGTGTTAACAGAAAATACATAACTTCTTCAAATAAGACAGGACTTAGATCACAGAATACAGTCATTTTAACTGAATGAGTCTTAATTGCCATGGGGAAGCATTCCAGACTCATTACTAATTTATAAGAAGAGCAAAGGCATGTAGATTACTTGTATTATCACAAGCTTTGAACTTTAGATGAATAAGAGGCATCACTTATTATCTCTTCCATAGCAGATTTTAGAACCATGTAGACAGAGACGATACCTTCCCTGAGGTGATGGTAATCTGAATTGAGGAGATAACAAAGGAGACAAGTTCAGGTTTGAGAACAAATGGAAACAGTATTAGGAGATCACTATTGAGAGGCTAGCAAAACACAAAAGATAAAGGGAATGACTTAATGGCAAAGGAGAAAGGCTATTCATGTGTAGGGTGCAGACAGAGAAAGACATAAAGGTAGGAGAAGACAAAGAAAACAAAGCAGCCATTTCAAGTAAATGTCTCCTTAAAATTTTTAATGCCCAGTTATAGCTGGCATAAATTTGAGGGACCTACTTTATAATAAGATGCTGTTGAAAACAACTACTCCACTATTTTCTATGTATCCTCATTTGGCATCTAAAACATTCCTCTCTCCTCCGTGTTTTAGTTTGCCAAGTGGAAAAGTGAATTTATACCACTTAGAGATCTTGGGTGAAGTGCAGCTAGAGGTTCTCATAAGTTGTTAAAATATTAGATATTTCTTCGATCTCCTGACTAGATTGGGAATTATTTATCTATAGCAAATTGGGACAAATTCTAGTTTATTTCTGTATTCTTGAAGTTTCTCTGTTTACTTCCTCATTCACTTGTAGATAAGGAACTTCTATGGGAAAGGACAAGATTAGAGAAAAGACATGATGAGTGGTGATGACCCAGTAAATAAAGTAAGACACCAGGTGCAGAGACTCAGTTAGCATGAGCAAGGAGATAAGGAAAATCAAAACATCTGTGTCTTATTTCAGTCAATGGCTGAAACTGCAACCACCATCAGCCAGCCAGGATAAATTTGTGAGATCTTCTGGTGGCATGATGCTAAATGTTGCTTGTCTTATCTGATTGCTGAAGTCTAGGCAGTACAATGCCAATTCAATTTTCAGTGTTATCTTTAAGTGTGATCATATATAAGTGCCAATGATAAACGCTAAATACAAGTGCTAGATCATTTTAGCTGAGTAAACATGAAATATCGCCTGTAAGATAAATGTGTTCCTTACTCGCTATGAATTCTTTAAGCAAAATGTAAGAATGGAAAAAGTGAATGTATTTCCAAGTAAAGTCAATCTGACATTTGCTGCAAAAGCATACTTGAATTTGTGGTTTTTAGTGTGCTTTACTATAAATAGTAGTATGCTAACATAAAGCTCTTTTCTAGTTTATTGTTGTTGTATTAAGATTGCTGAGAAGATGAAGGTAAGTGGTCCTGATATTTGATGGGGGTTGATGTTGGAAACTTTTATACCTGTATGTGTTTAAGATGACTCATGAATGAAAGCTGCATATACATCACAATTTATTCAAAGCTGTCGGAGCTGAGAGTTTGGAAGTAATTTGAGTGGAAAAAGAAAATTTTCTTGGCGAGTTTGGCTCCTACATACGCTTCTTATATGAAGGGGACTTTAAGATTCTTAGTCTTTCTTTTCTGCAGGCCAGTGTCACTTTCTTTTTTTTATTCCCTCCCTTCACATCACAGAGAATCCACATTTTTTTTTCCTCTGCAGATCTGCGTGTTGTGTGCTTCCAATCTGTTTAGTGCATAGGAAGGAATAATTTTATAGAGAGGGATTGGATAAGAAAAAGAGAGAGAAAATTCCCCCATCTCCTGAGATGGAAATTTCTCAGAAGAGGACTTTTCCAGGCTCCTGCCTGTGTGAATTGCCACTCATAGGGCAATGTGAAAAAACCACAAAATTGTTTTTTGCATGCTGCCTTGGTTTCTTGGGTCTGGCTCTTTCTTACTGAGTTCTCAATGCATTCGAAACCAAATTCATCCAGGTTCCTGTGCTTAGCCCTCCTTTCTGAATTGGAGGTGGCTACCCAAATAAGTTACCCTTTATTTGCAAATCTTTCTCTCCATAAGGTGTTCAGTGATTTAAATTGTTTTAGTGCTTTAAATATCACCAATATGTTAATTTTAAAAGCAGCTAAATGAGGACCAGTGGAGGTGCATTTTTGTGACAAGTTTGTGTTTTTGCGAGACTGTCTCAGCACCAAGGTTGGTTTTTTTGTTTTCTTTTCTTCAAAAAGTAAACATCACAGTTAATCACCACTCAATCTCAGTTTAGACCCTTGAGAACAGGGTAGATGAGGAAAGATGTACTAGAACACCTTGCAGATATCTGCTAGCTGATATTAAGCCCTGGTATTATTTATATTTTGTGAGTTAACTGGGTAATTTGTCTAACCTGTAAATTACGCTTTACATTTGTAAAATGTGATTAGTGGTTGCCCAGCTTTGTAAATTGATTTGGGCAGTGGTGGATTTAATTCTATCATGTTTTTGTATTGAACTTTTGTGTTGAGCTATTTTTTTCTGAAATTCTGTTTTAAAGATGTGCTTCGCCATTTTGTGCTTCTCTAGGTTGGATAACAAAAATCATGGAAAGTGACTGCATAATTTCTGTCTACATTCTATGCATAAGTCAAAAACTGTCCACACTTGAATTCTGTTTGCTTCCCATATGCAAGAGAGGGTCTGAGATCCCCACTTAAGCGCCAAGAAATGCGACAGGGTTATGTATTAGAGAAATGGAAATTGATAAGATAAAACTTAGAGAAAGCAGAGTATTAAAGAGAACAAATTTGACTTAAAGTATTGACAGATGTTCACTTGCTGCTTTTTATTATTTCCAGCTGAAAATACAGTTTTCTCTAGCTTGTAAGGTAGGTGCTTTATATAACCATGGTTCTTTAGCTGTGAATGCTTGTTAGCGAGGCACATCCAAAACTCAGCCAAGTGTTGGTCACACTTGCATTTAATGTGTTCAGAGATATCTTGCGGGGGGTTTATGTCAAGAAAAAGGTTGAGCTCTAGGACTCCTTTGGCTTTAGGCTTATTTTCAATTTGATGTTTTGGCATGAGAAGTATGGTGTACTGGCATAAGGAGACTCCAGGTGTCAACATACAGCGCCCCATCTTGTACTAAGTGTGCATTTTTTTTATTATTTTTTTTACCTTCATGTCTGTAGGGTTCTTTAAACCCTATTTAGGTTTACAGCAGAGTATGGTTTGGCTGCCTTGGTGTAACAGCTGTTATATCTCCAGGACCCAAATAAGCTTGTTTTGATGCAATCATAGAAGTCAAGTGATGCAATACATCACATCTATTAATTCTGAATATCCATTTGCTTTAATTAGATCCACTTAACAACAAATACATGGTCTATTTCTAAAAAGGGAAGTAAAAGGGTAGTTCCAAAGAGGAAACTGTAATGTATATATTTAATCATCTTAAAATGGATTTAAAGTTACTCAGCCCTTCTTACTCTGTTGTTCAGCTACCAGATCCAAAAAGCAAGTGAAACAATAAGGGGTGGAGGTGTCTAGTTATATAAATATGAAGCTGTAGAGTGGGAAGTTGTCTTCAGAACTGCTTCCTATAACCTATAATTGGGTCTCCAAGGAAGTGTAATTATGCCTGCAGCTTGAGCTGTAGCTAATGCTCTCTGAGAATAATTATTCTGATGGCTGCTGGAGGAAAAAGAACAGAGGAATAGGTGCAACATGTGGACAGCAAATATAAATATGATGTGTGTGATAGCTCCACTGTTTGTTTCTTTATGCTAATCAATTCTCATGATAATAATAGGTTAATTATCTGCATTGATTTATTTCAGAGACAACCAGCTTGAGGGTTCTTTATGTTTAAACCTGACCAGACTGGAAGACCTTGAAACAAAACTGTGAGCTGTGGCTTTTGATGTTCAAAAGGTCTTTGTACTCCGTTTCCATCCGTGGTGTAGAGGTTAGAGTAGGCGCTTTCAGAGATGATTGCTGCAAATTAGCCACAGCTATGGCACTTAAAAATTAGATTGCTACAATATAGGTGGAGTAAAAACTTGAGGGAGCTCAGAAATTTCAGTTCTTTACAAAGGAACACTCTGTATTAGTGTCACTGCCTTCATGTCTGTTTACTATTCTCTGGGTCCAATGCAGTGTGGCAACTTTCATTAACAGAAATTAAAGTGCTGTGGGATGTGAGAGACCTGACAGTGGGGAACTAGGGCTTGAACAGTATATGGCTAAGCATTCTTGTTTTCCTGAAATCTGATTTTGGATACCCCAGGTGTGGGGTTGGAGTGTCCAGACTGTGTGACTGTGTCTGACTGCTGGATCCACTTGAATTTCCATTTTCCTCAGCCTGCTGTTGCATTACTATTGCTGATGGGAGTGTGAGAGCGGCAATAAACACATGGTTTATGAAAAAGTGCTGCAAACTAATTCAGCAAAGTAAACATCTGCTGCTGAAGCTTTTCAGAGCTCAGAGATGTGTGTATATAAACATAACACACACAGAGAGATATGTCTGTACCAATGTTGCTTTCTAGTGCTGGTGACTTGTGGTGGTGTTCAGGTGCATTATCCTACTATGGATGGTAGTTAAAGGAGTAGTGGAGCCCTGGAAGGATGTAGGTGTAGGGCTATTCCTCCACATCCTTCATGTGATGAACTTTATGGGAGTTTCAATACAATACAAGGGAGTTCAATACAATATGGTCGTCAGTGATTGTTCAGTACTAGCTGACAGCTCAAATACACTGAAAATAGCTTGTATGTGGTTTATCCTGCATATAATTCTGAAATAAGGCTATATTCTGCATATCGCAATGAAACAGGGCTCAAGTCCAACATTAGGATCGTTGTTAGCCTTTCTAAATTCATAGTCATCTCTTTAGCAATGAAATGTGATGTCACAAATGATTTCTAATGATAAACAGCAGGAGGTAATGAACTTCTAAAAAATAATTTATGCAAATGTTCCTACCTCCTTCCTACCAGTATAATTTTGAAACAAAAATAAAGCATGTCAATAGCTCTCTTAGCTTTTTGCTACTTCTATAGGTTTTGATAAGCATAATGGACTTCATTTGGGCATCACAATTGCACCATAGTTGAATTTGGCTCCTTATCTCTTAATATGTAAACTGTTGTTTGAGTCCTGTAATTCCATGTTGAATTGCTATTTGGATCCAGAAATTGCATCATTCTCATACGTACAAACACTGAGTCTCTAGGGCTTCTGACTACTCTTCCCTTCACCCACAGTGCTGTAGTAATGATATATTTAAATGAGCTGTCTACAAAGTACAGGTTCTTAAAACAAATTAACAGTGTTCTTTAGAGGGAGTGGTAAGGTAGGAAGGCAAGAAAAATATTTAGGGAATGGTCTGCAAAATGTGCCGTGGGAGTGAATGGTGTTATGAGACCTGCTGCTGCCTGGATCTGGAAAAACCCTTCTGTTTTGATCTGCATGCTTGCTCCAGGTTACTCTGAGAGAAGAGCCAGACAAGAAGGCAAGTAGGATGCTGCTATTCATTCTCACTATGGGATTGTTATTCCACCACTTCAGGAAAAATGCAACCAAGGCAAGTTTACAGTGTCCTGAATGAATCTGAGAGGCAAG
The DNA here is from genome assembly GCA_033628505.1 of Tringa tobata. NCBI lineage: Eukaryota > Metazoa > Chordata > Aves > Charadriiformes > Scolopacidae > Tringa > Tringa tobata. The sequence continues at coordinate 17,921,865 of JAHREE010000118.1, read as the reverse complement.
GGCAAGAGGAAAAAATAATATACACCCAGGACATCTTTCTGCCTTGCTGATTTTTCAGCATTTCTGACCATTTCTGAAGATGATGGGAGCAGCCCCAGATAGTCGGTGAGAGGTGTAGCAACTTCGGTCTGCAATACGGCAGAGCCTGATTACAGGGAGTGCACTGTGTGTGGTTCTGCTTAATAACTACCCGCTCCCCCCCACAAGTGACTTTGTGTGCAGCTCTTTAAGTGACTGTTTATCTAGAGGACAGGTAAGGGGTTTCTAGGAAATTGTACTTCGCTGGTGATTTGCACTCTTGAGTACGAGCACAGGATAGTGCGCTTGCTTTGTATTGTTGAAGTAGCTGCTGCTTGTGGCTATTGTAAATATGTATGTAAGATTTGCTTAATTTCAGGGTAATTGCTTTACAAACCATTCTGTAGTGTACTTATTATGCCAAGCTATCATTAGATTCTTTTGGGAATTTATATTGAAAAAGGTTGGGCACTTCCAGTGAGCACAGGTTTTTACTAAATGGAAAAGGAATCAAATAAGAAGCCCAATTAGCTGAACAGCTATGATCTTCGAAGCTACCATGTTCAGGGAATCCCTGTTTTAGCAAGATACAAATCCGTCTCCTGTGCTTTAAATAAGGTCCTAAATATAGAATTCAGTATTAAGACAGGCAAGAAGGTGCTTACTGAGTAGTCCTCATATGAATAGGAGACTACCTCCAATACAGTATTGCCATGGTGTCCCCATTACTTTTCCTGTTAACTGTTATGCTCTTTGTTGTGATTTTTTTTTTTTTTTAAGCTGAGGGCTATACCTGAGATGTCTTATGTTCATCTCAAGGGAGTTTCAAATTTGAAATCATCATAATTCACAGGTACTTAGATACTTAAGACACACTTTGATGGTCTGTGGTAGTGAGTGTAAAACAAAGTTTGGACCTGGCTGTGTGCTACTTTACGTGTGTGTCTGGAACAACACTGATTCCAGTAGCATAACTTACATCCAAAACCTGGGAAAAAAATTTGTCCGATAACATCCAGGTCATCACTTTTAGATATCCCCTAATATTAATCAGCAGCAATGTCATCTACCTCCAAAATCATGACTGTTCCATACTTCTTAAGACCACTGCATTTCTCAATAAGAGCTCTGAAATCCATGCATGATATATGTTTTCTTAGAGTGAAAATTATTGATGTTTTCTTTAAACACATTTAAAAACATTTAAAAGATGGTTCTTCCCATTGTCAAATTGATGCATTCTTTATACAATGTGTTTTATACTTCATTGGTTTGTAACAAATTAGCAGAATTTAAAGCTCACATAAATGTGCCCGAGGCCATGAGTGTTCCATTAAATATCATTCAATTGGTATAATTTGATTTAACATTCTGCACTAACTGAATAGTGTTGGAATGTAGTAAAATAATAACTTCAATATTAACTTTTATTACCTTTTGTGGTGTGTAGACAGACATTGCCCTTGCTATGGCAAAGCCCCAAGCACTGCTTTCTTTCCCAGTAAACAGCTGTTCCCAGAAATGTTTTGTGTAAGACTGTGTGCTCACCCACATGGCATTTAGATGAAGAAATAACTGTGAGAGTCATGCATTTCTTATTTCAGAAAGTAACCTGTTGATAATTTCCCCTTTGGTCAATTTGCAGCATATTATGTAGTCTCAGTATGGAGGTTTTCTCTCTGTATTAGCCAGATCAAGAACTGGCACTTCTTGGGCAATGCTGTTATGGGAGTAAAAAACTGGTTCGAAGTCTCAAAGGGCTAGAGGCGATTCCCTGTCAAGTTGGTAGATGGTTTCCTATCGACTGCACTGAGAATTAGAGCATGTCCCATGAGACTTATTTGAGAAACTGCTTGCAAAGTAGGTATTTTGCTTCCTAGCTTATCAATCAAAATGTATTTGTCTTTCTATTTCTGCTGCTATTTTAACTGTGTCGCTTTGTAATGGGCTTACAGGGAAACTTAAAAACTGTTTTGCCTTCTAGGAATTAGCACTACAATTCACTGGTCCTTGTATTATGCACCATTTACAAGGAGTAGGAGGGCACTGTCTTAACATGTCTTAGGTACTGCAGTGCTCCTACTGTTTTAACATTTCTCTAGAGAACTGAGCTGTTAATGGATATCTAAAAGACACACACAGCCATAATTTGAGAAAGCATGGAGAGGTTTCATTATGACTAATATAAAAGCATTGTGTTGTCCTAGGGTGTTACATATGAAGGTGATTAGCTACAAATATTCATAGAATCATAGAATCATAGAATGGTTTCGTTAAAGGTCACCTAGTCCAACACCCCTACAATGAGCGGAGACCTCTTCAACCAGATCAGGTTGCTCAGAGCCCTGTCCGACCTGAACTTGAATATTTCCAGGTATGGGACATCTACCACCTCTCTGGGGAGGTTCTTCTCTGGACTACCTGTGCCACCACCCTCATTGTAAAAAATTTCTTCCTTGTATCTAGTCTAAATCTATCCTCTTTTAGTTTAAAACCATTACCCCCTGCCCTATCACAACAGGCTTTGCTAAAGTTTATTCCCATCTTTCTCATAAGCCCCCTTTAAGTATTGAAAGGCCTCAATAAGGTCTCCTGGGCCCTTCTCTTTTCCAGGCTGAATAACACCAAATATTGTAGGTAAAATGATACCTTTTCAGCTGTGCTCCTTATATTAACGATGTAAAGCACAGGAATAGTTTAAAAGACTTCTACAGCTTTCTGCCATCACAGGCATCTTTATCAGATTAATTTTTAGCCTCTTTGTAACTCCTGTTGCCAGAACACACTTAGACAAGACTCCAGTTACATGCCCAGAAGATGAGCAAAGCATCAGCAATTGCTTGCGTTTCCCCTGGGGTGAGCTGTGGCTGAGTAGCACAGGCACCTGTGGATACCACCTGTTCCTTCTCACATCTACCTGAACACTTAGTGTTGTATGAAATGCATAGTTAAACAAGTGTGAGGTAGACCATAGTCTGCTCCTTGGGCTGCCAAATCACAGTTCTGTTGTAAATGCAACCTCAGAAAATAGTAAACAATATGCTTTTGCTTTTATACAAGGTTTAGACTAAAAAAGACACAAACCTCATGGAAGTGGTTCTTAGTAAGATGTTCTCTTTAAAGGAAATATAACAGAACCTAAAGTTTCTTCAAAACATTTATGAATGAAAGTGAATGTATCCAGACGTCTGACGGCATAGTGCTTTTGTCAGAAGTGGTAATGTAGGATGGGTTTGGGGTTTCTGTGTCTCTGTCAATGTCACGTTCTGAAAATGGGAGACATTCAGGGTTAGAATTGTGCACCCGGCCAGGGACTGCAGGAGCTCTGTCCCAAGGGCAGATAGTGCTAAGCACCTGGAAAACATGAGAGCCTCTGATAACTTTCTGATGCAATCAGTAGATTTAGATTAGATTAAATCTTAAGATTTAATTAATCTTAATTAATACAGGCCACTCTCCTTATTAAAAATAAATTTAGCTAAGGAATAGAGCACATTGAACATTGTCAGTGCAGTAGAATGTTGTCATTGATCTTGCTTTTAAAATCTTGCTGTGAGTTTGCATCATTTAGTCATGGAAAATACTGCTGTTAAGTTATCTAAACAGATCACTTGGCAAGGTGAGCATAGCACTGAAATTCTGTTTCCACAGAGTGGAAAAACTTAGATAAAAAAAATAATTGATAAGATAAGGTAAAAATAGACTGACACCACCACCACCATCTCTAAATGACTGGATTCACATCTACAGTTTACAGAAATGTGGTCAGAAACATGTGCACTCCTTTAAAAAAAATAAAAAATAGCACTAGACCTTCTAGAAAAATGTAGGTCCTAGCCCATGAAGTCTAGGAATGGAACCGCAGAGGTGCAAAAATGCAGGTCTACAGTCATGGACACCTTGAACTGTTAGGTCTCAGCCCAGGCAAACACTAAGGTTCATCCCAGCTGTGCTCAGTGGCTAATGGAGGTGGAGACAGGTTTTGCTGCTCAATTTGCTTTGATTTTTTTTTTTAAGGGATGATCATGTTTTGCCACCTGTGGATTTGTTGTAATAGATGGTTTGCAATTCTGACTTATTTATTAAACTTTTTTTTTTTTATCCTTTTATTCTGACTTGTTGCTTCTGCTAGTGGCATGTTACTCCTCTTTCACTTCATGTGGATAGCATGCTGCACTGTAAAACTAGTATTAGGCAATGTGTTTTTTATGCTTTGAAATACCTCTGGTAATGTAAAGCTGGTCTAGAACTGTAGCAAGTATCAGAAAGCACAAATAGCTCTGTAACAAAGGAATACAGTTTCAGGTGCAGCTCAGTTTTTATCAAAGCTGTAAGCCCTAATGAATTTATGGGATTTAAGACATGTAGATATCATTGATATATGACTGAAATAAGTTAATGGAACTATAGAGTATTTTTAGGGATTTTGTTGATGTGTTTTTCTTTCTTTTTCTTGTATTAAATTAGGTCTAGCCACAAGTTACTTATGGTTTGAAGAATGCTTTAGTTTCCTGGAACTAAGTGTGTCTGTGTTACGTAAAAAAGCAGCAATACTTCAGTGTGGTTTATATAATTTTCTGGCTTGCATGGCTGGTGTACATTGTTTTATTTGTGGTGGTTTTGTTAGTTTGTTTGTTTTTTTTTTTTAATTCAGGTATCCTTTCCTGCCCTGTGTGCAAACAGACTTGCTTTGCAAGGGATGTAGTTGAAAATTTCTTTCTCAAGGACTTTCCCACTGGTAATTCAGCTATGGCAAAGGTAAGTGAAAACCACTAAGTTGCGTGCCTTGTGAGTTGTTTAAACAATACCAGATGAACACTGTTTGAAAACAGAGCAAACTTATTATTGAGCTTCATATTATATAGCACTGTAATTACTTCACTCCTAGAGATGGGCATACTGACTTCATAGTACTTTTTAAACATTATTTGGATAATTAGTTTTACTACATATACTTAAAATAGACCTGATTAAAAAATATTGCTACTGGTGGTGTAGGACTGGATCTGTGACAATCAATATATTTGGAAGATACTGATTCTCTTGGATTCCTCATTGTCCATTTTCTGCTCTCAAGACAAAGTAAAAAGAAGACGACTATTGGCTGAATGGTTACACCAAGATTACCCATTAGATCCTCTGGGCAATTTTAATTTTCTGATTGTCTGTTTTAATAATAAAAAAAGTCACATCATATTTCAGTTTCCCATTGAGGGATGTGTGCAAAAGGTAATTGGAAGGAATACAATTACTGCTTTGGCCTTGTACTGACAGTGTACATAGATGGATTTAACTTTAACTGTTAAATATCTAGTTAAATATCCATGTCAAGTCATGTATCAATGAAGCTTGCTTTCTGTATTTTATCCACCCCTCCACCCCACAAAAAACCTAAAGCCATAATTTCACCATCAGCAATATCAAAAGGAGAAGCACCAGCTCATGCAACTGAGACACAGCTGAACTGCCATAATTTTCTTAATTTACCTAATATGTTCAAATGGGAATCTGTGAAGGCTTGTAACAAAGTGTTTGGAAGCAAGATGTTTTTCAGTGTGTGAGACAGTGAAGCATAAATGATAGAATGTGCTATATACCAGCACCAGGGGTTTAAAGAACATGCAATTCAGAATCTCTTGCTCCAAAGCCCATTTCCACATCATAAACAATGTAACTCTGGGAACACTCTGTGCTCTGAAACTTCAAAGTGACGTTAACACAGTACAGTGCCAATATAAGTTCTAGTCAGACTGACAGCTGAACAGTTACAGGTAAACCTGTCATCAACCAGTTTTTGTTATTGCAGAGAAGGCAAAGCATCCCTCAGCTTCTGACCTGATCCCTAACCTGGCTTTTCATGGGTACATTTTAAATTAGACACTTCTTTTTATGTAACAAGCTTTGCTTCCCAGAATAAATACCCTTGCATTTTGGTTATATGAGTTATATTAGGCTTTTTTGGCTTAAATTATCACATATACATTTTGGAAAATGCTGATAAGCAAATGGCTAAAATAGCAGAACACCTTACACAAATAATGCCCTGCCTAGGCAATCAAATGCATTTAAACCTTGGCTTTGTTGTCTTATTGTCAAGAATTGGTCCGTCTCTTTGAAAAAGATTGGGAATACTTAGAAACTCTTGAACAATGAGTTAATAAGAGACCTGTTGTCAAATTCCAGACCCACTGAAGGGAATAGTAAAATTTAAATTATTTCAGCAGAACAAAAATTTTTCTTCTTGCACTGAAGTGAATCAGAACTTGACTCACTTATGTATCAGAATGTAGGTGGATAAAGATGTCCCACCTAGTTTGAAATCACAGCTTTAACATTAAGATGATCATCAAAACACTGTGATTGATCTTCCTTCAGGTTTTCTATTCCCCAAGACACTGCAAAGAGAAACTCCTATTAAATTCACCAGGGGCTTGCATCAGGGCTTATGTGCTGAGTGCAGGCCGCTATATCCTTCTCTTCATGTTTCCCATCAGAATAGTTGGGCAATCATAACTGGACTGAATTGAAGATAAGCTGATGCCCAACAGAAAGGGCACCATAGAAACTAATTTTGCTGTCTATTATTAGTTGCTTGAGAAGCCTTGAGTAGTAGCAATATTCAGGAACCTATACATAGGTACAGTAGATATATTGTAACCTTGCAGGAGATGTTTGAGGTCAATAAACTTGTGGCAAAGCTTTTATGTTTTGATGATGGTAAAATTACATCGCTATGTTCGGTCTGCCCATTAGTAGCTATTTGTGACTATGGTAAGTCAAAAATGTTACTATTAGGAGTTTTCAAACTAGGTATCTTATGCCCAGTGCAAATCCTTTTTAAAAGAAGTATCATTATAGCTATCGTGAAATAACTGTTGAGTTCATTCTAGATACCAAAGATCAAATTACCCACTTCATTTATGTGCTGCTTTATTCATTTGCCCTTTAGTGGCATGTCCAGACAGCATGGGCTATATAACAAAGGACATTTCCTAAATTGTTGAGTCAATAGAAGTGGTAATTAATTAAGTTTTCCAGATCTTCTCATGTTCCTGTGCCTTATGTTTCCAGTTCAGCACATATGATATCAGTATATAAATTGAGATCATTTCTGGTCAGCTCTTTAGAGAATAAGAACTTTTTCATTAATTTTATGTGTGTGTCCCCATATTGTTTTCTAAATTGCCTTAACATTGGCATGTTTTATGTCTTTTTCTTAGTTACACTGTATCAGAGTGGTTCATACAGTGCTAAAGCAAAGAGAGTAAGCTCTAATCTTAAATAAAGCAATGTAGATTTGGAATAGCGCTGCTGAAATGACTCCAATTTGCATTCATATACACGAAAGCAGAAGTGGATTCTAGCCTATAGATTTTTTTAGTTTGTTAATAAATAACTAGTAACAGACATAAATTAATGAATTACAGTGAAATGATAGGTAAAATGCTTCTACATAATGTGACTAGAAAGGAAACGGTAGTTAGATTAAAAACTTTTTGATGGGCTGTATTTGACTAACATTTCACATACTTGGCAACATAGACTATCTTTTCTGAGGTAGAAAATATCTGTATCTATCTGTCTAAATGTATATATGTGTGTATATATATATATATAAAAGTAAGGTATGCACTCATTTGATGTGTTAAAGCCACCAGTAAGTAGTACAACACTAACAGAAATGGATTACAAAGCACACCGCTCATTTTCAAAAGTAGCCTTTAACCTAACCTTAGTTAACTGAAATCAGACAAGGCTTATTTCAAAGTTTCATGGCTTTTTCAGTACACAAGAAAGAAATGATTATGATTATTTATTCTGACTTCACATGTAACATGGACCCTAGAATTTTGCTGAATAATTCTGGCATCATGTCATAATTATGCTTGATTGTGCTAGAGCAAAGACAACCAATTTGATTTAAGAGCTTCAAATCTGAATTTTATTCAGTTCCCTGTTACAACAATAACCAGACTCTTAAGCTTGCTTGAATTGCATTAGCCTGAGGAAGAAAAATATTAAGCTTACCAATCTGAATCATAGTATATTAAAGATAAGAGTTTGTACGGCTAATTTGTTATCCTTGTATTTAATTGCACTTTTTTTTCTTAGAGCTGCTCCATGTGTAAAGAGAAGAGACCTGCTCACAGTCTCTGTACAAGCTGCAATAAGTGGTTGTGCAGCACATGTACAGAGGAACACAGACATGCCAAGGAAGCTGGAGACCACTTACTGCCTGTATCCCTGAAGGGCTGCGCAGGTACTGAAGACACACTTTGAAGTTTTGTTTCTTCTCATATCAGTTATTCAGTTGAAAAAGGAGCAGTTGCAAGCTGTGTGCCACAGACACCATGCCCTGTGTGTGTGGCTCAGAAGGATATGTATGTGTCAATGAGAGATTACGTGATTTTTCTGTAACTTTAGGGCCATTCCCACAGTCAGTATTCAACAATATTTGAAAAATTTTGGATATTTGTGTTTCACAGAGACTGCCTTTTTCTCATACCTTTTCAGTCTGCAGAATGATGGGCTAGGGTTTGGTAAGCTACAAGAGCAACAGGCCTTTCTCTTTCAGTATTTCTGTTCTCTTTTGAGTAATTTCCTTCAGGAAACTACCATAAAGCAGTTCCTGTGTTTATGGACAAGGTGTGGGAGTATAAGTCACAGATGGCAAAAGGCTGTGATCACTATAAGATGTTTCTTTCCAAGCATGGAGTGAAAAACATGGTTCCTGAGTGTGATCACTATATTGCCATCAGCAAGCACAAATGAAGCTTTTAAAATTATTATTATTATTTATGTATGTATTATTTATTTTGGACATGGATATCCCCTCAGGATATTTCAAAGAAAGCAAATATTAGGATAGACTACAACTCAGGCTTTTTTTTTTCTCCTTCTTTTCTGGAAAGCATCCTCTGCTTTCAGATTCAGTAACCACCTTCAGTCTGTGTATGGTGCTTCTGAACAGCAGCCACCTACTTTGTAAGCCCTTCTAACCATTGAGAGACTCTCTATCCCATCAGTCTTGCACCTTTAAATTCTTCTATCTTTTGGCATTTCCTTTACAAGGGCCAGACTTTCTCTTGTCATCTGAAAACTGTAAGATTCCTTGGATCTGAAATAAAGTAGAAAACGAAACCCCACCAAATGCATCGAATCCTGCCTATTCCTATTCATTTTGATAAACAATTTCTTCCTTGAGTGGCAGAACTAAAGAAGCCTGGCTTCCCTGGGAAACCTGTCTTTCTGCTTCTTCCTTTGTGATACCTGTGCTCCATATAATGCATCGGATTGCTGCCTGCCACTGCAGCTCTCTGTCACAGTTCCCAGTCCACCTATCCTGCACATCCTCCTGCTTCCTTCCTGGGCCATCAACTGCCCACTGGGTGAGACCCAGCTCACACAGCTGAATGGCTGAGCTGGCTGCCAGGCAGCACCCTTAGCCTGGTGACTCCTGAGGTCATGCTGCAGACCAGTGTGCCAAATTCATGTGATTTTTGAGAATTTTACGCTTCATTCAGTTTCGTATTTAGAAGTTAAGGGCGTGGGGAGGAGCAGGACTAGGCTGGGACAGAAAAATGCCATATTGTATAAGAAGAAAATGACTTTAAAGTAGTCTGATTTCTTTTTCCCACTGACTCATCCTTTGGGAGTGTGAAGTAAAGGCCCACAAAATGACTGCTGCTGACAGGAGATTCCCTGTGAGGGTTTCTTGATATTGGAAATGGCTCCATTCTTCTTTGGAAACAGCTTTATTTTATTCACGTCCATAGCATTCTGTAACATCGGGTAGCTTGTAGGGGGGTGTGTGTGCGCTACTTAAATTTCATTGCTTTGAACATGCTTTTTGAGAACTGGAATGGGAAGTTATGGGAGTGGTCTGTGTCACAGTTATTCAGCTAAAAACTGCTACTGAACTCCTACATTGAAAAACAGACCTTATTTTTCAAGCATAAACCCAGATCAAAAGCAATGAACATAACTTTAATTTGCACCCCTCCTCGAATTTCCCACTAATAATTATATGTTGTATGGTTGCTTCTATGTATTCTTATTAGCTGAACCACTTCTAGAGGTAATATAAAAAATTCCAGTGTCTTGTGAGTGCCAGACTATTGCTGCTGGTTATGAATATGAAGAGATGCTGAGATGTGGTTCACAGATGGGTTAAACTGCACTATTCTGTTTTTCACAGACACTGAAAGTTTGTGAAAGTTTTCACAGACAATCAAAGTTTGACTCATTGCACATTATGCAAATTGAGGGAGGACCCTATTAGCCAAGATGAGATTGCTTTTCCATAGTTGACATCAACTGGTCAGAGGAACAGAGATTTAAAATTTTATGTTAATTATTCAAGACATCCACCTGAGATAATAAAATATAGGCTATAGTAAATGGTGACTCAAATGATGTTAATTCACAATTTAGGGCAACTGAACTTTCCCTGTTCTTCAAGTGAGGTTCTTTTCAAGAGGCTAACATGGATAGTTGTGGTCAAGATGTCTGCTCCTAGAAAAATCAGACTTGTGCCCTTGCTTAGTATCTGATTTGTAAGAATTCAACTTATTTTAAAACTGAACAGTGTACCTCTGAGCTGAGTATAAAGTAGGTCAAGAATACCATGGCTCAGTGGCAGTTGTCACTGATGTGTCAGTTGAATCAGGGAATTACTAGCGGCAGACGCTGTGGATCTTTGTTGTAATTAGACAGCATTGATTTTTATCATTAATTTGCATTTGAAATCTGCTTGCCTTTAAAATCTGACACAATACAAAAAACCTCACTGGTTTCTCTGGGATGATTGCAATCACCCAAAGGCTAAAGAACCCTTCAGAGACAGTTAAATGGAGAAAGTTATATAAGACTGTGACTAGGCTTTGTTATGGTTGGACCTTAAAGACCACATCTAATATAAGCTGGAGTTTAGTATGGATAATTTGATCCTGAGTTTTCAGAAAAACAGCTTGCATGCTCTGCAGGTGCTGAACACTTAGAGGGGCTTTTGCAACTCATTAAATTGAAATAGTTATTGGGGGCTTTTTGTTTTTCTTTTAAGTTATAATATCTGACCCCATAGGGCAGGAAAAGATGATCTTTGACATCCACCTTAGTTATATATTGGTTATACAACCTGCTTCGTTATATATTATTTGCATTATCAGCTGCAGGTTTTAGTGCAAAAGTACATATTTGCACTACAATCAGAAAAATGTTGCTGTCAAGGTGAATTCAATTTCTATCTTGATAGGAAAAAAATATCAGAGCGGGCTAAAAAATCTCTCATCCAATTTCCACTTTTAATGATGCTATCTATTAGCATTTGATTTAATAATAATATAAAACAAGAAACTTTCCTGAAGAATAAAGCATGATACTGTAGTAAACAATTCATAACAATGTAAACTATGTAGTGCTGTTACATAAAAATCTTGGCCTAATCTACCACAAATTATCTTCTTGCACATTATGTTGAGAAGGTGGAGGGGAAAGCCAATTGAACTGGAGGAAGTAAAACAACCATCTCAGAACTATTTAGAGTAGATAGCAATCTAAAAAGTAGGAAATTTGGCATCATTTTTTTAGAGCACGGCATGGATTTTCTCCATATTTTCATTCTGTCAGCCATCAGATTTTCTTAGCCTTTCTACTTCTATACTTTCCAAATTATCCAATTTCGAAAACAAAGTGACTGAACTAGTATAGCTTGTTGTATCCTGTGAGTCTGTGTTCCTGCTATAGTATCACTTCAGAGGCTTGATTCTATAATGAGCTCCATTTTGCTACACGATGAGGACATGGTCCCTGCCACAAGTTGTTGTTTTTAAATGCTTGGATAAGTAAGATAGATTTGGTGTGGGAAAACAGAAACATTTTTCTCATTTTAGATAAGCAAATAATGATACATAAGTAGTATATTTATGTCATTTAAAGTTTGTATCAATAAGTGTTATCTAATGATGATTGTTTTGTTTAATTTCTTCTGTGTTGGTAAAGTATAATGGGATAGTGTCTTTGTAGGAATACTTTGAGGATGCAATCATGTGTTTTATTTGAAATACAATTCCCCATGTGACTTTTTAAGAGTAAACGATTTCCTTGCTTCTGCTGTGACTTCAGGTTTATTTACTATATTTGCTCATCTACATTTTACAATACAATTTTGTTGACTGGTTTGCCAGACCAGGGCATTCAAAATTGTGAGGCAAGTGCCCAAAATTATGAGAAATATTTAAAACTCATGAGTTTAGAGGATAATGTGAATTTGGTTTGATGACTTGTTTCTGAACCCCTTTGATGTGCTCAGTTTGTAGGATATATAAGGCCAGGAAAAAAAAACCAAAACCCTGCTTCATATAATCAGATAGTTCCAGGGTCTGGGTCTTTTAAAAATAACATCAAGACTTTCAATAAAGTCTTGAGAGCTTGGCAACTCTTTTTCTGAACTATAATAGTAATCCTTGTCAATGACACCATTACTTTATATTCCGCAGCAACTGGAGATGAACCAAGTGAGTTTTCCTTATTTTGTCCAGTGCACACTCGAGAGCCATTCAAGATGTTTTGTGAGACCTGTGATACCCTCACATGCCGCAGCTGCCTTCTGACAGAGCATAAGGAACACAGGTATCACACATTGATTGCTTAATCATAATTCTGGCTAAAACTGTAGCTAATTTAGATTTAAGACTGTTCATCTGCATCTCCTATCAACTGGAGTTGCAGGCTAGTCAAAACTTAAAAGCCACGGCAAGTTCAGTTCAGCTGTCTTATGCCCAAGCAGTGTAACACATGGGTTACTGCCCTCACAGAGTCACTCACTGCTCTCGGCAATGTCCCTTCCCAATTGACTGCCCAGCTACTATCTATGCATGTAGTTCCTTGTGATTGTGCTCAAAGGCACAAGTTGAACTCGATACTTAGCATGGTTCAAATACTTCTGTTTGTCAAAGACATCATGACTGTACAAGATCAGAGTTACCAAAACTTAAGCATTCTGCTTGTCTATAGAAGTGTGGAATTGTAAGGAATTGTCTATACAGTGACACTTTTTACAAGATGAGCCTGCCTATATGAGGGGTGATAAAATTTACCTGTGACAGAGAACACTTCTAGTAGGAAGGGAGCAGGGGACCATGTCTAGGCAGGTATTAAGGCAGCTAGTCCCCTAAACTTATCAACTGATAAGTTGCTTACTTATCAACAGGAAAAAAACATGGTGTTAGAATGTTGCTTTCTTTCACAGGTTCAGACATCTTGATGAAGCTTTGCAAAATCAGAGAGTTATCCTGGAAAATGTCATAACTAAGGTGGAAGAGAAAAAAAATGGAATTCATGTTTCAGCTAAACAGATTGAAGACAGGTAATTGCTATGCATTTCATTTTTCATGAAAGTGGGTGAGCAGTAAAAGTATTATTTTCACTAAATGTAGGTTAATAGAAGTAAAAGCAGATGCTATATTTTTTTTTTCTTGGAGGATAGGAAACAATAGGAAGATTAACAATATAAAGTTCATGTTTATATAGTACTAACAAGTCATGGCGTTGTAATACATGATTCCATAGTCTTTATAAGGCATGTGACAGCTGATTTCAGAGTTAAGATTTCTTTGTATAATCTGTTTCCAAACTAGAATGTTAAGAGATTAGAAGTGAAGACTATTTTTAAAATGCCTTATTTCATAAAATACCAGGTTGGAAGGAACGTAAAGGATCATCTTGTCCAACATTGCATGGCAAAAGCACAGTAAATCCAGCTGAATCTTAAAAGTGTCCAGTGGTAGGGAATACACCACTTCCCTGGGGAGATTATTCCAAAGGCTGATTGTTGTCATTGTGAAAAATTTTGTGTCAAATTGGAATCTCCACAGGAGTAACTGGTACCCATTACTCCTCATGTTTTCCACATGAGTCCTTGTAAAAAGGGAGTCTCCATCTTCTTTGTAGCCACCCTATGAATACTGGAACATGGTGATAAGGTCTCCCCTAAGCCTTTTTTTCTCAAGGCTGAACAAACCCATTTCTCTCAGCCTTTCCTCATAGGGCAGGCTTTGCAGTCCTTTGATCATCTTTCTGGCCCTTCTACGGACCCTCTCCAGCCTGTCCACATCTTATTTGTATAGCATGGACCAGAACTGAACACAGTGTTCCAGGTGTGGCCTGACAAATGCTGAGTAGAGTGGGATAATGACTTCTTTATTTCTGCTGGTGATGCCCTTGTTGATGCAACCCATCATCCTGTTGTTTTTTTTTCTTCAAGAAACCTCAAAACAAGCTGCAATTCCAGTAAAGACTAGTATTACAATATATAAAAATATAATCGGTTAGCTGTTAGATCTCTCTTCTGCATTAATAAAACCACTTAAAACACCCTGAAAGAGTACAAATCTATATATACTCTAGTATAAAGTGAAAGTTTTTTGGATTAACATGTGACGTTCAGAGGATAGTGGTCAATGGCTCAATGTCCAGATGGAGATCAGTGATGACTGGTGTCCCTCAGGGGTCCATATTGGGACCAGTACAGTTTAATATCTTCATCAGTGATGTAGACAGTGGGATCGAGTGCACCCTCAGTAAATTTGCAGATGACTTCAAGCTCAGTGGTGCAATAGACATGTCTGAGGTATGGGTTGCTATCCAGAGGGACAACCTCTGAAGTGGGCCCATGTGAACCTCATGAGGTTCAACAAGGCAAAGTGCAGGGTCCTGCACCTGGATCAGGGCAGCTCCTGGTATTGAGGTAGGCTGGGGGATGAAGGGATTGAGGGCAGCTCTGCCAAGAAGGAATTGGGGATACTGGAGGATGAAAATCTGGATGTGACCCAACAATGTGCCCTCACAGCCCAGGACACCAACTGCATCCTGGGCTGCATCAAAAAAAGCATGGCCAGCAAGTCAAAGGAGGTGATCCTCCCCATCTACTCCACTTTGGTGAGATCTCACCTGGAGTACTGCATATCAATGTAAGAAGGACATAGACCTGTTGAAGCAGGTCCAGAGGAGGGCCACAAAGATCATCAGAAGGCTGGAGCACCTCTGCTATGAGGAAAGGCTGAGACAGTTAGGGTTGTTTAACTTGGAGAAGAGAAGGCTCCAGGGAGACATTGCAAACTTTCAGTACTTAAAAGGGGCTTATGAGAAAGATTGGGACAAACTTTTTAGAAGGGCCTGTTGCAACAGAAGAAGGGATAATGGTTTTAATCTAAAAGAGGGCAGATGTAGACTAGATATAGGAAGACATTTTTTACAATGAGGATGATGAGACACTGGGACAGGTTTGTCATAGAGGTCATAGATGCCCCATCCCTGGAAACATTCAAGGTCAGGTTGGAAGGGGCTCTGAGCAACCTGACCTAGTTGAAGATGTCCCTGCTCATTGCAGGGGTGCTGGACTAGATATCCTTTAAAGGTACCTTTCAACGCAAAGCATTCTATGATTCTATGTTTGAAGAGAAGTGTAGGAGAACTTATGGGAAATGGTACAACTTCCGTTGGAGCTCTCTGTCAATACTTAGATCAGTTCTTATAACAAATAACTACTAAGCTGAATAAATGACATACCAGCTGACTCATCCAGGGATGTTTATCTCTTACCCATAGGTTGCTTGAAGTAAAACATTTGCACAAAAAGGTAGAAAATCAAATAAAAATGGCCAAGATGGTTTTGATGAATGAAATCAATAAACGAACAAACATCCTTCTTGAACAACTTGAAGTAAGTAAGGCTAGTTTCTTTGATACCTTGGGATATTAAACTAAATTAAATTTAATTCCAGTGTCAATGGACTGTGAGAGTTATTGTCCCCTTGCTTATGCTTTCAAATATTATTTTTTTCTCCAGAATTTGGTGTGGAATCAACAATTGACAAAGATTCAGAATGAAGCGGCAAAATGTTTGCTTACCATGAGTTAACCACATTTTCTATGCAGTTACAGAGAATATGTGTGCGCATTTTGAGTACTTGCAAAATAAACCAGCTGCTGGTTTTAACATTTAATTTGTAGAAGATTGCTAGCAGCATATTTAATATCCTGGTTTGAAAATGATCCCCCGGTCTACTTTCTGTAACAGAACCTGCAGGTTTGACCCTTCAGTTTTAGGATGTCCAGTTAAGTATATATGATTTTATTCTGAAATGTGCTGGGCACAAAAATTGCTGGCAGATCTGATCAGAATTTCTAGTTCTAAGTTCTTTTGGGGTAATTTTAGCAGGTATTGGAAAGACAAGTCACTCAGCACTTGCTGGCTAACTCTGAACTTAACACATTTGACTGAAATACGGCTACTCAATTAAGTAGCTTTACGAAAAAGAGAAATGTATGTTCTTATGTCAGCGTTATTAAACATTAAGTAAGTTCAATGTTCATGTGTTTTGACAGCATTTCGGTCTTTGTCTGAGTTATCTATAACCACAACTGAACTGTGCATATGCACAGTGCTCTGTTGAAGTTCATGTAAGGGCATCAAATGACATCGGGAGGTGCCAGATTCAAATCAAACAAGGGCAGATTTTTCTTCATGTAAATGGTAAATAAGTGTGGAACTCCTTGCTGCAAGATATTGTGTGTGGGTTCAAAAGTAATTTCAGGCAAATTCATAGAAAAATACACTGAGGATGATAAAATAACCTTTGTCCTTGTGGTCCCTAAATCATGAATTGCTGGAGACTGGGAGACCATTTTGAGGAAATGCTGTGTGATTCCCCTCTTTTTATATTTTTTCTTGATTCTCTTCTGTTCTGTACTGTAAGAGACAAGAAAGCCGTCCAGGTGTAAATTTGGTCCAACTTCTACAGCTTTCTTGAGTTACATTGTTCTGTTACACCAAGACCAGAATGATGTAGGTCATTTGCTGCTGGAGAAGTCATTGTTCTTCCTGAATCCAGACGTATCTGTTGAATAGGATTTGCTTTATTTTTATGACTGGTGGTATAAAGAGAATTCTAAATAACAGTGTCCCTGCAAATAATGCATAATGTAGTGCCAATGATTGTATGCATTGTGTGTGTCTGAAGAATGACAAGTATCTTGTACTGATTCACATTATTAACAGAAAATCACCAGTGAAAGGAAGCAGAAATTGGAGCAACAACTGCAAAGTGTTGTGGTTTTAAGCAGACAGGTAGAACATGTGCAGAACTTCATCAGTTGGGCAGTGTGCAGTAAAAGCAGCGTCCCATTTCTCTTCAGTAAAGAACTGGTAAGAGCAATACTTATTTTCTCAGTAAATTGAAATTGTGCAGTAAATGTGAGAACTTTTTAAAGGATTTAATGTTTCTCAAATAAAACATTTTTATGATCTTATAATTGTGAATAAAATAATCCTCCTTTGATTTGGCACTAGATTGTATTTCAGATCCAGCGTTTGTTAGAGACAAACTGTAACACAGACATAGGCCCTCCTCTGAAGATCAAGTTTACTTGGGATCCCTCCTACTGGACTAAACAACTATCCAATTTGGGTAAGAAAAATAGATTGTTGTTTATTAGGCAAGTACCCAAAGATCAGACAGACATAGGCAATACAGTATTTTCCCTAAAGTGCTCTCATTTTTCTGTTTTGACTTCCAGTTCTGTACCTCTTGTCATGTTCTGAAGAAGAGCTAGCATGGCTGAACTTTCCTGTTTTTCCCTCCAGTTATATCAATTCACCTATTAAAAGACATTGTTGTATATAAATAATACTTTATAAACATTACCTAAAAATACACTCTATAAATATCATCTTTGATGGTCTTATAAAATCCCAATATAAGAACACAACTGCTGGTTTAGTGGAAACACTCTGCAGGACTAAACAAATAACTTTTAACTGAAATTACTTAAAATGTAGAGTCATTGGCTATCAAACAGCCTTGACTTTGGCCAATGTATTTGTAATTCAGTTCTGTCCCAGCAAGCAACAGCTCTGTGCACCACTGTGACTCTGGCTGTCCTGTAAGGAGTGCCCTGGTTGAAATGGAGTATCTACCGTGGGACTTGTGCAATTTCCCCTGCCTTACCCAGGGGCGTCTGGACTTCGTCATGCTTGCGCTCCTCAGATCCGTTGGTATCTTAGTGGCCAAGGGACCTGAACAGTGCTTTAGTCACAACTAACAGGCAGAAAGATGACTTTAAGACATTGACTGTGTAATAATTTCAATGTTATTTATATAATGAATGTGCATACTGTGACTTTGTTTCCCAACAACTATAAATTTCCCAACTGCAGTAGGTTTTCACAGTAAATTCAGTTTGGTGGGCTGATCAATGGTCTAAAAGATTGGTTCCCTTCCCATTTTAAGATATTTAAAACTAGATGGGGTAAAACACTTTCAAAAGTATTACAGGGAATAATCTTCTCTTGACTAAGAGCATGGACAAGATCAGTTAACAGGTCACTTCTGTTTCTAGCTTTTATGATTCTCACCTACATACAATGAATCTCTTTTATTTTTGTCGCTTTCACCCTGGAAGTGGTGTTTTATATTTGTGCTTATGGATGAGAAGATGTGCTTATACTTTAGTAAAAAAAGAAAGTATAAGCCATATCCATCTTAAAAATAAGTTGAGGTTAATTTTTCAAAGCATTTGCTGGTAATTCAACCGTAAGTTCCACTGACATCAGTGGGAGTTCAGTGTGATTTTAAATCACTGCAAAATCTTGAAAAATTTGTCTTGAAGGTGTGTTGAAGGTCTGTTTGGATAGGATATTTGAATATCTTTTGTATTTGATATGAAGACAAGGAAATAGCCAGTGCTCACAGTTTTATTGTGTAAATTCTTCAAGATCACGGAAGGGAGTAAATTTGCTGTTTTTTTCCAGGAGGTTTCACTATGGAAGGTGGACACATTTCTCACTCAGATGTGCTGCCCTGTGGAAATGTGCAAGGATTACCGACCTCCTTGTTTCATGGGCACCATTCACCAGCATCACAGCTAGACCCTGTGAATAGCCAGCCACACCAGTTTCCACCTGCAGTTCAGTGTCCTGCGCCTGTGTGTTGCTCACACTGTCTCAGCATACCTCACCCAAACAAAGCTCAGCCTTTGTACCAAGAAATAAACCGCCCTCAAAATTTTCGACAACCTCCAGAAGTGCATCAGCAGCACTTTCCTCTGCAGTACAGCATGCAGCAACATGACAAAGAGCAAAGGGGTCCCCCCCAGCCTATAAAGCTAACACAATCAGGGCTGGAACAGCAGTCACAATCAGAGCCAGAGAACATGTCTGGAAGGATGGGAAAGCAGTTACCGTCCCAGCAGCTGCAGCAGACTGCACCCCTGGGTTATACTGTTGTATCACATGAGGCTCAGCAAGTTCAAATGAGCCATCCACAGCCATTCCGCACACAGGCTTCTTTGCAGACATCAACTGTGCAAGTGCAACTTGGTCATCTCCAGAAGATAAAATCTAACCATTTGCAGCAGCCACCACAGCAGCAGCAGATGCCACCAGCATCGCCACCATCAGGTCAGAATGAGAACACCCACAAACAAGTCATCCAGCAGAGCCTGGACATAATGCACCACCAATTTGAACTGGAGGAGATGAAAAAGGATCTGGAGCTTCTTCTGCAGGCCCAAGGACAGTCCAGCTTGCAGCTGAACCAAGCCAAGCCACCTCAACATGTTCAACAGACCATAGTTGGTCAAATCAACTACATAGTGAGGCAGCCAGCCCCAGTTCAGCAGCAAATCCAAGATGAAGCACAAGTAAGTTCTCTAGAAGTTCTTTCCTATTGTGTTTAGTCAATGTAAACTCAGAAACGGGAGATACCTTTGAGATTTCATGTATTTGGTTGAACTTCCTCTTGTTGTTTATGTTTGCATTTAGCAGAGGCTTTGTGCCTCATGCAGATGGGCCAAAATTTTCTGTAAAGTGCTCCATAAACAACCTGGATCCCAAAGATCTGAATCTCTAAATAGATAAGGTGAGCAGCAGATGGGAGAATAAAAACATTGTCATTGCTTCTTTGTGAATAGGTAACTGTGGGACTGCAGTAGTCTCACTCCATTTCAACTCCTTTTTACTGGGAAAGTTAAGCCCTGAGTCCTTGAAAAAGAATCCCTTTTGATGCTGAATAATTAGTGAAGGGAGTGAAGAACACCCTTTTTTCAGTCTGAGTCTTATTTCCCATTCTACTAGCAATCGCATTGTTCTTGCTACTGCATCATGTTCTTTAAGATTTTAATCAGTATTCATACATGATACTCTATACAGCTTTGTCAGCAGGTCTAATTTCTCCTCCTTTCCTCTGTTGATAAGAATCCTGCTTTTGAAAAAGGGACAGTGCTTGATGGTGAGCATCCAAACTACAAGGCAGATAAGGTCCACAATGCGGTGGCTTTGAAACTCATTTGAAACAGTGGGGATTGCAGTGGGAAGGTGGCTGGGACCTCCCATTGTGTAAACTCAGTGGAGTTCCCACCTTGAATAGTTCTCAAAGTGGTTTACCTGTAGGGGCAGACTGCAGACTCTTGATATAGCTGTACATTTTAGCAGCTTTATCGATTCTAATTTTTTTTTTTAAGTAAATGTTTGAGAGAAATCTTTATTTATTTATTTCTCTACTTAGGCTTACTTTGAACATCTTTGTTGTTTTAGAGTATTTCCCATCTTGTCGTATTGTGCATGCTGTGCATGTGTTTATGTGAATTTGTTACCCTTTTTCTTTCTGGGATTTTGAAAATATTAATTCTTAATTATGATTTGTAGGTCTGTGAGAGTTCCACTGAACTTGATGCCCAGAAGCTTGTAATTCCTCTTGGCAAACGTGATAGTCCCTCCCTGTCACAGTCACTAGATGAAGAAGCCAGTGTCAGCAGTCATTCCCCTGAGAGCACATTGCAACAACCAGCTTTCCATCCAGTGAGAAAGGTATAAAGAACTTTTTTTTAAAAAAAAATATTTTAACGGGAAAACATGAGTTAATTATATTGAATATAATATGGCATTGGAATTTGCAATCAGGTTGAAAAAATTAAAATACAGTAAATGTCAACAAAACAGCTTGTAAATCTTGGAAGACAGTCATAGCCTAACCTAGCGTGCATCTCGAGTAAGATGCCTACACTGTGCTGTGGCCAGGATCAGCAACTTTTCTATAAGCTGGTAGTGTTTAGATCCAGGTGGCATGATTGTTAAGCATGAGCTGGTAAATAAACAGAAGACTTACTTCACTGTGTAAATTCTGTTCAGTCCTTATCTCTAGGGATTTAACTATCAGGACTTGCTAACTACCATACGAGCAGCAGTTAACGTGGAAAAAAAAGAGTCAGAGATTCTGATGAAATCAGGCCTGAGAAACATCCTTCAACATAGTTGCCCCAGAAATAACAACACTAATTATTACTGAAGATGTGGTGTCTGAAAGGGATATAATTCTGTTATACTCCTCCTTGTTTGTGTATCAGCAGAAAAATCATAGATTTCTGTATCTCTGGAATATTTCAGCACATAACAGAGCCATACTTTGATCCTTCCACCTACTGGGAGGCCCTAATTATTGAAGAAGCAGCATAAACAAAACCATGAGGGCTCATCTTTACTAGTAGATCCTTGCTGGCTCTCGATATCACCTGTGTATTTGAGGCAGAGAAGTTGCCTTTTACCTCTCCGTACAGTTTGTTTAAAACACTCCAAACAGCACTTCATATTCTGGTTGCTCAGATCTGTTTGGTACTTGAGTGCATGACTCATGTTTTGAACCACGCAGAGGTCTTTCACTGATATTTTTTCTTGGAATTTGTGTGTGGAATATGGGAGAAGAACTTGTCTTTCCTTACTAGTCCCAAAAATTATGTTATTTTTTCCTTCTTTAATATGTAGCTTTGTCGACCCAATGTATTTATGATGCAATACCCATTCAGAGAGTTATTGGAGATCCTTTTGGGAATTGTAGAGAAACTGAAAGGTAATGATTACTGGGACTTTAAGGCCTGAGCAAGACCACATACTTTTCTTGTAATGCAGAAACACCTTCAAAGGTATTTGTGAAAATGAATGGTGATGCTAACCAACTAGCTTTCAGAGGCTTTTTTTACATGCATGTTGAAGGAGCTGTCCTTTGTCCTTTGTTTTCTGGACCTGTAAAGGAAGGTTACCCCCAACAGCTTAAACAAGAAAAGTCAGAAAGAGGGAAGAAAATGGAAGCAGATGTCCAAGAGAGGCACTGGTTTAGTCTGATGGGAAAAGGAGGAGAGAAAAAAAAAAAGGCAGATGGGCTGTTTTGGTGCTGTACAAGTTGAGAAAGCAGCAAGAGGAGGATACTCCTAGGAAAAAAAAAAGTAAATTTTTCTAATGGTACTGAGAAGTGTATGTTCTTGTGCAGAAAGCACAGATGTCTCCATTTTTTTTTTACTAATTTCCTGGTACCTCTGCAAGAAATGAGGACATTCAACAGCTACAGTACCCCACCTTTGCTTGTATTTATCTCTTGTAATGGGCTGTTTGGGCTGAAGCCTAATCTAGTGACAGCTCTAGCAATGGCTGATCAGAAATGATGAAGGGAAACAGCAGAGTAAGGAAACCCTTGAAATATATTCTTCCCAAATGGTGTTTAAAGATGTCTGACTGTTTTTGCTGACAATTAGATTAAACCTAGGTTTAAATGGGAGATCGGTTCCTATTTGAGAACAAGGGGATATGTCTATTCATTCTCATCTCTGTCTCACCTGATTAAATATTTGCATGCTTATCTCCAGACAAAAATTTCTGGATAGGTGTTTGTCCATTTACTTTCATGTGAGCTGTATTCAGAACATTTCATCTTTCTCAAGTTCTTGGAGAACATGGAAAATGTGAATGTGGGGAAGTCTAAAATACTGCACTTGGACAATATGGGAGAGAAACCTTTTGGTACCTGGAGAAGAACTGTATTTTGCTTTCTGGAGAATAATTGGTATTGGACTTCTTGGCCTTGTGCTGCAGTTCTGCTGAACTCTAAAGGCACACAGTCGTTGTTGTATGCAGCATTCCTAGTGGAGTAGGTAATTCTCTGGCTGCTGAGATTCTTTCATTAAAGCGAAAGTGATATGATCCAGGATGTAGCAAAACTCAGAATTAACTGTTTAGTGATGTATTTGCCAAGATCTGTCAAAAAATAAAGGCTTCCACTAGCCCAGTGTTTTCCTTTATTTTGGAGGGGGCAATGCTTGATTGCTTATGGAATTAATCATCTGTGCATTAATTTTGAAACGTGCTTACGGTATGCATTTGATACTATTGACTGATAATGAGATAAATTTCCTGCATACGGGATCATATTTATGTATGAAGCAATATAGAACAGATGCTATTAATAGTTTGGGATCATAACATTACTCATAAATGGGGAAACCACAAGTACGTTATTCAGATCATCCCAGACCAGTGGTAGTGCAGCTGTTACACCACAGTATGAGGCACTCGTATGCCAAATGAGTGCCTTTGAGTTCAAAGAATCCCTGTTCAAGTTATTCTTATGATAAACTGTTTTCTGTCCCTCACAATTAAAGCTGGTTATTGATACACAGAAGTAGAGAAGCAAGGATGAAACACTTCATACGCTTGTAAAATGTCCTCTTGTGTTACATTTCACCATCTATCAGGACAAAAATTAAATCTAGCTTAGAATCATAGAATCATCTAGGTTGGAAGAGACCCTTGGGATCATCGAGCCCAACCATCTACCCTACTCTACAAAGTCCTCCCCTACACCATATCCCTCAGCACCACATCTAATCGTCTCTTAAATGCATCCAGGGATGGTGACTCAACCACCTCCCTGGGCAGCCTATTCCAATGCCCGACCACTCTTTCCGTGAAGAATTCTTTCTAATGTTTAGTCTAAACCTGCCCTGTTGGAGCTTGAAGCCATTCCCTCTCGTTCTGTCATTAATTACCTGTGAGAAGAGACCAGCACCAACCTCTCTACAGTGTCCTTTCAAGTAGTTGTAGAGAGTGATGAGGTCTCCCCTCAGCCTCCTCTTCCTCAAACTAAACAGTCCCAGCTCCTTCAGCCTCTCTTCATATGATTTGTTTTCCAGCCCCTTCACCAGTTTTGTTGCCCTCCTCTGCACTCGCTCCAGCACCTCGATATCTCTCTTGCATTGAGGTGCCCAAAACTGGACACAATACTCGAGGTGTGGCCTCACCAGTGCTGAGTACAGGGGCACAATCACCTCCCTACTTCTGCTGGTCACACTATTTCTGATACAAGCCAGAATGCTGTTGGCTTTCTTGGCCACCTGGGCACGCTGCCGGCTCATATTCAGCCGCTTGTCAATTAGAACCCACTGGTCCCTTTCTTCCAGGCAGCTTTCCAGCCACACTTCCCCAAGCCTGTAGTGCTGCATGGGGTGCAGAACCTGGCACTTGCCCTTGTTGAAACTCATACCATTGGTGCTGGCTTAGCTTCACTAAGCAGAGAGAATTTTGGCTTTCCAGTCATATAAAGTAAGGTTTTTCTAGCTTGTGTAGTTCAGAAACATTGGCATCAAGGCTACTGCTGACTTAAAGTTCAGAGTATTTCCTGTCTGTGCTCACCTGCTCTGTATGCATGTGTATAGTATAGTATCTAAATATCTAACTTCACGTATGTGTGGGCTTGTTTTCATTTTTGTCACTGTTTTTTGAACATTAATGGTGATATTTCATCAGCCTTTCTGCCTTCCTATGTATTCCTCTAACTGTTCTTTCTCGGTGAATTGAATTTTGTGTGTAGAATAAATGTTTCTATACTTAGACCATTGACTGTTTGATATAAGTCACTTAGCAACACCGCAACAACTTGGGGTTGGTTAACACATTTTCAGAATGCAACACCAGAAATGGAAATTTTCTGTCTATGTGCAAAATGGATATAATTTTATTTTCACACTCCCCTGTCAGTATACTTCACTCATGTAGCTGTGACCTCTTTTTGGATTGTGGACTTGTTCCCTCCCCATGCCTGTCCAATACCCAGGCTCTCCAGTAAGAATGCCAGCAAGACAGAAGACAAATCTCATAATAACTTTTGTGATACCTGCACTTTTGTTTATAGAATTGTGCCAAGCTCTAGCAAACAGATTTTATACAAGTTATTGAATTTCTAAGTTGTAGTGCGAAGGAATGAGTACTCAATTAGATTAACAATTTTGTGGAAAGGGTTACCAACCTTCTACAATGATATGGTACTCCTGATGCTTTTACATAGTATGATATTGAGTTATTAATTTGAACACAGGACTGGAGAGACTCCATCTATTATGGAGCAGAGGTGAAAATAATAAGATATTTTTGGCCTAATTGTGTTTTTCAGGAGTAATAAAGGCCATACAATCCCTGTTTTGCTTACATGTACCTAATTGTCATTTGTGGCTGTGATGAGCAAGAGGTCTAAAGGCTGTACCTATCATTTGAGGAAATGTTGTAATTGCTGTACATCTATTGTAGAAATTTGTAGTTTGAGCCTCAGGTACTGCTGTAACAGACATTGGCGTTGTTGCAGGGCCTGCTGGACATCTCTCCTCCTCAGACTCCATAAGTGCATCCCTTTCTCTAGTTAGGAGCAGGACCTTTACTTCTGGGAGGGAGGATTCCTTTTCTTGTCCAGCTGTTGGGTTGCGTACTAGACAGTGGAACGCTCTGTGTCATCCCCACTCATTCTAAAAAACCTAACTGGCTTGGGCACCTGTGGTTCTGCCTTCTGGGACGCTGATCAGTTGTGACTAGATTGGACAGCTTTTGTCAAACTCGGGTTTGGTTTTGTTCCTTAGCAACCTTTGAGAGTTTCTCCCCTTGAGCTGTTATTTCACCTTCTGCTTAAAATAAATCTCTGAATAAGTCAGGCACTGAATTAGTAAATTGTTACTGAACAGCTGTATCTGTTCATTTATAGCTGTAGCCAATAGCTGAGCCCAAGGAAAGGGTAAAGGAAACAGGCAAATATAAACTGATCTTTGATGATACACTATCCCAGCCTATGAAAGCTTTAGGGACTTTCCGAACTGAAGGTTGTATCCACACAATTGTGTTTTGCAGCTCTTCATGGACCCTTCCTCTGTGAATTTGTCTAATCCATTTTTTGATTCCATTTTAATACTATTGGTCTCATTCTGCAGCAACTGAGTTTTGCATTGTATGAGAAGTTCCTCTGTGTGCTTACTGTAAGTCTGTTCCCTGATAATTCAGTAGGATGCCTTGTAGTTCTTGTGTTAGAAAAAACAGTGAATAATCACTCTGTATTCACCACCTTCATAACGGGATTGCTGGTTTCTCTAGGGTCCTTTTTTTTTTTTTTTTTTTTTTTAATGGAAGCCATTCTATAGTTTGGTCCTTTATATCTTTGGCTGTTTTCTCTATATTTTGTGGTCCTTTTTGAGACACGGTGACCAGAAGTAGTAATTGAGGTGTAAACGCATGTCAATTTTGTTTAGTGCTATAATGCAGATTTTTGTATTGTTCTTTTTGATTCACAGTAGGTCCCAGCTTCTTAGTTCAAGAGCTCTGTTTGTCTCAAACACCATAAAGTACCTAAAATGGGGAATTCTTAAAAACATTCCATGCCATCAAGGAGTGCTCTTGAGAGCACTTCAGACAGGCTTCTGTTTTATTCCAGTTATTTGCAATGGTGGCATTGTATGCAAGACTAACGTGGTGACAGTTCATGGTGGAACATCTCATCAAGTCTCCTGGGACTTGATTTGTATGACCTTCTAGGCTCTGACATGTTGATGCTGCTGTTACTACAGGGTTATTAGAGTGAACAATTGATCTTGGCCTGCTGTAGGTGGCATTCTAAGGTATTTTGCCCCAACCCATTTTTCCTAAACTTTCTTAATGAAAACTCTTCCATCTTGGTGGCAAATGCTTAGCTAATGGTGTTGGGTTTTTTTCTTTAAAAGCATGTGAAATTTGTGGGAGACCAGTTTGGGGGCACAGTATGGGTTTTATTTTTGTTAGCATTGCAGTGGGCATGTTGTGATTGTGTAGTGACTGAAAGTAATGATAATTTAATACTTGACCCTGGGAGTTTGAATCTGAGCTTGGGACTGGGGTGGGTTTTTGTTGCTGGTTTTTTTTTTTTTTTTTTTCCTAATTGCTATTAATTTTAGGGGGATTAGAGGTGAAGAAAATAATGATAACAGCCTGGAATTCAAGGTCCTGCAAATTCCTAAAGTGTCAGAGTATTTTTAGACTTTAAAGAATTGAGCTGCTTACAGCACAAATGCGTTCATGCTTAATGCAATTAGGTACATTTCCCAGAATGTTAATTTAACAAAACCTTTTCCTTTGACCTGGAAAAAACGATAAATAAAACATGATGCTGCTTGCTCCATACAATCTCTTCCTCCTTCCGGTTTAAGCCAGCTCCAGTTTATTCAGACAAAATGTTAAGGAAGCTTTGGATTCTTTTTTCTCATAAAAACGGAAAGGAAATCCTTTGGATTCTATTTTGAAATTGGGAAATAGTAATAGGAAGCATGTGTAGGCTGTGTTATCAGCGCTGCTGTGTGCGGTGAGTTAAACAACTGGATTGGAGTAGTACATTTGTTTAACCTCCTAGTATAATGAGCTGCCAGGGGGATTGCTCCACTTAATAGCAGCCGTTCATTACTCTGCAACCATTTGCAGTGTGTTATTTCTCTTATAGCAAAGAGAATTGACGGTTCCTAGTTTTAGCTTTCTTTATCTGTGACACTTAATGTCAACAGCCTTGAGACTTTGCCAAAACAATCCTAACAAATCCTAATCCCAGTGTTCCAAGGTAAGTATTTGCTTCTCAAAATTCTTCTCTATTAGTGCTGCATGTTTACACTTGACCTTTTTAAATGCAACAGTGATCAAAGAAATATTTGAACTGAACAATATATTTCTTTTTGGTTCTCTGAAGGCACTTTGCATGTTCTTTCTTCTTACCTTTCACTATCATAGCTATGAAATTTGTGGTAGAAGGCATTTTGGGGTGGTGATGCTGCTGCCATTATATTATAAGGATCATCAGACCAAAATTAATTATGAGACAATGAGAATTCCATTTATAGTGACACAGATGTAGTTTGGTATGCCAGGCTGTACATTAAAATGTCAAAAGTTTCAAATAACCTACAGCTGAAGCCACCCTCTACCCAAGAGCATAATTAATACTTGTTGTTGTTCAAAGGGTGCAATGTAAAAGCAATAGAGCTTTTATAAAACAGAGATCAATTCTTTAAAGGCATCCCATTTGCAAAAACTAGCTGAACTGTCAAGGGAAAAGAGAAATTTTTGCTAATGGCAAAAGAAATGATTATTTTAGGGAGTGAATTAATAGGCTATTAATGAGCCTTGTTCCCAGTGCATTGTTCACTTCACACTTGACAGCAGTTCCATGGATCAGAATGGAATGTGTCTGTTCTTAACTGAGTTTTAATATTTTGCACTGAAAGATCATAATGTTGCTTCATCATTAAAATAACCACAAAATTAACTTTTGCCCCAAGGGAAAGACAGATGGCAGTTTGATGGCCTCATTACTCTTTTTTCTTTTTAACAAGAGTAAGGTTTTATATTGGCTTATATAATCTAAAAAGATCTCTGAAGAAACTGATGCTAGCTAGAAGAGTAAAAAAGGTACAGCCATATAATGAGATTGAATTTCATCTTTCTCAAAATTTTAGTTACAACAAAGTCTTACGCATGTGTCTATTTATTTTTTCTGCAGTAGTAGTCATCCCAGCGAGTAGTCCCAGTAAGTGAACTTGTCTCACTGAAGCCAGGACTAATCCTACCATTGTCTTAGTAGGGCTAAGACATTGCGGCTGCAGTGCATGCAGTTACACACAGACAGGTCTTCACAGGGTCAGGTCTCAATACGTAATAGATGATGGCACGCTCTTATAACGTAAGTAAAGGAAGATGTATGTAGCAATTAGAAGAAGTGAATAGCCACAAGGTCTCTGTTAACTTGCTAGGCAGCTTTGGGTGGTGTACCTACCACGTGTTTGCCTAAGCATGCCCGTTTCCAGTGGAGCACAGCATTAGGTAGTTCCTGTTGACTCAGAAATTTTTGAATGCTTCATGATTTTGAGAATCTGACTGAATTAATATTAACTACCTCACAGGGAATTAATTAATGCTCACAATGGACTTTGAAATAAGGGGAAAAGGCAAGGTCACAATGGTACAGTCTATCTGTACCATTCAAGCACGAATTCAGCTTCTTTTTTTATTATTTTCTGTAAATGCTATGAGAACAATTCACATGTTTATTTTGTCATCTGAAAAAGGCTTGTGATAAAAAGAGTGATGGAATGAAAGGGAAAATGTGTACTTGATAGGCCACATTTGTCACTGCATGTGCAGGAACCAGTCATAAGCAAATTATGACAGCAAATGAACAATTCTGATCTTTGTGGACTTCTTTAGGATGTGACCATGAAACGTGGATTCCTTTCTGACCTACATTATCTTCCTTTGGTTTGAAACCTGAGCATTCTTAGGAATGCTGTATGAGACAGAGTATATGGAAAATGGTGCCTCCATCTATGCACTTACTCATTTGCTGTGTTCTAGATTGCAGGTCAAATGTAAGGTAGGAAGAATGTATTTGACTAGTTCCAGCTGGTTCCAAGAAGCTGTCATAGCTCAGACAGCTTAGATTTAGGGACATTCATTTGCCTTGAGGAGGAAAATGGCCAATACCCTGGCTGCAGACACCCAGTACTCTCTGGGATGCCTTCTGCATGAAAGGACTGTTTAAAACAGACTGACTAGAGCACTGTGTGAATAGCACAGTGCTATTCTGCACTGCACTCTTCTGCACTAGCACTGCAGAAGAGACGTCCTCTTTCTGTCTCAAATGCAGGCTATTTTGTCTCATTGAATTTAAGTGGTCACTGTTCAGGCAAAGATCCTACTGTAATATCTATTGCAAATTGAGGAAAAGGAAATTAAACTACATCCTTAGGTGAAAATGAATGTCTGTGGCCAGTGTTCTCTTAGCACATAGGTGATATGCATTACAAACAGAGGAATTTTTTGGCATTACGTAGGATTTACACAGGCGCAACCGACAGCTCAGGATAGATCACTGTCTTTACCACTGTTGGATTAAGATGGACTAAGGTATCAAAATCCAAAATGGAATAACAATTGAGAAAAATACTAATTAAATCTAGGAAAGGGGTCCTGTCTCAGATTCACTTCTAAGTCACAGGCCCCTAGCAGAAAAATAAGTACAACAATGAAATTAAACTCTAATTCAGATGTGACCAATACATTTTGTCTTAATTTATATTATGAGTGCTCCTTATTGTATTGTAGTCAAATGAAAAGGATTTATTTAGTCAATTATCAAGGGTGAAACACCAATGAACTATGATGAAATAAATGGAAAATTACATATCCAAATGACAAAGATCTGCATACTTCTTAAGACTGCTTATATTTGCTTCATATATTTGCTCAAAGAGTCCTGATTTCAGTACAGTCACACATTCCTGGTAGTAAGGCAGCTTAAGGAAGTCACCTAGATGCGTGGATTTGCTTTGTTTTGTGTAACGGTATTTCTGTGGTTTTGACAGTGACAAATCATGAGACAGTAGAAAATGTGTGTTGCTAAGACTGTTTGAGAGACTTTGGTAAATATTGCCTTTCTTTGGAAACTAGACATGTACATCCTTTCCTCATTAATACCTGTAGGATATTTCTGGATTTACACCACGATATTTAAAGGACAAGTGCCCTAGATTTCAATGGGGCAGACTCACTAGCTAGCATAAAGTTTTCAGCATCATTAACAGTAACAATATTTTCATCCACTTGTGTCAGACCTGAATCTTATTTCTTCTGAATCTTCTTTCTGAATAAAGTGATCTGATGATTTTTTAATAAAATGATAAAATTTCTGATCTGAATCTTATTTCTTGTGGAATAACTTAATGGAAGCTAGTAGAGTTTCTATCAAGGATTGATTTACTACAATAGTTGACATGCTTAGATTTCCCGTTCATTGTAGGAAGTTAAAAACCAGGATTCCTTGGACTGATTCCTTTTTCAAAGGAAGATGTTTTTGCTGAATCACAGAAGAGTAACCTAGGTATCTCCTTTTTCAGTTTTCAGTTTTAATGGTGGAAATTCTAAAGCTTTTGGAAATAATAGAAGATTACAATAGATACTTTCAAGCCCTCATGACACACTCTGTTTCAGCTATATGTAATCAACCAGTTATCTCATCCATTATAGAAAGACCAGTAGCATTTTGCTGCTGAAAAGCTTATTAACATGTTGTTTTGTTTTTTCTTTTCTCTTTTTCCAGCGTTCGGCATCCTTAAGTATTGTGGGCTTTTCAAACGATTTAGACATGGAGTTACCTT
This sequence comes from Tringa tobata, assembly GCA_033628505.1. Taxonomy (NCBI): domain Eukaryota; kingdom Metazoa; phylum Chordata; class Aves; order Charadriiformes; family Scolopacidae; genus Tringa; species Tringa tobata. The sequence goes on along the minus strand of JAHREE010000118.1, from coordinate 17,890,539 downwards.
CAACGAAGTTATCTAGCTCGGCCGATCTACAGATGGAAGGTGCAGCTGCTGTAACACTTGGCCCATCCTTGAATGTCCTTTGTGACTGTGATACTCCAGAGTCGGTTCCCAGCTACAGCTTGGCGTTGGGCAGAGCTCCAAGTGACCTGAGCCCTGGGGCCACTGCTGGCCTCGCACCAGGTGATGCACTCCAGGGCAGTACTAAGTGCAAGGTAGGAATGGCTCAAACTCTTCTACTGAAAGGGAATCCACTTTCATTGATAGCACATGTTATTGTCAGTCAGTCAAAGGCAGCTATTTCAGTAAGTAAAGTTTTCCTTATCGGGTATTTGAAGACTGATTACAGATTATTTTCTTAAGATGTAAAGTAAGAAAACTACTAATAAAATTTGATATTTTTTATTTTTGCACCTCCTGAAGCTGGAAAATGAAGACTTCAGTACTGCAGATCATCCTTTAGAAAACAGCTTGACTACTCCTGAGCAAGATGCAGTTAATGAATTAACTCTTTCTATGCAAAAAGTTCTTGAAGAGCCTATTAATCTTTCGATCAAAAAAACTCAGCATTGCACTTCTCCTTCTGAACTGCTCACCAACACTTCCTTCCTGCCTGTGAATGCCAGAATGAGACAAATTAGAAGCAAAGAAGGTACCAGGCTTTTCATTATTACATTTAGATTTTCAGTCCTTCTTTCTTTCTTAGCACTGTGCATTGCAAGCATTGCAAATCAGTATGCTTATTAATGTGTTTACATATAAATGTGCTTTTCCAGCAAGCTTCAAATATTATCAGAGTACTTAATGCAATGGAAAAGTGTGTTTGATCTCATTTGTGGAGGAAAAACATGGAAATGATATGCCTTGAAGGATGTAGCATCCTTCATCTATGAACCAGAAATGAGTGTGTCTGTGGGAAGGACGTGGAGTATTAGTTCTCTTAGAAGCAATCCGGTTAATGAGACCTGCAGTTATGACTATTGAAGAGCTGGTTTGAAGAGTCCAAATTCAATTAAAATAAAAATTACTCCTGAAATGTAATGTGCCTTCTGCTAAGTCCTTCACATCAGTAGCATAGCAAATTTTTGTTAGGTTAATATATTGCACAGTATGTGCTTTTGCTTGGCTCTGTCTACTGTGGAACATTCCCTTCAGCCAAGGCCTTTTTCTTCTGCCTTAATGGAGAATTAGACCTTATTTAACTCTTTTCATGGGCAAATTGCCAGCATCCTTGTGCTACACTGTAAAGCCTTATTCCTGCAAACTCTAAAAGTCAATGGGACTATTCATGCAAGCAAGGGATTGCAGGATCAAGCTGTTATCCTGTGACTTATGCCAATATTTGGCTGCTTTTCTCTGTAAAAGATGAATTAATATTTTTATCTCTGTGCTGTATTTTTATTCAGAGAATTCTAATTAGTACAAAGGAGGCCTAGCTCAGTGAGCCAAGGAAATGTATTTGTCTTCTCTTACATTTACTAAGCCAAATTGTGACAACAATGCCACAGTCATTTGTGTGAGTTGTATCAGGCGCAACCCTAAAAAACTGTGCCTCAGTCAGGCTTAAGTGTCTCCGAGAGGAGCAGCTTTGTCGTACCTGGTTTGGGGGGTGTGACACTACACACAGAAGGAGCCTCAACTTACAGAATCTCACTGTCTATGACAGATGCTACAGATTTGCTCTGTGTAAAGCACAGGTCCTGTTGTGCAAGGGGATGGGAAGACTAGAGTGTTGAATTCGAAGCTGCTCCCTTTTCACAAGGAAGGATCAGGATTGAGCTATTCCCTTCCTGCTCTCACTGTTTAAAGGTGTGCAGTGAGGGGAGACCCAGGGAGATACAGTCACCGTGTATAGTGGGCACCAGTCAGAGAGGTTAACTCCATTGCAAAGGTGATGTTGTCTTTTCCAGTGGTTCTTGGTGGGACTTACTGGCTAAAGCAGTGCTGTGCTGCCAAACCCCACTGCTTCTGGTACTTATCTCCAATGACTCATCTTTTTCTAATATCAAATCTAAACATTTCAGCTTGATTTACAAGAAAATGCTTCTTATCCTAGCACCAGGGGATATGGTAAAAATTGCACATCATTTCATCATTTTTCCTCTTACAGCCATTTTTCTTCTTATCATGGCTTGCATAAACACTCTCCCCTCCCCTGCTTTTTCCTAGACTAAACAAATCTGATGGTTTCAGCATCTCCTCATGCGTCAGGGTTGTGATTTTTTAAAACCATCTCATTCCTGCTATTCTGGGTTGTCTGCAATTAAGGAGTGCTGGCCACAGCCAAACACAGTTCTACAGCTGAGGCCTCAGGGTTGCTATGCAGAGCCAGGATATGGACTTCTTGCCTTTTACATTCTTCGCTACTGGTAATACACTGTAGCAGCATTGCCTGGTTGACTCACATGTAGTGAATGGTCCACGTTAACCCTTAGTTCCTTCTACAGAGCAGCTCCTTAGTCAGTTATTTACTTTTGCGATTACATTCTTCTGATCCTTCATAAACATTATACTTACAGTTGTCTCAATTTAGTCTTACTGATTTAGGAGATTTTTTTTTTCTCTGATGTATTAAGATCATTTTTTAAATTATAAACATTCTCCCCAGTGTTTGCAATCCCTCTAGTTCGGTGTTTTCCACAAGTTTTGTAGGTACTATTATTTCATGAGCCAAATTGATCTTGGAAATGTTGATTAATATTAGGAACTCAGAACCACTGGAACATCCTCTGGTTTGACAGTGTGCAATGAGAGCTGCTCCTTCAGCTCAGTGCGCAGTCACCCTTTACTAATTCTGCCCCGAGCCATGACTTCAACCCTTCATCTGAGCAATAATCACAAGTGAATAGCGCTTTAGAAGTGACATGAAATGCACCTTTCCTTGTCAGTCTTGATTGTAATGTGTTTCCCGTGGCTGAGAACGAGTATCTTAGAGGCGCATTGCTTTCTAGCCATTGGTTAGGTACCATTGACAGGAGAGAGATTTTCTTTAAAAAAACATGTTTTCCTGGCACTCATTTGTCTCCAGATGTTACGGTTTGAGAAAACCCATAACAATCTATTGTCATTTAGACAATTATTCTATCACCTGATGACCCCTCCCCACCCAGAAGGGGAATTGGGGAACACAAGGAAACACAAAGGTTGAAATATAAATAGATTTAACAGACTAAGATTAAATAATTAACAATAATACTGAAGAACCAGTATTAATCCCAATACTGATATAAGATATACAAGAATTATACTCAGCCAATTCTGTCAGTAGGAAGCTGTGCACTCCCAGCAGTGGACAGCAAATGTTGAACACTGCAAGTGCAATGGCGTCAGGAGGAAGGGAAGGCCTCAGGGGTCTGGCACCGGGGCAAGGAGTTGTCTGGACCGCTGCCATCAAGGGAGAGAGAGCTACGCAGAAAACTTTTCTAATTTATATTGAATGTGACGTTCATGGTATGAAATAATCCTGTTGGCCAGCCTGGGTCAAACGCCCAGGCCTCGCTTCTCCTTGTCCCTGCACCTGGCAAGGCTTGAAAACACTAACCTTGAATCCCACTAACCTTGACTCCCCAGCCTGGCTGGCTATAAAGTAAATATTTTCACAAATTCAGACACTAGAGTCTTCTAAAAGTGCAATTTTCCCCAGCATTAGAAGAAAAGTTAGTCCTGTCTCCCTCAACCCAGGACACCAGATAGCCATGATATTTGGTTTGTTTTATTGTTAGTATTGCCTGTGTCAAATTAATTCCTAAGAAAAGAAGGAGTTACTATGAAATTTGTCAGTGGACTGGTATTTATGAGGGCATCCACTGGGGCATTCATCTCTACCCCATCTCATCTCTCTAAAGTTGCTTCTTTACTCTTGTGTCTAATACCAGCTAATAGCTACAGTTACTTGCATGCTTATATAATGGACAGTTTTTAATTCATATATTTATGTTACATTGGAAGGATAGAAAAGAATCATAGTGTTTGCTTTTGTCCCTCAGTGGCAGATGGGGCACAGAATTTCCTTCCTGTTTTCAAGTAACTATCAAATAATTCAAGGAATTATCCAGATGCTTCTTAGCATGGAGCAGAAGACCACAGAGACTTCCAGTGCCCCAAGGGTCCAGACCTCCATAGGTCTGTTTTTCTAAAATGAAGGCTGTATAGCAAAAGAGGATTACTTATGTTGTTCCATGTATATGGGTTATTGTGGCATAGCTGTGTACATATATAATTCCCTGGGTATGTAAACAGTTCAACAAAATATTTTGGAAAGTCTCCTCATATTCAGTACAGAAGGTATGGTTAAAAGCAATGAGAAAGAAAAAGACCGTATCCCAGAATAGAAAATAGCACATGCATTTTCTATACATATAGATTAAATGATTCCATAATTCACTTATGATATCATATTAAACACCAGTCAGAAGTACATGAATATTGAAGTATCTGACTCTGATATTATAAATATTTTATTCATTTTCTTATCTTCTGTTCCAGATTCCAATAACTGTGAAAAGGAACATTTTGAAATGGATATGAAAAGCAATCAGAATGTCAGGTAACGGAGTCTTTTCTTATACCAAAGCACTGGCCATGAAATTTTATGCATGTATTTAGAAAATTTGTCACCATTAATGATAATGGAGAAATTAAAAATGATGCAAGATTCCTTATAGATAATTATTCTGAAAGTTGTAAAGTATTCTTTTAAACTTGAAAACAACAGTTTAGAAGAAGTGATGAGTTCATGTATTTCTGTTACTCTGTGATTTTCCATAATGAATAAATATTTTCAGGCTTATCTCACTTGAACAATTCAAAACTGTTTAGCCCCAATTAAAGCTAAAAAATATAATGGGAACAGGATTAACGTTATTTCAACAATTTTATAAAATTTTTTTTTCAGTTACTGCTCTGATAGTATTTTAAAGTAAAGTTGATGATGTGCTGTGTTCCTGCTTGAAGCCAGCCACACTGAAAAGTATCAAGCATGACTTAAATTGGAATGGGCGGGTGCTTGGATGGATGTATGCTTCACTGGGTAAAAAAAATGGCTGGATTGTGGCTGTGCCCAAAGAGTGATGGTGAATAGAATTAAATGCAGTTGGTGGCTGGTCACAAGTGGTGTTTCCTGGGGCCCAGTACCGGGGCTGGTTCTGTTTAATATCTTTATCAATGATCTGGATGAAGAGATTGAGTGCACCCTCAGTAAATTTGCAGGTGACGCCAAGTTGGGCGGCAGCGCTGATCTGCTTGAGGGTAGGAATGTTCTGCAGAGGGATCTGGACAGGTTAGATTGATGGGCCAAGGCCAATGGTATGAGGTTCAACAAGGTAAGTGCCAGGTCCTGCACTTGGGTCACAACAACCCCATGCAGCGCTACAGGCTTGGGGAAGAGTGGCTGGAAAGCTGCCCGGAAGAAAAGGACCTGGGGTTGTTGTTCAACAGCTGGCTGAATATGAACCAGCAGCATGTCTAGGTGGCCAAGAAGACCAAAGCATCCTGGCTTGTATGAGAAATAGTGTGGCCAGTGGGACATGGGAAGTGATCATCCCCTAGTACTACCCAGCACTGGTGAGGCCACACCTTGAGTACTGTGTTCAGTTTTGGGTCTCTCACTACAGGAAAGACACTGAGGTGCTGGAGCAAGGGCAAGGAAGCTGATGAAGGGTCTAGAGCACAAGTCTTGTAAGAAGCGGCTGAGGGAACTGGGGTTGTTTAACCTGGAGAAAAGGAAGCTGAGGGGAGACCTTATCGCTCTCTACAACTACCTGAAAGGAGGGTGTAGAGAGGTGGGGTTGGTCTCTTCTCCCAAGTAACAGGTGATAGGACAATAAGAAATGCCCTCATGTTGCACCATGGCATGCTTAGATTGGATATTAGGAAAAATTTCTTCACTGAAAGAAACATTGGAAAAGGCTGCCTTTCCAGTGGTTGAGTCACTGTCCCTGGAGGTATTGAAAAGATGTGTAGATATAGTGCTAAGGGACATAATTTAGTGGTAACTTGGCAGTGCTAGGTTAACATTTCAACTTGATCTTAAAGGTCTCTTACAACCAGGGTAAAGTTTTAGCACAGAAATTAGTAATGCATTTACACATATGATTAATTTAAAGTGATTGCATTCACATTTCTTAAAGAATTGGCATGTGAAAAAACATTTCAGCATTTAGCCAGCAGAGTTACAGTTACAAAGGAAAAGGAACACAAAAAATATTGTGTGAAAAAACGTTGAAACTTGGGAAGGAGGAAAATTTTATGGAATATGACTGAATTTAACCATGTGTCACTTTGATTATAGATCTAACCCTAAGGAGCAGAAGATTCCCTATGTGAGACTGGAACGTCTGAAAATATGTACATCAGAAGCAGGGGAGCTCCCGGTATTTAAGCTCCAGCCACAGGACAGTGAGCAGGAGGGCAGTTTCCTCCTCATAATTGAATCTGGGACCCAGTCTTCAAGTATGTCTATAAAGGTGAGTGGTATTTCCTTGAGTCTTTATCTGCTTTCTCCTCTTTTTCCCACTGGCTTGTACCCACAGTTTCTGAAAGTTATTATACACTGAACAGGTCAGTTGATTCGTTTCACCCTTGGACACTTCTGTGATGGGTTGAAGTAGTAGAGATGCAGCTTTTAGTTTTCTGTATAGCTTCCTGATACTTCCATTTCTGGGAAGTCTGTCTCTGGGATTGGATAGCTGTAGTGTTTTTGTATTCTAGCAAACAACCTGGCTCATCTGTCTACTTACAAATATAGGAAAAATAGCTTAAGACTGACCTGAATGCATATTTAAGAGAAAGGAACCGGTTCCAGAAATCAGAGTGTAATAGATTTTTAAAAGTTTTGTATTCTATTGCTTTGTTGGAATCTTGACTGTGACCTTTCCACAGAGAGCTGTGAGTTGTTTACAGTAAAATTTGCAAATAAGATTGTAAAGTGTCTAGATTGTAAAGTTTCTATCATCTGTGATATGAAATCTGTACAACTCTCTCACAATGCTGTTACATTATGCTATGTGGAGGAAATGACCAAAGTGACCTGTGGTAGATGTTGAGCTGAGCATGAGCCTGCTGAACCCCAGTGCCCTCTCCAGTAGAGTTTACTGCAGAGAAACCATTTTGTCTGCAGATAGCCGCTGCTGTTACATGCTTATATGTGAAAATGATGATTGTGTGATCACAGATTTTTCTTCATTCAAGATAAATAAAGATAGTCCACCTGAAGGACTGAAATCCAAAGAGGAGAACTCAAAGGACAGAAAATTTCTCATATCCCAGGCTACAGAACAGACACAACCCCCTCTTATAGATACTGCATTTGTTGATCAGAAGCTCAGCAATGGCATCTCCATCATGAAAAAATCTCCAGTTACTCAGGAAGTCAGTCCAATTGAAAATGAGGATTTCTGTGCTGTGTGTCTTAATGGAGGAGAACTGTTGTGCTGTGATCATTGCCCCAAGGTCTTCCATCTCTCCTGCCATGTTCCAGCCCTGCTCAGCTTTCCAGTGTGAGTATGTATGACACTTCACTAACTCAGTTTCTGCTCGCTGCTTTGAGACAGAATATATCCTCAGGGCTGTATGTGTCAACCTTGTACAAAGGCAAGGACTGTATCTCCCACCTGCCTTTTTTTGTTACTTTTCTTGCAAAGGGAAGAATTGTCTTACACACTAGGAACTAGGTGAATTATTAACAAGAACTGTTTTCAGCGATGTATGCCCTTTCTGCAGTTAGCTGGCCAGTACAACAAAGGAGGTGGTAGACCTGAGGTTTAAAAACATTCTCAGGACTTACTGTAGAAAAATAAAATCCTAAGTCTCATGTAACATCTGTGGTGTAGATGTTATCTCTTCTCTGCAAGAACAGTGACTAGCACAAGGAAAGGGCAATCAGTGAGTTCCTACTCAGTTTTCTAGTGATTTTATGGGAAATCTAGGATTTTGGTAGCTTTTTAGAAATATTTAGGACATTGGTTTTCCTGAGACATACATTCCCTAACAACTTGTCACAAATTAATTACATATAACAAAGAGACAGAATTAGGTAAACGTCCACATATCAAACTTTAAAAGTGAGACTGAATAATATTCATTACTGGTGGTGTATAATTCTGAATTCTGTTACAAATCATACCAGGTGGGACCAGAGGCTACTTCATTTGTGCCAAGCCCCGATAACTGTCACAGCTGAGAAAAATACCTTGTGAGATAGTAGTTTGGAGATTCTGGTTTGTTCCTTCTGTTCAAAAAGCAGGCATTTCCATATCTTGGCTTTTCACTCTTTTCTCTAATAACTAAGTCATTATTAAACCTTTAGTTTTAAAACAAAGTGTAAACCAATTTTTCCTTTTAAAATAAACTTCCTAGGCAAAGTTAAATATTAATGAAGTAAATTAATTCCCTTTGTTGAAGTTCTGTAGTTCTGTTCTAGTAGTTAGTTGAATTCATAGTTCTGTAATACACCTTCACCTATAGTTATTCAGGCCCTGATGTTACAGAACGCTAGTTAAGGACGAGACTTGTTTCCAAATACAGTGATTCCTGAGGTTTGTTATTTGACAGGGTGGATATCAAAATTTGACACAAGTTTTGGGTTCTTGTTTTGCAGGGGAGAATGGGTGTGCACGCTTTGCCGTAATCCAGTGAAGCCGGAGGTAGAATATGACTGTGAAAACACACGCTACAGCCACAGCTGTAATGCACAATATGGCCTTGATGAATATGACCAGAAGGTGCGAATAACTATATAATGTACTATTTAAAAAAGGACATATCTCAGCATGCAGCTTTGCCTCTTCATTGGAAAGATGACTGTTTTGACTTGGTTGCTACTCAAATGTTACAGAGAGCAGTAAATACAACAAAAGCATTGTTGGTATTGAGTCGTATCAGTCTCTTCTATCTAGATGTTGCTGTTCAATTTTAAGATGAATGACGTGTTATAGAAAGATGAAGCAGGCAGACCTGGAATTCCTTTCTCCTTTGAACAGGGAAGTTGCACTCAGTAGCAGAGCAAGTTTCCCTGAGTCAACTTTGCCTGGTTTTCTGCCACTGAATTTTTTTCCTTTAAGACTTGTCACCTTCTCAGACATCTGTTTAGGCCAATTGCAATAATATTTTTGTGATGTAGACACTTTTCCAGCTTCAGTCATACTGAAATCATCACACAGTCTTCATATATATCATTAATCCCCTTGAAGATGACAGTTAGACACTGTTAACTCAGCCTAGATGAAAGCTTATCTCTTTACATCCCCATTATCAGTTCCTATACCAAATCTCCCATGAAAATTGCCTTTTCTTAGAGCCCACTTGGTACTTGGAAGCCACAAGTTGCAAATAAATGTCCTGTTTGTATTGGTGAGAGCTGTACAGGGAGGCTAAGTCCACACAGCTGAGTGCTAATGCTGAGCTGACCCTGCACAAATGAAGCCTGGAGTAAGGCACTGATCTGATCTGGGCACCATACCTAAAGACAACAGCAATGATTCTTAGAGCATTGGGGCCCCTTGGCAAGGCCTATGACCATAGCCACAGCACTGCTTAAATTCATCCATTCTGTTTCCAGACCTGAGCTACTCTGTCCATAAAGAGGTGGATGTAACTTCTTGACTTTGATGTGATCCCTGTTTCTGTTGGATTGGGTAAAACTGGCCAGAAATAGTTGGGATTGGGGTCTTGATTAGTGAGGATCTACCTAGAACATGGAGTTGATTAGAAATTACATTACTCATGAGTAAACATGGCTTATAATGTCTTTGTAGTGAATTTTTTTTTTTGCATCAGTGAAAAAAACGAAGACTAGTATAAGTATTTTACAAGTCGATGATGATTTAACAGAACTGTACTACCAACTACATAACTTACTTCCATTTGTATGAATGGATATGAACAGTGTGGAACATTTTCCATTTAGCTGTTTCCACATTGTTGCTGCTGTTCTTTTAGTTAAGAGCCAAGGAATAGATCTGGAGTGCAGAAAGGAAATTGTGATAGCTATGAATTCCCAAGAGTTTCCAAGAAAGACACATGCATACCAAAATTTTTACATAATGCTTCTTTTCTTGCATTTCTTGACTATACTTGCTTTCAAACTATAAAAATGTTATGAGGCAAAATGTCCCCAAATTGCCATTTTGCATCAGAAATGCGCAGACTGCATGAAAACTCCCCTTGTTGTTACTATGATTGATTAACTATGGGCAAGAATGTAACTGACTTGTTTTAAATTAAAATGCATTTCGAATTTGGCTTCTACAGAAGTGTGAAAAGCTGGTGCTTTCCCTGTTCTGCAGTAGTATGAGCCTCCCATTCCATGAACCTGTCAGCCCCCTGGTAAGTACTGCCTATGCATGGGTCAGAGGGAATCCAAAGAATGCTCTGGCACACCTCATGAGTTTCTCCTTTGTCTTCTTTAAAGATATACATTAGCTTTTTTTTTCTGAACACTATTGCTTCCTATGGAAGGGTAGGTATTTCCCTCTTGCAGGTGCTTTGAAGATGCCAAGTCAGAAGCAGGTAAATGCTGACCAATGTTCTCAGGCCAGGTTTGAGTGCCAATTAAAATGCTGGTAGGATACAAAAGGTATATGAGGAGTTCCAGCAATTAAGAAAGTTGACTTGCTGCATACATGGAGAATGTGGAGCTGCCATAAGAGAGGTCTGCTTTATAAATAACCCCAGACTCCCTCTTTTCTGGTGTTTTGCACAAGGGTGGTAAAGTGACCGTGTCCACAGGAAGTTGTAGAGACTTCATCCATGTACTCAATGTTCACAATATTATTTTAAGGAAGATATAGATTCATCCTGTTGTAACATTAGAAGACAATGTAAAACAAGTTGGAGGAGGAAAATCAGAGGAGTAAAAAAAGGAGTAAAAAAAAGGTAAAAAAACCTAGGAATATTTGGACTATTCCTAAACCTAGGAATAGTCCAAATAACATTATAAAAAATATTCCACCTAATAAAGCTTGCAATGGACCTATGGAACACATTACCTAACAAGTAGGTTGTGATCCAGAAAGATTTAAGGAGTGGGATATCCTGCTAGCTGGTGCCTATTGAAAAAGACTTTTGTTGAACTTTAAAAAGAGTGTTTAGCAGCACATGTTTAGTCACTCTTGGCAGATTACTTCCCACCGTATCCGCAGCCAGTATCTCAGCACATTATTTTTATAACTACTTGGGGGAAATGCTAGCTAATTGTCAGTGTTAGATATATTACTGATTAAAGTTGAATGACAACATTTCTATCTGCAGGTAAATGTTAGAACGTGAAAATAGCAGAGTAGTCACTGAAACATGCTATTCTCAAGATCAGTCTTGCAAGCAAGTACGTTTTTAATCAAACCAAAAAGCACCCAGGAAGATGATGTGCAAGTGTAGGCACCAAAAGACTAGAGCTCTTTCCCTTGATGCAAGGAATCCTCTGCAGGGACTTCTGTCCAAACTTGGACAAAGGTCTCTGGAGAGGAAATGTTTTCATTTAAAATATTACATACCTGTGTTTTATTCTTATTGCAGGCTCGCCATTATTATCAGATCATCAAAAGGCCAATGGATTTGTCAGTCATACGAAAAAAGCTGCAAAAAAAGGACAAGTCCCACTATTCTGCACCTGAGGAACTTGTGACTGACGTGCGTCTCATGTTTTGGAACTGTGCGAAGTTCAATTATGTAGGTTTCTAATATGCATGGGTGGGGGGGATACAAGCGAAAGGGTTGCTCTTTGAAGCTGTCACATTGGTGTAACTGTTGGTGCCATTGACATCAGATATGGGATTGGGATAAACAGAAGTTTTAATCATTTTTACTCTTTGGAAATTATATGTCTTTTTTTTAATGACAGAAATGGAGATATATATGGATCTGAGAACCTGAGGCACATATGGATGTAAAATGTCCCTCTAAGGGACATCTTAGCAGACAACTTTTTGTATTGATTCTGAGTTTGGTGTGAGAAGCCAGCTATAACCAGGAAAATAATCAGCTAGGGAAAATTCAGGTGTATAGAAATTCCTAAGCAATAATGACTGCTATTCTTTTGAGTTCACTGCACATCTCTTTTTTGTAGAGATGCAAAAATGTGTTCCATAATAGCAGCATCTGTTTTTTATTTACATTGTAAATGCAGAGGACTAATGGGCTGTAGAAAATGTGCAGGAGACTAATGGAGGTGTAGCAGACAGATCCAAGGTGAGACATTAAGGCAGAGTAATCATTTGGTTTTGATCCTTGATGTTACCTGTGTGTGATAACATTGAGTGGTTATTTATTCTCTTGCAGCCAGATTCGGAGGTTGCTGAGGCTGGACGATGCCTAGATGTATTCTTTGAGAGCAAACTGAAGGAGATTTATCCAGATAGGCATTTTCCTTCCATGCAGCAAGAAGACTCTGATTCTGAAGAAGTGGAGAGTCAGAACAGCAAAATGCTGCCCCAGGATTTTCAGTGGCCGTCACATGGACAGGAATGCATTCAGCCTAAAAGGAGACGGCGCCATACTGTAAGATTGCAAAAGCAAAAGCATTTGGTTGCTAAGTGGCCACCCTGCTAATTCTGTTTACAGCTACTGATGGGAAGTTGTGACAGGGCTGTGTGGGAAAACTGTCAAGCTTCTATCACACAGATGTGATCAGTTCTACAATTTCATGTCAAGATCCTCTGAGTGGAAAAAAGTGTCAGTTGTATATAAATATATGAGCATGAACAAATGAAGTCTCTCGGGTCACACAGTTATCTTCCTAGCAGAAAACTCTGCCAAGATTTTTAAAAAGACTGAACCCTCTAGCTATTCACTGTTTTTTTCCTTTGTACACAGGAAAGTGAAAAAACTAAAAGAATGATGTTTCAGCCAGCTAACAGACTTCCTCAGGTATGACCTCCTCAAGACATGAGATTTGCTATGAGGAATCCAGCAGCATAACTGACAGAGTTAAGGTGTGTGGGAGGAAAGCAAAGCACTCAGGCTGTTTATTTAAACTCTCCTAATCTGCTGACCATATGCCTTATTTCTAGATGTTGTGGATAGATAACAAAGTGTTTGAATCTGTCAATATTCAATCTGTTAAATCATACGTATGTTTTGCAGTGTTTACACTGAAGTACTAATGTTTTGGTGATAGGTAACGATGATTAATAATAAAAGTAACATGCTAATAATATCTAATACTGCAGTACCATTTTGTAATTTGTTCAACATGATATCTCTATTTTATAGAGCACAGGTAACCATGTAATAATCTCAGTGTGAATGTTGGCCATGCTTTGTGATAAATGCAATGTGTAGTCATAAAAGCCCCATTCCCGTTGTCTTAATCAATGATTTTTCTGGAAGCTTGACTGCTCAAGGCCTATCTGATACAGTCTAATGTGATTATCTGATTAGCTGTTTCTTTTGAAGATGAGCTTTTTCATTAAATTTTGAAAGAACAAGTGCTAATACTAGGGCTCTTTGTGAGCTGTTTCTGAATACATACTGGATGCTCTATTTGTAAGAAATGATTGTTTTGGTATCTAATTCATGCTTGGTAAAGTAGCGTGGAATTTCTTGGGTCTCAAAGGCAGCAATGCAAGCCAGTTGTTTTTCTTTAAAGTAGATATTGGAATTCAGTAAATTAACTATGAAGCAAATTGCATGGTTATAGAAGTGCCTATAAAATAATGTCTTATATTCCTGGGGTTTTTTTTTTGGTTATTTCTTGTAGTTGTGATTACCAACACTGCTAGAAGATGATAATAATGTGTATATGTAGAAGCTCAAACAAAATTTTCTTTTTATTTTGCTAAATTCCACAATGTATTGGCTGAACACCACCAAGGGTCAGAAGAGCAATTTTAGAGTTCACTTAAACAAAGGGTATCATGTAATTGTAAAGCCTGAAGGGTGGGATAGGTAACAAGACATGACACCTGATCAGAGAGTGATGGTTCGCAAGCTGCTTCCCACCTCTTCCAGAAGCAGGTGAGCCAGTTCTTTGTGGGGCCAATGCTTTCTTCATGTGTGTGAAGGGCATCTTCCTCCTCAGAGCTCTGCATAAAGATGGGCTGTGGTGGCTCTGAGAGAGAAGGGTTGTTGCAGATTTCAAACAGAGTTAAAGTTCATTTTAATTAGGTTCCTGTAAACAAAGATGGTATTTTCAGCATAGTTTATATGGGCTATTTTGTCTGGTAACAATGTATGTTATTTTAGATAAGACTTTAAAGCAAAGATTTATATATGAAATAATAAGATGTGAATGTTATTCTACTGTCTATGTGACTTACTGTTTGCCATTAACTTGATAGTGAGCTGATGTTTTCTTTTCTTTGAAGAAATGAAAGTCTGGATATTATAAGCTGACTGGAAAACTGTGAGATGAAGGGACAGCCTTTATATTTTCTATATGTGAATTCCTGTGTGTTTGCTTTCTGTCAAACTCCTATTCTCAAAACAGTAAGTGTCTTGGCACAGGGAAATGTGTGCAGGTTTGCAAATGAATTAATCACCCTTATCTGTGCTACAGGTATCACCTTTTCTCAGTTGGTAATTAATTCCTCCATACAAGACCTATATTTTACCATTAATAGCACAAAAATAATATGCCGTAGAGTCTTCATCTAAGGGCAAAGGTAGAAGAGGGGAGAAAGTATTGACAACTTCACCTTTTCGTGGAAGAGCAGAGTCAACAAGAGCCTGCTTCTATTTCTTAAAGGCTGTGAGTTTGTTAATGGTACCATTAGTTTTGAAGAACATCTGTTTTAATAAAATTTATCCAGGGTATGTATACCTTTATTAAAAATAGAAGTGTACCAGTTTGTCATCATATACAGATACCCTTTGAATGTGTGCTGGCAGGACTCTATGGCTTGAGCACTCTTAAGGCTGACTTTGTTTTTGATTGCTTCACAAAGACGTAGTAATAGTTAAAATAAATACTTGTAAACTTCATGTCACATTGGTAAGCAGAACAAAAAATGAGTCATACTTTCAGACACAAATCTGTGGGTCAGTAACTTCACAATACATTGTATGTCGTAAGAACATTATCCATCTCAGACCTTGCCTTAAAACCGCTGGCTTGTGATGTTCCTGCTGATGGGGCCTGTGAATTCTTGGGGCATTTGTTCTGTTGAAGTCCAATTGCATACTGGTAACGGCACTGACACATATGAAAGAAAGGGTCTCTCTTCTAAAATCTAACAGCCCACATGGCCCAAATGAGAATTGATAGATCACGTAGTTACTTTTTTCTTCTACACACAACCTGTTTCACAATCCAGAATTTGTAGGAGAGGAAACAGGGAGAACCCCTGAAGTTTTCCACTGGAAATAAGTATAGCAGAAACAAATGCCAGGAAAACTATGGAAACCCCAGTGAATGTGCTAGGATCCTGCAAATGCAGACAAGGGCAGAATTTTTCATTTTTTCTTTAGTAATGGGTTACTTGTAGAATGGGAAAATCCTCTTTATGGTAAAGCAGTTTGAAAAGAGATTAATTACCCTTCAGTAATAGGTCTGTTGAAGAAGAAATGACAGCTACAAATTTGACTTTCATTCCCCTACAGACATTTTCAAAGACATTCTTCTTCCAGTATCATTACAGCAGAATGACATTAGAGTTAAGACAAACAGGTGTTTAACAGTTCAGATTATTGAAGGACTGCATGTTTATATGTGTAATGTGCTTTGCTGAACAATAAAATATGTGAAATGTATTTTTGCACATCAAACTGAAATTTTTGCCCTGAGTACATCTGTGTTCAATTACTATATGGATTATATAATATCATTTAGCACATTTTAGCTAAGTTGTTGATAACTACTGATGGTAAAGCAGAATGGTTACAAAAGCAGCTATGCTAACACAGGAGATTAGCTTTCTATTTGTGCAGGAATTTTCAATACCAAGTAGATATTTTGCTTTTTCATTTCTCAATTAGCGTAAGTTAGTGAGAACCAAACATGCCATGAATAAGTAACAAAAAATGTTTGTAGTTTCAATGTATGTATATATTAAAGTGCCAAGGAACATACCACTTACTAGTGAGATGAAAAAATTATTGTTGTGTATTTTATCAGAAGGAATCAGAAAATATATTCTAAAATTGAAAATGCTAGAAATTGAAAAATGATGGAATAATTTACAAAAAAAAAAGAAGGCAAAAGTACTGTATTGGCAAAAAGTCTGGCAGACCCTGCAAGTTTTTTTCTATCATTATTTGTTCCTGTCAATTTGGTTTATGGCAGTATAAAACTATCAGCAGCAACTTTCTGACCTGGAGGCCTACTGGCTTGAGGGGTAAGGAATTGTTATTTCCACATTACAGCTGTGCTACTCTTCAAACATAATTAAGAGAGAATTTGTAGATAGAGATAACTTTTTTTTTTTTTATTGTACGAACAGGAAGATGTAGAAGAACTTCTGGGCATGCAATTCCTTCAAGTGTGAAATACAGGCAATAGACTTCAAAGCCAAGCACCAGATGAGTTTTTCTGACTTGAATAAGATATGAGCGACATAATCTGAGGGAAAATAAAGATAGGCAGTAATTGCGGGCTAAGGAGGATGTACGTCTTTTGAAGTTGTCTTTGTAGGTCAGGAGCAAGAAGTGAGAGGTGCAGTGATTGTTTTCTGAGAAATGTTAACCCCGCTGTCTGTTTCTGTCATTTAGTAAATGTTTATGAAAGTCCATTTTAGCGAGCAGTTTTATGTGTTTTCATGACAGCATTTAGTAGGTTGGTAGCATTTAGTCTACTAAGCAGACTTTCACAGAAGTTTATATTAGGATATGAAACAGAAGGAACATAGTATTTGGATGGCTTTGTTGTGAAATGTGTTTACTGTGTTGGGAATACTTACTGTGGAAATGAGAAATTACACCATTAATATTTGTTGTCAAATATCTAGCTCCACTTGCTCCATTTTCCTTCCAAGTGTCTGAAAAGAGGTTCTTGAAAGATACTTTTCAGATAACTTCTTCCTGTGTAGGATGCAATTTGTAACAAATTCCCTGTAAATTCTGTCTTGCAGTATATTTTCACTGCAGAAAAGCCCTTTTTAGGTTAAGGAGATAAGACATGCAGATGTTTTTACCAGAGCCAATAGGGTAGTGTCTGAAGGTTGGAGAGTATTTTACTGCTTTTGAGGAGTATTTGAGATGGTTACCAGTTCTATGGAAGTAGCAACACTGATTTATGGTTATGCTGTGGATGTTAGTTTGTAAGTTACTATTCTTGATTATAGTGCCTAGGACAATTACATCAGTACAGAAGCGTTCCAGGGACAGTCTGTTACTGAGGCAATGCTTATTAAATATGTTGTGAAAGTCAGTGAGGGAATCCAGGTTTCCGGTACAGACAAAAGAGATGTCAGTTATTTTAGGCATAACGTAAATGCTATGTTCCTAGATCATCTCTGCTGAGATGATGTATCTGTCCTTTATTCTGACGTTCTTCCCTTACCTGATGCATCTGATTGCTTGCCACACTAGAAGAACTTTTTGACAATGTTTCTTGCTAACAGTCATGAGTTCACTTTAGATGGAGAAAAAAAATAATCTATTTTTATACGCTGACATCTGGACAGGAAATGAAACATACTTGAATAGTTTTCCTTGTTTGCTTATTAGCCTGCTCTTGCTTCTGATGAAGTTAGTAAGAGCAGGAATGGTTCTTACATCTCTTTAAGTTCAGTACTTGCTCAATATTCCGTGATATCCTGCTCTAAGAAAATGTTGGTACTATTGCATTTTTTTCTGCAGTAGACTTCCTAGAGTTTCTTGATGTAGTGCAGGTATAGGACAAACAGAGAAGTCATGAGATGCCTTATGGGAAATTTACAGTAGACTGTATGAAAACATTGTAAAATATTCAAATCAGAGCTAGCTAGTTGCCAGGTGTTGTGCTGACAGCCTGCACTCGGCTGAGCTTCTCTCCTGGCTGAATGAACAAGCCCAGTGCCCCAGTAGTGTTTCAGATGTTGAATTATGCTTATAGAAACTCATAGAACTTAATCTGCTTTTATATCATTTTATAAATGTCAGCGTAGAGTGATCACAAAACGCAGCAGAACAGTGCTATCTTTAGACACTGAAAGTAAAACAGATAAACTGTGTTGTAGTAGGAAAGTTAGGGTATTGGAGTGGTGGGATGTTTTATGTAGTCATTTCTGGATCACACGGTAATTTATAAGTTAGTGTGTTGATTCTCTAAATAATCACATTTTTACTATTTATTACACTTTTACTGTTTCTTGCAACAGCATTAAAACAGACCTAAATGCAAGTCAAGGAAACAGTTTATGCACATGCCTATGCCATGTTGCATCAGCTGTGGTGTGTAGTGCAAATCTTCTAAATTTACAGATCACTGGGCCAAGCTAAGCAGTTCTCTCCTGATGCTGAACAGCAGATGGAAAACACCCTTAATCTCTAATAATGAAAATATTAATAGAATGGGATGATAGCTGTATAACTAGCAGACTATGCAAAAGTGTTCTGTAAACAAATCACAGAAATTAAACAAAAACCTTGTAGGATATTTTATTCTGTGGTATAAATAAAGAAACAATATAGAGCTTAGATAAAGTGAAAATCAATTCAAAATTCATCCTTACACCTACCCAAACTCTGTGCTGCTTCTTACACAGTTGTAAATGCCTCAGACATCTGCAGTGCAGTATATTAACAAAACAGGTGGGCTTCAGTTTATGAGAAAAAACATTAAAAATTTCAGTGCTTTAGGCAAGCATTGGCCACTCTGTTTCTTTTTTCCTGTGGTCTCTGAGGGCTTTAGAAACATTGGTAAACTGGCTCTCATCCGTGTTTGTGATGTACTTATAAATATTTCCCATTTATAGCTTTGAAAAACAGCATGATAAGCTAATGGAGCAAGTGAGCAGCAGAGATGGAAATTGAATATAGCCCTTGGACCCAGGAGCAGGATTATCGTTTAGCAGTGTTAAAGGAAAGTATTGTGAGACATTTCAGATTTGGGATGCACAGCTAAAAGCATTCATTACGGAGGAGGGGATTTGGCTCTGGCAACGTGCTGCAAGCAGTGCTTGAGGTTAGCACCTCTAGTCCTGGAGCGGTGCTGACAAATCACACAAACTTTTTCTTACCCACAGGGAAGTTTTATCCAGTGAAGGGGAATGGGGCAATGCCCGACCCATTGCTGCAAATCTGCAGCTCGGGAGCAGTTGCAGTGGCCTGGGCAATGCAGATACCATAATAGTAATCTCTGGCTGAGTGAGGTTATCTCAGGGATATTACAAACAGGATGGATTTTCTCCAGAGGATGAATCTCATAAAGGTTTCTCAGAAATAATATTCCATACCATTCGAGAAAAATGAAAGTCTTTATCTTTGGTCTTTTAAATACCACGAAAATCTCTGCTGTGCCAGAACTATTGGTTGGAATGAGTCTGCTGGACAAGGAAATCACAGCAACAATCTTTTGAGTTGACAGTCTCACTGTTTGGTCGTAACTCTTGCATCATGTTCAAAGCTCTTCCCAGACTGCTGGAGCTGTGCTGTGCCGTGTTGCATCATGCCAGGCTGAGCCCCGTGCCATGGGGCCAGTAATCCCTGAAGGCGGGAGGGAGGCAGCCTGCTGTGGACACATGCTGGAGAGGTGGGAGCACCCTCGAGACATTCAGTCCCTGAGCTGGGAAAAGTGTTACTCCAGCACGCTCTTCGTCTGCTGTCTAGATACTCATAAAGCAGAAGGATATTTAATGGAAGGAGAATATGTAATTTCCCTCCTTTCTGTGATCCTAATTAGGAAATACTGTAAGTATCTGAAGATATTTATAGCCATAGAACTCAGCCTTCTACTCCTCTGGCTGGAGAAGGGAAGGTACCTGCAGAATTAGTCAGATTTTGCATTTATTGGATTTTACTGTTTCCAAATAATGCATGTTCACTTTCAAATAAATTTACCTTGGTTCCCTCAGTTCTTCCCAGATGTCAGTCCTTCTTATAATGCCCTTCTCATTTTGAATTAAGCTCTCCTGCATTATTAATTCAGCAGTTTGTAATTAAATGATTAGCTAATCAAATTGTTCCCTCCAGAGTATCTGTGTAAACGCATTGAAAACTGATTGATTTAACTGAGGTCATTCAGAGATTGTTTAGCCTTCAAACTCACCGTTATGAAGGATGAGAAATAAAGAGGAATAGATCTCAGGAGGAAAAGGCTCTCTGACCTGGGGGCAGGAGAAGTGTGTATTTTAACCTTGTACATGTTTTCTTGCAGTTCCTGTGGAAAAAAAAAACAGAATTGTCCTGGAACTAGAGATCCAAAATTACATGGACTTTTGTGTTCATATCACTTTACCTGTCAAAGCTGCAGTTCAGATTTTAAAATGCACCATTATAATTAGCTGCTTTCTCCTTTGGTTTATACTGACTGGCATCATATGGGAACAAAAGGAGAATTCCTTTAAGGGAATTAAAGGTGAGTAAGCACAGAAGGACGATACTATGGGGGTGGCATCACAGTATTGTTATTGCTGGTTTTGTTAGAGAAGTTAAGTTCTATGTATAACTTTCCCCACTGATTTGAGCAAAACTGCTTCTGCAGCTCTTATGAAAAGATAAAATGCTCACACCGTCATAAAGGGGTGGGAGGAGATGAAGTTAACTTTTTTTATTTCTCCCTCAGTTAGCTTTTGCAGCTGAATGGATGTTTTCTTAGCTCCCTCAACAGCATTTAGGTACTGGACACTTCCAGAGGTGGTGGCTCAGCCTCTACTGGTCAGCAAACTTTAACGACGCAGCAAAGTCCAGGTATTCCCTATATTCCCTTTAGACCAAATGACACAGCAAGGCAACCTGCTCCTCCCTGGTAGTGGGAGAGTCACCACCCTGTGGTAAAGCAATGCAGAGATTCGGCTCGCTGCTAGGCTGACTGTAGGGCAGCGAGTAGTTGGTACTTCTAAAACAAGGCAGTTGGCTCCCTCTGCTGATTTGCAGCATGATTTTTGTTGTTTTAAGCAATGAGCACTCTCCTTCTTTAGGTCCTGGAGGTTCTAGTATCATTGTGCCTACTGGTTTTAATGTGGTTTCTTTCCCTGTGAAGTAATTACAAAGCTGTGTGTTCCCCTTCAGCTTAAAATCTGTACAGACCTTTACAAAGATTAATATATGTATTTATAACGAGAATCAAACTGTAATGTGGCAGCTGAGTATAAGCATTTTAGGTAAGATCGCCATAAAACCATAGTTACACCCATCTGTTTCCCTTAAGTATCCAGTAGAAAACAGTTAGAGTTTATGTATCTCTTGATAGCTCTCTCTCAATCAGGTATTATGGGGAAAGAGGGAAATTAATTTCCCCCTTTATTTTATTTGGAGAAAGAGATAGTGCTTAAATTCAAATATACAAGAAAACCAAGCTGAAAGTGTTTGTCAAAGAGTTTTATTTGTATATGGACAGTGTTAAAACAGCAGTTTCCCAAAAGTTTCTCTTAACCCTTATGCACCAATTATGGAAAAGACAGAACAGCCAAATTTCTAATAAAGCTTTGTCCATATAAATAGATATTAACAGTAAACAAACACGTACTATTTCTTAAAAATGCATATAGTTGCATCAAAGCTGTTCGATATAAAAAGAGCTTTGTAAATCCTGAATTCTGCTGGAGAAGATATGTGAATAAGCCTGGCTGCTATGTGGTTATTTGACCCGATTCTCACCTGGGGTAAATTGGAGAGGGCTGTGCGGTGTGTGCAGGTGAGACTCGCCTCCACAGGCTGCTGTGGGGTACATGGTACCAGTAGATGGAGCTCAAGGATCCCAATCACTAAAGAGATGGTAAAATTCATGTCGAAGGTACAGGCCAAGATTTTGCCGTTTTTGCGTGCTGCTGATATTTGCCCTTTGCTATGACATTTTTTTTTCCACCTGAATGAACCTGCATTGAGAAATTAATACAAGTGGAGCACTTTACAAGATTTGAGATGTCAGGTTGTCTAAAAAAATTTAGATAAGCATCTACTGCTGTGTGCCTCTGTCTAAATAATGCTTCCCGAATCCCACCCACTGTCAGTGACACTGCAGCTCTTAATGTCACATTGTCAGTGTCATGGCAATTAGTTAAAGGTACTGGCACTTGATAAGCTGATTATGCCCTGTACTCTGAAAGAGGTAAAATTTTCTGTGCATCTGTGTACAGGCTCTTACTAAAACCATGCTAACGTATGATAAAATACATCATCTTATATCTCTGAATAACTGTTTCCTCGGGTGTTGCTATTGATGGTGAGGGGGAATGTGGGCAGGTGTCTGGTTGCCCTTTATCTACTATGTATTTAATGCCATATCTATCCAGACAAAAATAACTTTCTGCAGGCCCTAAGGAAAGAAGCAGGTATACATACACGCATCACAAGATAAATATTTAGATAAATAGCAAGGATATCTAAAGCTTTCCCATGGACTTACTGTTAGTACGCACTTATGCTGGATTCCGTTCAAAGCACAGCTAAGTAGCACAGAGGAGTGAGAGCTTTCTAAAATTCCCCTTTCAGACAAAGAAGTTCAGATGTCACATGTCAAGCATAATGTGACCTCGAGGGTTTCAACCTACTCTCTAACAGGCATTTCTCACCCTTGAAAAAACATCTGGCTTTTGAAACAATGCCTCCTTTCAAGAACTTGGGCTTAATATTATGTCATGAAGGTCAAGATTGTCTTGTACTGACTGAGAGGAGCACAGCAGCTTTCACAGTGATTCCTTTCTTCATATGTGGCTCTTACTTGTACTTAACATTTTCAACTAAAAATGAAATGTAGTATAAGAAAGTATCATTTTCTGTGTAAGGCTTTGATGTGTTTTGTCTTCTAGTCTCCCTATTGTTGTTGCATTGTCGTAATACTGAATGCTTATTCTTTTATTAACTGATGGCTTTTATTTGACAGGACTATTTACTTTTACTGGTCTTAAGTTTCCTGGCAAAGTACACAAATAATTTCAACTTGAACCTTCCAGTGGAAGGAACACAGGGACAATTCAATGTGTCTTCTCCATACAGGCTGGAATAAACAAACAATGGACCTATACGAGACTGTACAAGCCAGGTCAGCTCAACCCAGACACAATGAAGGTAAATTACAGCACAGGCAGGCTGGGACCAGCCGCCAGAGGGGCTGGAAAAGGTTATATTAAAACATCTCAGATCTGAATAGCGGGATTACTTCTGGTTATAAAAAGAGTCTGCACATTGTACGTGTGCAATTACTTCAGAAGAGCAATCCTGCTCTAATTGACCCAAAAAGGCAGTTACCCAGTCAGACAGCTGGCTGGGGACAATGGGGCATACCCCCACCCTCAAAACAGCCCTGCATCAGATTAGATTAGATTAGATTACATGTTTTTGTTATCACCCTCCCTCCTCTTGCTTTTACCCCAGGTGACTGTTGGGTGGCTGTTTGAGCTGGCTGTGGGCCTGCTTCCCTGGGTTGGTGGTGGAAATGTGCCAGAAATAATGCACTTGTTTGGCAGCTCTGAATCGGAACATGAATCTGCAATGTAGGTATTTTAGAGGAATCTGAGTTGCTCTTGATTCACAAGCCACAGTGGCCAAACAAGCATTTTTTTCTTCTGTAGCTGGCATATTATGTATGATCTCTTCTACTCGAAGTGGCCTTTCTCAGAGGTACCGCCTCAGGCTCCGCTTGCTGTGATGTATTTTTTTCTCAGACTGAAACTGAAGTAAACTGGAAAGGATGCCTGAAAGGATAAGAGAGAGACACGGCTTAAGTAAAAGGGCTCTCCCCACACTCTTAGGTATAGCAATACTGAGAAATTTAAATATACTTTTTATCCCTTTCTTTCTCTCTCGCTTCTTTCTCTCTCACTTCTTTCTCTCTCGCTTCTTTCTCTCTCTGTTTCATGGTTTTTTTTGTCTGGAAGGCCTTTTTTTTTGTTAAATAAGCCTTTGGGAAAGTTCTCTCAGCATTGGTACTCCTGGTCACAGCTAGCAGTGTTAAGAATGGAACTGGAGGTGTTCTGCCCAAGTTAAAACAAGATTGTAACGGGATTCCACCCCAAGGCTCATTCTGTGCATGGAAAAAATTAACTCTTCTAAAGAAAGAAAATCACAGGTGTTCCAATTTTAGTGGGAATACCATGACATTGTACCCAAAACAGGGAGAACCCCAGTTTGACCCTAAATTGTGACAGGAGTCAATTTCACTTGCTTTCAGGTTATTCCAGGGCTGACAAATACGTACCCATGTCTTTATATCTAGGAAATTAATAATCTTCCTTCAGGGAAAAATTATGACAACTACATTACCATACAAGGAATGAATAGTAATTCACCTGTAGTAACTGATTCATCTATTAACTTAGTCCCTGAAAACTCAGTTACTAAATGGGCAGATATCTGATATCTAATATTAGACTTTGGCAGTGTGGCCTGTCCATTCAAGTAATACTGGTTTCAAAGTTTCAAAGCCCATTTAATGTTTAATATGGTGATACCAAGAACTGTGGAGAATTTTTTTAAGCCCAGCTTTTTAAATTTTTCATCTTTAGGATGAATTCTTACTGAAGTAAACTGGGGGAGTTAATACTGGTTTTTAACAGGAGAAGCCAAATTCTTAAAAATGTACCAGAAGTTGAGACAAGGGAAAAAACCCAGGCGTCTTAGAGATTGTCACTGACTCCATTAAGTTTGACTTGCATTCAGATACCCTTTGAGATCATACACCTGCTTAAGTCCAATAAGTTAATAGTTTTCCTTTTTTGCTGTAGCTACTCAGCTTTCTCTTTGCTTTGCCCCTTTATATTTTCCTGTGTGCAGCTGAGACAGTCAAGTTTTAAAACAGCTGAGAGAACCTCACTGAAAAAGTTTTCCTGCACTGCTTTGCAAAGCAGAAATTCTTTTTTTACCTCCAGCAGCTTCATACTACCATGTTTGTTTTCCTGCCCTCTGAAACACAAGCAGGAGTGCACGATGCCTCTCTGTGTCAATGTGGATCCTCCTCACGTACCACAACAGGAGAGGCCACTGAGGTGAGCCCCTTCCACTCAGTGTGAGCTGGAACCCAGTACCCTGTGGTACTTGAGGGAGACTATAGCAACTTTGTGTTTTGTAATATATAATGAGTAGAATAAAAGCACTTTTTAAAAATAGAACCTTTTTCCTTTGTTTTTTACTGGAAAATCAAAAACATTTCAATGAGGTACTTCAGATGACTGTATCTATGAAAGTGAAAGCGAAATATTTTTGGCGTGGAAAGAATATGGCAAAATTCAGAGAAGAAAATATATAGTTACTGCTTGAAAGTAGCTTTTAATGTTATAATCCCCAGTGGTGCTGGCTCCTGAGCTGGGAGCTGACTGCAGGCATAAGCATTGCTATGATGTTGTGCACCCGCTGGCTTTACTGTCTCTCCAGTGGTAAGTAACTTTGGGGAAACAAGTGTAATTAGTTGAAGTACACTTATATGTGATGTTCTTAACAAATTTTGTAATTTTAGAATAGTACTTATATACTAGAAATACCAGTATTTAAGAGTATTGGGTTATATATTGGTAACCCAACCAACCAGATAGATAAACCAATCTGGGTCTGAGTGAATCTGATGCCAGTGATTAAGCTCTTTGTTACAGGCAGGCCAGGAAACAACTCCTCCTGTTCAACTTCTCCCATGGAATTTTATGAATGCACCAGAATTTATGAATACACAGCACTGGGTCTGGGTTCACTGCAGGATGTAGCCCATGGTTACCGAAGAAAACCTCCAAATTACAGTGATAAATGGAACACACTGGTGGGTCAGAGCAGGTAAGTGTGTCTGTTTGTAGCCCATCTGAGAGGCAGAAGGTGGGGACCAGTCCAGCGCTGGGCTGGAAACTGGGACAGCCATGGTTCAGGGACTGCCTGGGTTGGGGGAAAGAGGTGTAGCTGGGCAGTAGCAAACCTCCATGTGGGAGCCTTCAGGGGAGTGCTCTGAATTTCAATGTTAGGGAGTGGCAAGCAGCAACTCCATAGGTTTAAAGAAACTTGCAACAACAGATATAGGAACAAGTTAAATTTAAAAATCCTCCAAACTACAGTTGAGCTAAGGGCATCCCAAGCCGTGGCACATATAGAAGTCCAAGGTGGGCACAGGTCACTGGATGTGGGTCTGACCACTGCCTGTGTAACAGCCGTTTCAGTGAACAGAATATGGTGCTTTTGATGATTGTTGAGCTGTTACTGGGCCCATCCAGGACCGTGGGTGCACTTGGTACTCATGGGTGCTATTGCAGCTCTGACAAAAGCCTGGGATGCAGAGCATCCCCCGGGGTGGGGTGGGGGTGGCCGCTCTTGGGACCTGTGTAGTGGGAGAGGGTTTGGTAAGGTGGCTTCTCAGCTGCTGGGTGCTGAGTGGCTGAGCCGGAGCTCGAGGTCTGACCTCAAGGATCATGTGTGCCCAGGGACAGGGACAAGCACTGTGAGAGTTAGGATTTATATTCCCACTCCCCCCCCAATTAACTGCATCATCCCTGTAATAATAATTCAAGGAAGAGAGTGTTTTAGTCCTCCTTGTCCAGGTGAGGCCTTCTTCGCGTTGCCCTCACGTGTGCTCACCTGCTGCAGGCACGCGTGGAGCCACGCGAG
The DNA here is from genome assembly GCA_033628505.1 of Tringa tobata. NCBI lineage: Eukaryota > Metazoa > Chordata > Aves > Charadriiformes > Scolopacidae > Tringa > Tringa tobata. The sequence goes on along the minus strand of JAHREE010000118.1, from coordinate 17,863,953 downwards.
CAGCAGAGCACAAGTGTGAATACTCAATGTCCTGGTAGCGACTTATGCCCCTTCACCAGCCAGTGGAGGTGCCCAGGCCTCCCTTGTGCATCCCAACATCAGTCCGTGACTGCTGAGGTGCCCTCTGAGGGAGGTAGGAAGCTGCGGGAGGATGCCCTCGGTGAGGGAGGAACACCCCAGCTTCATCTTTGCTTCCTGCTGCAGGGAGAGGCTGAGCTGAGCCTTCGCCTTCTTTTCTTCTCTCCCTGTGTGAGCAGCCCCCCGGCCCCTGCCAGCCCCTTCTGCAGGCTGCTGGCCCCCTGTGCCTTCAGCGCGAGCACGCACAGTTCCCAGCTCCCATCATCACGCAGGAGGGTGGTGGATTTTTTGTATGGCTCTCAGTTTATTTATGTGTCAAAAGCGATTTGTGTGTGCCATGGAATTTATTTTAAATGAGTTGAAAAATACAAAGTTAATTTATCTTAAAATGAGTAACATTCAACTATCTAGATTTTTCTAGCTTAGTAACTGAAGACTTTGGTATTCTCTCATATTTAACACTATGTCTTTTCATTATGAACTGAATTTGCGATGAAGTACAGGGTTTAATTTTGATATTAAAAGTATTCTTAGGTAATGTGTATTGTTAACTTTCTTTGTTTGCCCATAATAATCCAGTTTATCCAGAGATTACAGAAAAGGTCACCTAAGAGTTTACTGAAATTGGTGATATGAAATGCCAATTTACTAAATCAAGCCATAAATATGTCCTTCGAATATACTGCTACTTTTTTCCTCTTTCCTAATGATGTAGGTATGTCCTGATTATATTACAGTAAAAACATTTGAATTCTTTGATCAAATCTACTTCATAATTCTGTAGACCCTGATCCTATAAAGCCTTTGCATTCTTCACGTAGAAGCTTTGTTTTGTTTTGTATTATTCATGTAAACACAGAAGTGATGCTTTGTAGTCAGTTTATTTTGATACTTTAAAAATGGTAATCAATCTCCCTGTCGGGGTTAAGGCACAAAGATTAGTTGCAGTCTTGCTTCTGTTACTATAGCTATATTGTGGTTAAGATATGTATTTCTTTTTCCAGAACTCTGATATTATTCATAATTCCAGAGGAAAAAAAAAGAGTTAATTAAAAGCAAAGAATCTGATTTGTATAATAATGTCATGAAAAAAGCATAGACTGAGAAGGTGGGATTGCATTTGTGTGTTTTCCAACATTGAAAATGTGGCAGAAACATTGTTCCTTGAAAGTAAGACACTCTTCCTGAAGTACATTATTTACCAGAGACATGGTAGATGTGGGGATTTGTGTTGGAATGGCAGTGATTTTAAACCTCCACCTGCCCCCCCCTAGACCCTCATAGGCATTAATTTATTTCATGTTCAGTAGGGCTTAGAAAATGCTGAAGGTGTTTAAAATAATAGGTGGTTTTAAAACAACTTGGTAAAAGAAAGTATATTTATTAGACATAGAAAGAATTACAGTAAAAAGTTTGTGAGTGCTTTCCAGGAGGACACACAAGCTCAGATTTGCCTCATCTATTTCCACCCGTGTCTCTTCACAGTCTTTTTTTTCTGATTCATTTGGGAAGCTTCCTTATCTTGTGCATTGCTCAGTATGAGGTACACCATCTGCATTTTACTGTAAATTAGAGGATTCGTCCATCTACTATCTTAGATGAGTGTGGCTTTCCTGCAGGAATTTGTTAAATTGTATAAATTAAATTCTCATATCCCTTCTGGAATATTGAACAAAACTCATTTTATGACTGCAGGGTTTTAAAGCAGAAGGGACAGTAAACTAATATAATTAATCATTGTGTCATTGCTACAGAATAATGGACTAATTCTCTGCCTAATTTCCAGTTACTTATCATTTTAAATCTCACAGGGAAAGCAGCACTGTATGGAAAGCAACAAGGAACAACCAATTAAATAAGTGTTTTGTTTCATCATTCTAAGCAAGTGTAACAGAACTGGGGAAGCTCTGTTTGTGATTTATTAGTTGCATTTGTTCTATAAGTTTTCACATACAGTTAAATATTTCACTGAACTGCTTCACATGGAAAAAATAATGAATTTCCCCAGAATGACATATTTTTTGCATCAAGCTTGCATTTTTAAAAAAACACTGAAGTATACAGAATAATGGTCTTGAGTTAAAATGAACAAACCAAGCCATCTAAAACTCTTTTAATTGATTTTTTTTTTACCATCATCTGTTAAAAAATTAATAATTCCTGCCATTACAAAAATTCAGTTGTGTTCTGACACACTGTCCTAATTTGGACCACAAGCTAAATACTTAGGTTTTACTTACAAGACTGTTTCAAATATTTATCTCACAGCCGAATTCAACTCTGCCATTACAGGTTGTATATTCTTTACCAGCTGATGATTTTTAATGTGTCTACTACCTGTCACTAGTTTTGGTGTGAGACTGTGGGCTCTGCTAAATCTTTGCAGGTTCAAGTTTACACTGTCACAATAAAGATGATCAATACCTTTGATACCCCTCACTAGAACTGGAATTTGGATGCTTTTACAGAGATTCAGGCCTATTCCGATAGAGGGGAGACTATCAAGAAGGAGAAAGAGAATGGATAGGAATGAAGCACTAGGAAAAACGGGTTCAGAGACAGCTAAGGAAGGAGCTGGAAAAAAGCATCACTGAAAAGACTGTCTGGAGCCTGTGAAGATGCAGCTGAGTACTAGATGATATAAAGGAAAGGCAGAGTGGGAATACAGGAGGGAATATGAGGTGCTTGATGGGAAAAGAGAAGCAAGTTTTGGCACACATGAACATAAGACTCCATGGGGTGGGTCAGACAGAAGGAGAGAAGGCTAGAAATATGCGACAGGAGTGAACAGAGGGGGAAGATAAATTAGTAGTTCCTGTTGCTGTACAGAATTTGGCATCATTCCTGGCAGCAAGCTGGAAAGCCCTTAAAGACTGAGCTTTCAACTAGGAATTCTCATTAAGTAGAGGCCCAGTAACCCTATCTGAAAGGTTAGAAGAAAAACAGTAAACAAGACAGCATTTTTTCCATGGTTTTCATATAAGTACAATTAATTGAACTGAACCTACAGGAAGTACTGACTTGAACTTTTTATTTTTTTTTGTCTTGACCAGAAATTCAGCATGAGCTGTTTGCTACTTTGAAGTTTTGTTAAACTGGAACAGCTTTAGTCACTGCTGAACCCAATTTAGAACCTAACCAAATAATTAACATATTTGACCCTCGACTTAAAAAGGAATAAATTCAATACTAATTTTGGGCAACACAGTTTTCTGCATTCCCCACTTCAATCCCACTTCTCGTTTATCCTGCCCAGATTCCTTCCAGCCTCCTGCTTTGAATCAGGTTGTGCTATAGGTTGTAGGTGGATGAGTTGGTAAAAATTGGCAGAGTTTGGACTGTGTGAGTAGCATTGCTCAGAGTTCTCTTTTTTTTTGGTATTTTTGCTTCCAGAAATTTTTATTACTGCTTCCATTCACATTGCAAACTTCCTGAAGGGTACAGAGGAACAACCTACCTGCCTGTCAGACATTAGGGAGAGTATTTCTCCGTGTTCTGCTTTAGTGCTATGCCAGCCGTCCTCTGTGCCTAATTTTCAGAGGAGCACTGCTGTGACAAGCCATTTGGAAAAAAAGTAAGAAGGATTGTGTGGGTTTTCATCTAGAACTGACTCCAGGTGTTTAAAATGTTTTAAAGAAAATGCTGGGAAATTCATATAGAAATTGCCATGCAACGGTTCATGCCAGTCATGTTGTTAATAAACTTAAATGCTGTACAAGCAAGCTTTTTGAGTTTGGTGTTTACCTTACTGTGTCTGGAGAACATGGTGTCAAGTGCACATTTTTTATTTTAAGAATAGTCGTAAAGGCTTGACTACTCTTTGATCCTGATGCTGTGTTGAAGGTAGTTCAAAGTTATAAGGAGTTATGTATGCTGTATCTTAACGAAATGCTTGTCTGAAATTGTACTGATAGCCTGCTGTGAAAAAATCAATTTGCCATCAGCAAACTGAATGTACTTGATGCTCAATTTAGTTCACCCAACTATTTCACGTTCTTTCCCTATAGTAAAACAAAAGTGTCCTGAGAATTAATTACAGTGCTAGCATCTGCTTATGGCAGCTTTGCTGATATACTTAGTAGAATAAGATAGTTAAGGCAGGAGTGAGATGGAGTGTAGAGTCTTCCCTACTATCATTTCTTGTGCAAATAACTTTTAAAGGACAGGCCTCTGTTAACTCCTGTAAATACTTTTCCTTTTTGCAGTGGAGTACCCAGTTGTGTATAAAATTGGGAAATTCTGATTGCTTCCAAATAATTTGTTATGTCACTTTTTCTTGGTTTTCATGGTTTTCTATAAATACTGCTGGCTGCACAGTGGAGTATTGTTTACCTGAATGCTGGTGGTAACATTTCTTCCTTTAAAGTAAATTCCAAACTTCTTTTGGATCAGTAGATTAATGAGAAGTTTGCTGAGATTACAGGTTCCCGAGATTCCTAACGTTGAGTCTTGTATTAGTGTAATTCCAACCTGCTGTACCAAGTATACTGTGGAGTAACCTGGAATGCTGGACAAGGATACTTTTGTGTTGTGAAAAATCTCCATTGACAGTTTTGTCTTTATTAACATTAAAAAATGTTAGTATGCTAGCATGCCAATCTAAACTGAGGTTTTATTGTGCTAAACATAGACTGAGCTGGAGGAGAAGCTGACAAAATGTTGGTAATTTTAGGATTTTGGTATTCTATAATTTTGTATTTTAATGCATGTTCAGGTAAATAAATCTCAGTCATTTGAGCCAGGAGAATGATAGGGTCCAGCACTTTTTTTCTTTTTGCTAAAACATCACAAGGCATAAGTTACCTTTCTTGGAATGCTTGAGAAAACATCTCTCAAAACAAAGAGATTTTCATTATTTGTAAATTTTCTACAATTTCTGACATGTTGGATTTGAAATGTGCTCACGCATATTTTGGAGGAGATCATCTTAGAATTCTGTGGGAGAGTGCCTGAAATTCGGTCAGCCTCAATGACTGAATCATTCAGTCATGAATGATTGTGATGCCAGTAAAGGTAGTGAGGTTAGTCCTGTTTGCACTGGAGAACAATTTCAGTTTATGTAATTATAACAAAAAAAATAAGTTTGGTGATGTCAGAACAGGTTAATTATCTTCAGTTATTTGAAAGTGGAAAATGATGACCAGAACTAGTGGGAATTCTAAATGTTTTTAATATTTGTTGTTTCATATTTTCTGACAAGCTGGAATCACAAATGGGAAAATTGTGTTTGCATGTCTGAAGGTGTAATATATTCTTTAAGCCTTCAGAAAATTTGCATGTGGCCTGTTAGTTGCTTGTGGGTTTTGAATGATAAGTCATTAGCCAAAGGAAGACAAGCCAAGCTTTCATTAGATTAAGCTTTTTCTTCTTGAAGATATTTGAATATTCTTTATGATATAATTTGTTAACTTTATTCTTTTCTCTCTATATATAACATTATCATGAATGCTTCAGCTTTTGTATTGCATACAATTCTTAATTTAATGTCCATTAGGTTGCCATATACCAAATGCTTTTAACTTCTTAACTCATAAAAAGATTGTTGAAACAGTGCCTGGCACTGGTCAGGTACAGAGATAATTAATACTGAAGTGAAAAGAAAGTATCTAAATTATATATTTCATAAATTATCACTCTTATAAAACTGTAGTAATATAGTGTGATATTTAATATGCATGCTTGCATTATCTTATTTCTTGTATCAGCTAAAATTTTAACTAAGGGTTGAAAGACTGGGTCTTTGCTCCCTAATGGCCTAGCGATTGAAAAACATTTCTGTATTTTGTAGATATGCTTTATTGGAGCATCACATCATATGAAATTTAAACTCTACACGTGTATAACTGTTTTTGAAAGAATGTATGGTTTGCTACTCTTCCAGAGTTAACACATCTTCTAAATAATAACCATTTTGGTAAATACTTTGGATTCCCGAATATGTCCAGAGAAACCCTTGAAAACAAAAGGTCACCTAAGTGAAATGAAAACACAACTAAACTATCAATAACTCTGGTAATAAAAGAAAAGCCTATCTGGATCTCAGAACTGGGATGTTTCCTTTTCTGTTTGTCAAAAATGCACTGCAGTTAGGCAAACAGGGAGGTAACAAACACTATTAAAACTAAGAAATTACTTTTTCTAAAAACTGCATTAATCGTTCATTCCCAAGTCTAAGAGAGAGTAGAATCTGCTAGTTGTATAGAGAAGTGTTACTGAAATTAGCAACTTACTGAAATCATTATGGTCTTCTCCCCTCAATGTGTACATATTTAATTGGCAAATGTCATGAATACACAGTTTATAATGGAACAGTCATTTTTGTTATTTAAGCTTCTTAAACATTTAACATATATGGGTTATTACATGTTGTTAGCCAAAATATCTGGTCTATTACCTATATAAAATGCCATTGTCCTTCAGGAAACAGGCTTTCTTATATTATTGTTTCATGAAAATGGTTTAATATCATGCAATGATTTAGCTTGAGTATAATTCCAAGCAAGGTATATGTTTTATATGGTTTTTAACAGTACTGAGGGGAGGGAAAAATAGAAACATATTTTATCATTCTAGAATTTTTATGGCACATGATAATTGTTACCTTGAAAATAGTCAGGATACACTTTCACATATGATGTAAAATTTCTATTTCTTTCTGTGTTATATTTGGTCCAGGAGGTGTGCAAAATCTTGTGATCGTCATTCCTTATATTTATGTGAGAAATAATTGACAGAAAGAAGTATTTTTTTCCAATACTTTAACAAAAAAAAAATGGCAACTTGTATGTAGTGTCTCCTATGTTTTCAATTTCATAAGAAGGAAATTAGTATAGTGAATTTTTCTTTGATGTGGGAAAGGCATTCCTGATAACCTAATTTTTCATACAGTTGGGAGGAAAAATTGTAAGTTTTGTACACCGCTTAATTTCTCTAGACATTGAAATGTTTTCATCTGGAGAAGCAGCATTTTGTGTCTAGCATTTTTCATTACAGATGCTAATTAGCAATAGCTAACAAATGATGGTGTTATGCATTAATACTCAGAAGAGCATCTGGGAGCTCCAAGAGCAATTGGATCCATTGCTGAGATTGGAGACGCCTGCTCCCGGAAGCTCTCAGCAAAATGCCAAATGCATAAATGGTATTGAAAATAGCTTACAGCTATGGTTATAGTAATTTATTTATATATAATTTTATATATAAAAAGTGAAAGGAGTAGAGTTCTTAACAGAGAACGGCAGGAAGGGAGATTTTATTTAATAATTTGTTGTTGCAGAAGCACAGGATATTGGTTGCTTCCTTCTTCCTGTGGTCTATTATAGTTGATAGTTTTGGTTAATTTAGTTAATTTCTACAACAGATGCTCTATTTGTCATGGGATTTGAAAAATGTTGTCTGACCTATAGGGTATATTTTAGCATGTGGATTAGGTTGTTTTGAGGATTTTTTTGAAGTAAACCCCCTTAGTGTGGTTGCCCACAGTTGCATGGAACTCAACTTGATACAGATAGTCCCAGGTATAAGCTCCAATGAAGGCGTGAGAGAACTATTATTTTTATCTGTGTTTGATATCAGTAAAATATGAAATATCTTGCTACAAGTAGCTTCTATTTAACATATGTGAGAAATGTTTCTGTAGTTTATTTTTCAAACCACATCATTGTGGTGATTGTCTCCTTGCTGCACTTCATTTATCTCTGTGGCAAAAAGATTTTTCTTTCAGTTTTGAAGGGTCTTCATGGCTTGTCTTTCCTTAATCCATGCTAGCTAGATATACCACACAGTAAGCCTCCCCTTCTTTTGTAGTAGTAGAAGGTTTTCAAGTCCACTTTAAAATACTTTGGGAATTTAACTCATGTGTAGTTAAAAAAATAATTCAATAGAGGTCATTCTTTCAAATGATGCTGTCTCTGTTGACCATGGCTGGACACATAGGGCAATTATACATATAAAAATCTCCTTTCTTCTATTCTCATACTACTCTGGCCCACAAATTTGAGAGGTACTAAGGTGGGATTTTTTTATTAATAAATTTTCATTAAGTAATAGATTATGAATTCAGACTAAAGGTATTATTTATGAGGCTACGGGGTAGCTGCTGATTCTTTCATACTCCTGGACCTGCTACCAAAATACCAATTAAACAGACTTTTCATTTGTTTGCTTGTTTGTTTGATGCTTTTCATTGAAACAATATGTGTTCTCATCAGCTTCCTTATCCAAGTCTGAAAAGTCTTGATTTGAACTTGTCTAATTTCTCATATTTTTAGCATGTTCGTGTAGAAAAGTTATAGGTTTAATTTATCTTTTCTCTTTATCTAGATGATTTATCTTTTCACCTACTGTTGGCCAAGCCATAAGTTTAGAGAGAAGGTAGGAAATTATATTAGAACAGATCTTTTATACCATCACAACAGGTGCATATAGTTTATTGGAGGCTACTTCATTGCCACAGAGCAATGCCTAAGGTAATTATTTATGTAAGAGGGAGACTTTTTCTTGCATATCTTATTTCACTTACACTAGTTTTTAAACTATGGAAACAGTTTCATATTCATTTTACAGCAGTATGTGCAATATTTCTGAAGTTTTTTGTGTTGGTACTGAAACAACAGTACTTTCAGGGGTCTTCAGACTGAAGAAGTTTGTAACAAGTACATTAAATTTAACGGTAGGCAATCTTTAAGAAGGAATATAGAAAGTTGCATTGGATGGGCAAAGTAAAGTAACTGCAAGAATTAACTTCTACTCTTGACATTTCTATTCAGTAAATACGATCTTATAACAGCGCATATAATTCACATTCCCCTGTTTGTATTCTTATATTTTGATAAATTTTTGGTTTTTATGACTGTTCAAATTGCACATCGATGGCAGTATAAAAATGAATGACATTCAATTTAGTACCACTGAGTTTTCATTTTCAAGAGATCTAAGTAAAATGCATGAATGTGATATATTTGGGAAGATCCTAGGAGCAGTTTTCTCTACCCTTTCCCCCCCTTCCAATATTTGAGAGTCAATCCTTGAAATTCTATTTGATATTTTGATTTCTTTTCACATAGTTATCTTAGCATATGTTTGTGTGCATGCAACCATGTGTGTTCCTGCAAAATTTTTTATTTAATGTGAAAGAAAACTGGTACCTTCCCAGAACATGATAACAAAATATGGAATTAAGGAATACGTACATTTGATTATGGCAGAAAACCAAACCTGTAAGAACAGTGATGAAAACAAGACAGAAGGGTTAAAACAACTGCTAGAGAGAAAAGCAGGTTTCATTGCTTAGCTTTTTCCTCTTCTCAATATAATTATTTGTGATCTTGCATTAAAATCTGCTTTATTGTCATCTAAGAAATCTCTCCGTAATTTACAATTAATTATTAATTAGTGCTACCTTCAATGCATTTTTCCATACACAGTAAAATGTGTAATTAATTGTAATTTTATGATTTATTTTAAATGCATCATGATATAGCTGTTCATCTGTGTAATATAAGTACTACCATGTAACTTCACACAGTGTAGAATACTTTTTTGGCAGGCACGTATTTAGCTGATGTTTGATTTTATTTTTTAATGATAAACTTTATATAACTTCTAAAATTCAGATATTTGGATGTAAGTATTGAATGACTGAACTGTTTGGATTGCTATCAGACAGGTGTAAGCCTAACTTCGCAGGTTAAGCTAGCTTTATACATGTTTATAGAGTTTTCATTTTTAAAGCTTTAATACTGAGAATACCAAATATCAGTAGTGCACAGAGTACCAAGAGCTTTTCTGCAATCGTGTCTAAAGCAATTTGTCTTTTATATTTAGTAGATAAATTGAATTGGAAAAACGTTGAACTGGATGCCATGGCTTGCAAATCGATTCCTATCTCAGTGGTAAAATCAGTAAACGTTTGATCTTAAGGAAAGAAATATTGATGATTTCTGAATATAAATTCTAACATGTCTTTGTACAGTGGCCTCCACTTTTCATCTGAGGTTACAGTACTTTTTTATAAAAGATAGGTTGGTCCCATCTAGACTATTAAAGAAAGAAAACATAGAATAAAGATGCCACCTTGTGGGTGAAATAGATGATGCAGTAGACATGATTACCAAATAGGTTCTATGCATTTGTGACTGGTAGCTAGAATTTGAGCTTGTATTTTCTTGTACATTTTTGGGGGATAGTGTGTCTCTGTGTGTGTGTTTACATTCTGTATTTTCATATGAAGTACCTAAATAACTGCAGTCGGACTATCCTGGTCTTAAACATTAAATGACTGCTGGACATCACACAATGTAATTTCATTCATGCTCCTAATTACTACATAATTTTGACATGAAAGTCAATCTATTGTTCTTAATGTGTAGAAGCAAAATTTTAATGCTGTCATCCTAACCTGAGTGGATAACCAAAACTAATGGTTTTGTAGATATTCCTGGTATGAAACCAGAATGGTGAAGGCATTAAGGTTCCTGTGCTGGAATTCTTCTTACTACCTACCCAGATGAACACGTTACATGTATTAATTTGTTTTTCTTCTGCACATCATGGATTTCTCACAGCAGTCAGGTGCAGGCACAGACCTTGGTGGCATGGTTTTGAAACACCTTTGTCTTGGGGAGGTTTGTATATGGTGCTCTGGATTTTGAGGACATTATTTCAGGGTTTTTTCCTCATTCGGTGGTAATGGCCTCTCATAACGGCTGTATATGGGGAACAAACTGAGAGAAATTATATCAATACTTAAAAAATATGGACCAGCAGACTGTGACTGAGTCAGCTCACAAGAGGTTTCAACTGAAGGCAGTAGTGATGCTTGGCATCCATGCCACAGTTCAGGTAGGCACCAGAAATTCCCCAAGCAGTTTCAGATAGAAATCTGGTTTCTGATCCTGTCATGAAGTATTGTGTGGTGCTCATGTATTCTGATTGTACAGTTTCCACAGTGTTAGAGGGGTCTGTGAAATGCTTCAGGTGAAAGACTCCCAATAAAACCTATGCTATTCTTCTTATTCTGGTCATTTTACCTGAATTTATTTGTCTTTTTTATTCTTGCATAGATTCTTATAGACTCATTCATTTTGGTCAAGTGATGTTTGCAGTTCAACCCAGGCTTATTGCATAAGAATCTCATAACAAACCTTTCAGGATCAGTTAAGCTTGTTGTGGCATCATGAATCTTTGATGTGACACTGGTGTGGGGAACACTTCCCGGTGTCGTTACAGATTTTTTGAAAGTACTCTTGCAACTGCATGCTGCACAAGATCTTTTCTTCATAGGTTGTGTCAGGGAGCTCAGAGCTGTGTGACCCACACAACTCACAGTCTAAATGTTGTTACCATGCAGCATCTGCATTTTGTTGCTGGTTGAGGGGGTGTGCATGTGGAGCATCTATGTTACCTAGATCTCAGATGTGGCATGAAATAAGCTAATGGGCGTTACCAAGACTGGTGTCAGGTTGGCCTGGAAGCCAGCTGCAAGTCAAAATCCAGTCTCTAGTGGAATCATCTACCACATGTGAGCTCTGGTTCTCATCCACCTAGGAAATAGCCCCTTACCTTCTATCATTGTGTTATGTGTCTTGTACTTGGCCACAGGGTGGTTAACTTCTAGGTGTTAGATTTTCTTTTAATTATAACACTTTTATTATAGTTTTTGAAGTTAGAAGATGATCTATGAGGAGGAAAAGGTTTATTTTTGCAAATAGCAAGATAAGCTACACATGCAACTGAGAATTTGCATTCATCTGCATCTAGACAAGTACTCGCCTCCCCATGACACTGTCTAAGCCAGAGAAGGCTCCTGCTTTCTACTTTGTCCTTTCACATGTTCCAACATGTGCAGAGCAAGACCCAGCCTCTCCCGAAGCATCCATTTCCGTAAAAACCTGATGTGTGTACTGGAAAGCAGCCAGATCACAGTCCAGTTCCTGATGTGAATTACCAAAGAATCAGGGTTTCATGGTGCACAGTAGGGAGTACTTGACCCTCAGTTTGGCCATAGTCTCAGTGGCCTCAGTAATCTAACTGGTAAACAATTTTATCACAGTAGCTGGTTTTTCTGGTTTTCTGTTGTCCAAATTTCCTTGAGACATATCCAGAAATATATGATAGAATTTTTTTCACCTTAGTCAAATAAATAACATATTCTACATTTCCAGTGGACCATACAGTAATAGACTTGTGCCAAACAGGTAATAGGTCCCTCACTTGATGTCTTTATAATCTCAGTGCACAAGGAAAAAACCTAAGTTCTACATGAACGCAGTAGGTGATAAAGTGGGGTCTTGTGACAGCACTCCTAATATTTCATGGAGATGGCTAGCCAGACATTTCCTGGAAAGAAGGTGCAATGGTTTGATATTATTTTTCATCTTACAGTCTTCAAATAAGGTCTCAGTGATAGCATTCTTTCAAAGGTTAGTTTAATGTAGATTTTTTTTAAAATTTATTTTACCGTAAGGATTTTTTGCCTAAAATAGTACTGCATTTAAAATGTATCACATGTACATCAGAATCTGTTGGAAACCAGGTTGCTAAGCTCCATGAGCCTCTAAAGGAAGGGTTAAAATTTTCCAAGCTCATTTGGAGGCGGAAAGAAGGGTTGTTTAATCCTGCTTTCTTTAGCCACTGCTTTAAACAAATCAAATGTAGTACTTGATCTTCCTGCTTATTTGAAGTATCTATGAGCAACACAGTGTTCCTTTGCCTTTGGATTCAGTTCTTGCTGATTAGTCTGTAGGTTTCAGGAGGATTGTTAATGTAATCTATGTAAATACATAGGCAGATTTCTTCTTTTTCATGACTAACTTTGGTTCAGATTAGGCAATGGGGATTTCTTTCCATTTCCTTTTGTATGGACAACTGGAGTAATGTGGGTGGAAGTTCTGCTGTGCAGTTGAGCAAGTCATGGCTGCCAGTTACTTTCTCCATGTCTGGCATCTGACGTTATTTTATAAGGGTCTGCTTTTACTTCTAGGCAAGTGATGGAGTTAGACCTTTGTTATTTGGTAGCTGGAAAGGTAGCAGAATTCCTAACAACACGTCACAGCTCTGTAATCTGATGCTTGATCACATACTGTCATCACAAACTGCTGAGCAGGCTGCAGGAGTTTGTTGTAGTACAGGCTCTTCCCTGTGCTGAGCAGGGCTCAGACACGCTGTCTCTGGTCTCTTCTGGAGGATGAACAGTAGTGTGCTGGCTTTTCTTGGCTGATGTTGATTATAAAAGGTCAGGTATTAAAAAAAAACCTGTATTGCAGCATGGCAAAAAACAAAAAATGTAGTGCAAGAAATGAACATCATATTTATTGGTTCAAAAGATGATACTGTAGCTATCTATTCCTAATGTCCTGTAAGAGTGCCTCTGTTTTGAAAGATTCATCTTTCCTATAGCAGTTCAGTATTCTCAACATAATACTTCTTTGTACAGTGTTCAGAAATTACAGGGTATACAAAACATACTCTGAAATTCATTCAAACTTTTAAAACTTATTATGTCTAGGAGAGACAGATTAAGATTACTGAGTTTTCTGGTTGAAGTACTTGAAGCAGAAATCTATACTCCATTAGGTTTTGTAACATTATGTGACCTTAATTTTCCAGGTACTTTGCCCTTCAAATTGAAGATAGTATTTTAATACTACTTAAGTCTTCTGAAGAGCCTTGTAATATGATAGGCTTAAGTTGTGAAACATTTGAACAAAATGAAAGATAAAAAAGTAATTTAGGATTTTGTATTTGTTTATGTGTAGCAACATAAAGATTCACATCAAATAATAAATTGAAATAGGTGATAAAAGGGTTGTTTTGGGGTGCATTTACCATAAAGTTATGTGTACATGTTGTCAGCCATATTTCTTGTGTGAAGGTCTTTCTTAGCATTTGATTATTTTAGGCAAAATCATTCCCAGTGCCTTGCTTTTACGGATTTGTCTATGTTGTGGTGCACTTAAAATAAAATTCTACCTGGACAACAGATATAGAATCCCATTGCAGGATATGAAATAGAATTACAGACGTATACTGACTTGTGGGAAAAACTGAAGAATTATTTGTAAAAAAATTCATAGAAAAAGATAGGGAGAAACTTATGTTTCCTTATTAATAAAGGTGATATTGTCTTCAGTAACATTAAATATGAGGTAATGAAAATTATCAGCAGCTACTGTTGTGCACAGGTCCATAATACATTAGAACTGGACCTATTAAATTACAGCAATAGCTTCTGATGTTTTACCCCCTCTAATATAATCCTCAAGCAGTCAAATACTATGTAGTATGACAGATGTAAAACACATAACTTTCAAAAAGTCTCAAAAAAAGTAGCAACAGTATACAATTGAAGTGTAACAGCACTTATGCTGGATGTGCATTTATATATATTCATAGGATCATAGAATGGTTAGACTTGGAAGGGACTTTAAAGATCACCATCATGGGCAGGGACACTTCCCACTAGAGCAGATTATTTGAAGACGCATGCAACCTGGCTGTGAACACTTCCAAGGCCGGGACATCCACAACTTCTCTGGGCAAGCTGTTCCAGTGTATCACCACCTTCACAGTGAGGAATTTCTTCCTAATATCTAATCTAAGTCTACCCTCTCAGTTTAGAACTGTTACCCCATATCCTATCACTGTATTCTGTGACAAAGAGTCCAGCCTCATCTCTCCTGTAGGCCCCCTTTAGGTACTGGAAGACCCCTATAAGTTCTCCCTGGATCCTTCTCTTCTCCAGGCTGAACAACATCAACTGTCTCAGCCTGTCTTCACAAGAGTGGTGCTCCAGCCCTCTGATCATCTTTGTGGCCCTCCTCTGGACTTGATCCAACAGGTCCACGTCCTTATGTAGAGGGCCACAGAGCTGGATGCAGTACTCCAGGTGGAGTCTGACGAGAGTGGAGCAGAGGGGCAGAATCACCTCCCTCAATCTGCTGGCCATGCTTTTTTTGATGCAGCCCAGGATGGCATATTGACATGTATAATGGTGGTATATTCACATTTGTATTTGTACATTTTGTAAGAGTGTATTTTGATGGTTACCCTAGGTATTGGGATTTTTTTTTTGTCTAAAAATCATGTTTTATTCATATACACCAAAAGTGTCAATTGCTAGGTTTTCTGTAACTCTCTATGACACTGATTGTAACTACATCATGTAATACCTTAGCATAGATTGCCTTATTTAAAGATTTTCATTATTTTGCTGATGAAACCAAAATACTATTTAATGGAATGGCCTTGTTGCAGGCTTGTGTGCTGATAACTGCCTAGCAGACTGTATGAATGTTACAACATCAGAATTGCCTGAGATCCAGGTATTAATACCGAGACATTTTTCAGTCACAGCTTCAGGTTGTGCATTCTAGTTACTGAGTACAGGAAGGAATTTAAAACACAACTCAGCAGGCAACAGTTAATTACATTTTGCTTGTCTGAACTGTTGTTTTCTTGTTCTTGGCTGCCAAACGTTGAGATTTTCCCATGTATTTCATTACTTGTTTCCCAGTCCCTTGGGCTTAGCTGCATATTTGGTATGCTTATCTGGTAGTTTCAAATGTAGTGGTTGGTAGTGGCTACTAAATTTGGTCTTACTGGCTGGTCCAGTTTTGGTGGAGACAGAATAAATTTTCTGCTGACAAGACTTCCAGATCTGATTTTTAAGCATCTCAGACTGACTTGGTACTTTGTGAGTGTGAACATTCACTCTGTATTCTTGCCAAATGTGGAGTAGGACAACTGTGAATGCAGAAAGGCAGCCAGGAATCTTGAATCAGAGCTGTGAAAAATTAAGTACCCTTTTTGTCTGTGCTTCTGGACTCTATTTTGCCAAAAGCTACTAACTTGACCTCTGCTTTGCTAAATTTTACTACCTAGTAACTGCAAGTAACCTTAAAAATATTGTCCCAAGTTAATAAAGACTGCATATTTGCTGATTTTTAATTTTATTTTTTTTTTTTTTTAGCTAGAAAGCTGTGAAGTTTTGTGTCTCCTTTACTAATTCAGAGTAATTAACTGAGCATCCTAGCACTCTGAAATGCAGAGAGCAAGGGTTTAGGAAGACTGCAGAAAGGAAATTGCAGTCAAAATATGAAAAGGTTAAAAACTTTAACAGATTTTCAGTGTTGGTGGAGTTAAGGAAAGATCTTTGTCAGATATTTAGAAGTACTGAGTTTATACTGTGACACATCATCTTACTTTATCTCTCAGAAGTTTCCTGAGCCAGAATTTTTGTAATCCCATTAGTCTTTATTGACACAAGCTTCCATCTGAGTTTGGAAGGGCAAATCTGTTTTTACATCTTACCATCACTGACAGCGGGCAACGGTTTTAAATTGGAAGAAAAGAGATTTAGATTACCGACCAAAAAGAAATTCTTCACTGTGAGGGTGGTGAGACGCTGGAACAGGTTGCCCAGGGAAGTTGTGGATGCCCCATCCCTGGAAGTGTTCAAGGCCAGGCTGGATCGGGCTTTGAGCAATGGCAGGGGCATTGGAACTCGATGGTCTTTAAGGTGCTTTCCAACTCTAACCATTCTATGTTTCTATGACTAAGAACTAAATGAATTTGTGGCCGCTGCTACTGCAGTTTGCAGGTTCCCTTCACGGTGTTGAGTGAACTGTAGTGGTGGAATCAACAGCACTGTGATCTCTGGTGGTGCTGCATAGTAAGCACTGTATGGCATTCTTAAGCAAAATTAACATTTCATGTTTTTCACTTTCCAGTCACAGTTAATAATTCTTCTGGTAAAATACAGGGCAAGAATGTTTCTGTCCAGCATTTTACAGGCAAAGAGCAAAACTTAGTTTCAACTTTGAAGAAATGATATTGTCCTTTTGATTGAAAGAAAGGATCCTTTCCCTATGAAAATTAAATCCTCCACAGTTTGCTGTTGCTTTTCAAACTTGTCAATCTGACAGTGAAATTGTGTAATCTGGTAATAGCATGCCTGAGGCTTCCTGCAATTTTTTGGGCAGTAGTATCAGCAGATGATGTGCTCTGTTGATTTTAATCACTTAGGACTTGATTCTGATCCCACTGACCTGCAGAGTAACTTCATTGATTTCACTGGAATTACCATAAACCTCTCAGCGTAAATGAAATCTGCATTTATTTCATTGCATTTATGGTTCCACTATAGGATCTTCAGAAGTTACCAGAGAAAGAAAGGTATGGAAGACTTTTCTCATCTCTTTGTGACAGCTTTCTTATTCAAATAACATTCATCTCTGACCGGTTGTTAAAATTCTTGTGTATCTGTCTGTGTGTTTGTTCTGACAACTCAAGGTCATTGTGCTAAATTCACACTCCAGTTGACTTTTCATTGTCTTGCAGCCAGTTTGAGCTGCTTTAAGGTTCTTGCAGCTTGTCAGTAGAATTTCTCTTTATTCATGAGCTTTCGCACAGACTTTATAGTCAGTTTGAAACTGATATGAATATATTTTAGTGTATCTGAATGGATGGAGTAATTGGACATGTTCTAGAATACTTTTTGGTAAATGACCATAAATAAAATGAACTATTGAAATGTAGGATCTGTTCCTGCAATCATTTTTACCACCTCTGATACTGTCAATGGGAGATCCATCTTCATAGCAGGGCCTAAAGTGTTAGTCTTGTGCAGAACAGATATGTAGCTTCTTCAAAGCAGATTTTAGAGCACAGATGTTTTCAGCAGCACAGACAGGAATGCCTGCTATTTAGTAGAGACTTCTTCTTAACACTGAACACTTGCTTTTCAGACTTGTAAGCCAAACTTTCCACAGCAGACTCTTCAGTACTTTTGGAGGTTTTTTTAATGTGATAAGACCAGATACTTTGGTGCTGAGCCTGATGTGCATTTTTCCTCCTTTATTTTACTGACCAATGAAAATGAATGGGAATCCTGTGCCTATCTGTTACTTGTGCTTCTCAAAATCTCCCATTGAAGTATTTTAAAATTTTGAATAAAAGGTGCTAATAGATGGAGCTCAGAGATATCTGTGTTAATATCTACTGACTGTTGCTCACAATTATCTATAAGTATTTCTAAAACCCTGAAACACTGGCATGTTGAAAATTAGATCAACAAAATATTTGAAGCATACTCCTGATCAGTGCTACATCACAGTACTTCTAGGTGTCTAAGATATAAAGGATACTTAAGATCTCATTCTACTGAGTATGGGGAGACGTCTGCCTTAGAGTGGTGTTTGTGCTGCAGGAAGGGATGTGTCATTGGTTCTTTTTGTTCCAATGGTTTCAGCCGCAGGAAACAGGAGGAGGTCTACACCTTCTTTTAACACATGGCCAAAGGAGGAGGCATGGTGCACACTCTATATGATCACAACAGAAGAGCTGGTGGAGTCTGCCCTGATCCCTGATGAGCCTAAAATGTCATATTCTTCAGAGAGAGTTCAAGATGTGGACTTAGGTCTATCAGCAGCAGGGTTGTTTGTGTTCCCTGTGGCCTGCCTGTGTGGCTGTGCAGGGCAAGGCAGCCTCCTGCTTGGGCTCCCAAGGTCGAAAGCATTCCTACAGAAATGCTTTGAGTGCTCTCTGAGCATCCAACGCTAAGCAGCCACCAGGGCAGACTGCACTGGAACCCCGATTTGGACTGAGATGCAAGATAACTTTTGAGCTGTATTTTTCCTCTTACAGCTGTGGCAGTTGGGGGCATGTGTGAAAGCAGAATTTTATGTGTGTTCAGACTTCAAGTGCCTGCAACACGCAGTAGGGAAGGTCACCCCTACCTTCTGCCTCATTTCCTTTGTGTGTCTGGCCCTTAGTGGATGTAGAATAAAACAAACGGATCAGCCTAGAAGAGAAAATAGCTAGAAGTGTTTGACCAAAATGATGGCTTTATCTTTGTTTGCACTGCCAAGTTATTTTTCTTACTTTGTCACTGAGGGTAGGGGTGATAACGTGTCCTAGCACTTCTGGTCTCTGCACAGACAAAAAACGATGCAATTGCTAAAGCTAGAGCGTAATGCTGTGTAGGAAAGACCTGACTGTCTGAGTCTCTAGGAAAGTCTCCATGTCCTTTTTAGGAATTCCTGTCTGGCTATCTAGGAATTTACCCCTCAGCTTTCTAGGTGTTTACACTGTATTTTCTAGGAAAATCCACCTTCTGCTTTCTAAATACGTTTCCTCATCGCTTTCCGGGTTTATTTCCCACCTGCTTTCTAGGAATTTTCCCTATGCTGCCCAGTAATTTCCCCCCGTGTATTCTAGGAATTGCCAATGTGCCTTCTAGAAATTCCATCTCTTAATTCCAGGAATTTCCATGTGCTCTCCAGGAAATCTCCCTGTCCCCTTCATAGGAATTTTACCTCTTCTGTTTTGGGACTTTGTGTTTTCTGAGAAATCTCCCCTTCAGGGAGGAAAACTCCAGGGGCTTTGTAGGAGTTTCTCTCTGTCCTTTGTAGGAATTCACCTTGTGTATTTTAGAAAGTTTTCCTTCTGCTTTCTAGGTATTCCCTTCTGCCCTCCAGGAATTTTTTCTGTGCTGTCCACATATTTTCTCCTGTAAATTCAAGGAATTTCCCCTCTGCTTTCCAAGACATTTCCTATGTGTTTTGTAGAAATATTCTACGTGTTTTTGAGGAATTACCCCTCTTATTTCTGTGAATTTTTCATGGGCTTTCTTGGAATTCACCTTTCCCTAATTACATGCTTTTGATTTAAACTGAAGGTAAAACCATACTGCTTGCAAATGTTTATGTATTAATTTATTAACTAATATGAACAACTATTTTTTATTGTTTATACTGAGGCTTTTTGTGTTGAGCCTTTATTTTTTGCAAGAGGGTAGGATTAGTTCTAGCTTTTCTTTCCAAAGTCAGATTTTGGGGAAATCTACATAACATTAAAACATTTTCACTGCTTTATTAGAGCAGTTTGTAGTAAGCTATGTGTAGGCAGAGACCATTGTCTTGCTTTTGCATGCACATATTGCCAGCTGCAATGAGGTCCTGACCCTGCTTTTGTGTGTTCTAGGTGTTGCTCTTTTCTAAGTAAAATTGCAGGAGGAAGCCACAAAATTAATTCTTAGCTTTTGCAGTACATGTCTTCCTGTAAAAATGTTTTTTCATGTATTAATATTTTACATTAATTAATTGTGGTAAGTGGCATTATCTTAATTTAACAGATAAGGAAAATTGTGGCAAGAGGGTGATGTAGCTCCTCAGCACCCAGAGGAGGTGCTATGCGTGAGATAAGATTTAATTTCTAACTCAGTTTAGAAGCAGATATGCTAAAAGTAGAAATGACTAACCAGTAAGGCTTAAACTCCAGCGTTCTGGTTTGGTTTGGTATTGTAGATGCTAAAAATCATAGAGAAATTGAACTAAAAAATGAAGATCTGGGATGTTAGATTCTGACATATGGGCCAAGTAGCTCTTGCCTTCCAACACCAGAAAGTTGAAAGTGGGAATTCCTAGCATGTGACCATTCTTTATTCACCATGGACACTGTCTACTTCCTTGACTAGTAACAACTACATATATTGATGTAATTCCCTTTGGATCCCTCACCATTGTAACTTTGATCAAAAGCACCTAAAAATAGTTTCAGGTTTGGAAGGAAAAAAAAAGCTTCAAATTGCTTTTTGATCATACTGTCAATTCACAATGGAAAAGAAAGTAAGCTACAAATATGATAGGGAAGTGCAGAAGCTGTCATGTGACATTTCCTCCTCTGCTATTTCTCTGTTTGTACCACCTGCATATTATATTGTCCCTGTTTATTAAAAATAAAACAAGTATTCGTCTGCTCCTCCTGTACAGCTTTAATTGTATAAAATGTGCATTTGTCATAGTTGCTTAGACTGGTTAAAGCAGATAATTCACTGCTGGAGCATTTGAGATTTTCAATATTTATTACTAAAGGATATCTAGCAACCATACTGTGCATTCCATAGTACTCTCTATTCTTGCTGTACACTGGATTCCTGTCAGCTACTCTCATTTTTATCTGTCCATAGGGCTGTCTGCCATGCTATCTGTTCGTTCTTTAATTAGTTAAATATGTTTTTCTATTTTCTAGTTTAAGTGATTAATAAAACATTGCAAAATAAGTTAGGTGCACACAGATGTAGTGGTAAGGTTTGTCTGATGTCTTGTCCTGTGGTACTGACACCCATAATGGCCTGAGAAAGGCCACATGACTCTCAAAGGCCATTAAAGTATTGAGAAAAGCAAGTCTCAAGCAAAAGCTAATGTAGGAGCAGGTTTTTTTCTTTTTTTTTTTCTATTGGCAGTAGTTTGATTTAAAGCAGCTGTAGGTCCCTCTGTCCCTTATTTATTTATTATTTATTTTAAACTAGTCTTTTGGTGGTACTTGTGGCTAGATGAAGAGTTTGCAAAGGTTTTCTGGAAAAATAAGCCCTCCTTGTTCTTGCATAGTTTTAAGGATAATATTAAAAATTGTATTCTTCAGTTTATTGATTTGTCACCAGAAGAGTTTACTCAGTTCAGAATTTTTAATGCAAAATTTTTATCCAGAAGCAAAATGTAAAATAAATTCAGGATTTTAGCCTTTTTTAAAAATATATTTTCAGAATATCTTCAAGAGAACAATACTGTTTCTATGTATCATTAAGTTTATCTCATCTTTGTGCTAGTTATCATGGTTTTTTTGGGTGCATTTCAGAGAATCAAACACTGTAATAATTTTATCATATTACAGTTAAAAAATTCTTAGATGGTAGGAATAAGAGTACTAATATTGTCAGAGACTTAAATATGGAAATAGGGCATTAATCATGTTTCATGTAAATTGCAGAATGAGGCTATCGCGTGAGATTAGAAGCTATCTCTCGCTATAAAAGCACTGTATTTGAAAAGAACATTCTCTTAAGTAGTTTTTGCCTACATGTAAGGATTTTGTACTATTGTTTTCTAATAAGCCATCTGTCATTCAAAGAAAAGTCCTAGATCTGGGAAGTGAGGGGATCAGGAGGAACCAAAGCACTTAAGGATGTTCAAATGATATCTGCATTTATCTCTGAGGTACCTCAGAGGTAT
Source organism: Tringa tobata (assembly GCA_033628505.1). Classification (NCBI taxonomy): domain Eukaryota; kingdom Metazoa; phylum Chordata; class Aves; order Charadriiformes; family Scolopacidae; genus Tringa; species Tringa tobata. Next base: position 17,841,865 of record JAHREE010000118.1, on the reverse strand, counting down.
TGGAGCCGGGGAGATTTTGCAGAATTCCTACTGAAAATTTGGTCCTTGTTTTCTGCAGAAACACAGGCTATACATTCTCAGCTTAAGGCAATATTTTCCCTTTTCTTGAACTTTGGATCCTTCTTTTATCTTATTTGGCCTCTAAAATGCCACCACCTTTGTAGTCTCCATAGACTGAAACCCTAAAATGTCTGGGATAAGGGATGCTGGACAGGGCAGAAGCTGCTTCAGCTTGGTGAGGGATGACCACAAGTATAGGCTCTCTGCAAGAGGTGAACTAGTATCAGCAGTTAAAGATGGTTTTCAGTGCCTCATTCGTGCTAGTCATCTGGAATGCAAGAATAACTCCCTCATAAAATTGAGTATCTTCAACTGGATGGTCTTCCAAGAGTTAAAGGTAGTTAATTGTTTCCTAGTTAATCCCCTAATACTTTCAGGTATTGCTGCTTCTCAGTTCTCCACTGTGAAGGAACTGAGCTCTAGCTGAGTGGCCTGAAAATGTTTAGATAAGCATGCCTTCTCTAGTGCTTTTTAACTCCCTCTGACCTTTTTTGCACAGCTTCTTTTCTTTGAGACAAGTAGACTTTGAGGAATCATGTGCAAATCAGTGGCTCTCCAGGGGAATTACAAGAGCACCCAGAAATACATGCTTTCATTATCACTGCCTTGGCAGTACTGCTGAAGTATGTCCTCACAGGGTGCCAGTTTGAAGTAAAAGTTCATTTTTTTTCTGACACCTCAGATCAACAGCTTCCCAGGTTTAATGAAGTATTTTGAAATCCTCTAAAAATGTGTTGTATACCATTTGCTTTGAAGGAAAAAATCTATTACAGTTTTGAGCTGTCTGGTGGAAAAAATGTTTTTTTTTCCATCTCTGAATACAACCAGTAATCTGTAGATAGACAAGCTGAAGGATCATTTTTGACTACACTTTGTGGTTTTTTTTCAGATCTGCTGTCCAAACCAGTATGCTGTGTTATGCCAGTCTACTTACTCATCAGTGCAGCAGACAGCTGTAGTTGAATACAAGGCTTTGTTGTTCCACTGTTCCCCTCGCTTCTCAGGTTTTATTCTGCATCTTCAAGCAGAGGACATGTTGCTGCCAGTCTCTGTGCTTTTATTTAATTTGGGCAGAGACTATATAAGACTGAACAGATAACTGAAAGCAGTAGGGGGAAGACCATAAAATGTACCTTGTGCTTGGCCTCATTTGAACCAAGCAATGTTGTATATTTTTCCCCTCATTGCAACAAAGATCCCATGTGTTCTGGAGGTGTGTTAGCAGAGGCATTCAGCCAAGCAGCCAGTGACAGAGAGGATAACAAATAGACTCACCTTTTGAAGGGTCCAGCATGCACAGAGGAGGTAAGCAAACTGGAATCAGACCTATCTTTCTTTGCTATGTATTTTTGAAATTTGTATTCAAGAGTAGGTATTTCTTCATATTCTAGTTACTAGCGCTCATTTCTCTGAAGTAAAGCAAGGATTGTATTTCCCAATGAATTCTTTAAAGTGTTATATATCAGAGTGGAATCTCTTCCACAGAGAATGTTTTTGAACTCTTGCACCTAATAACAACTTGATGTTATTTTTCCATAATTAAAGCAAGTGCCGGGTTCCAAGAAATTAATGAAAACAGAGGGTAGTTACAGCAGGTAGGTAAAACAGGTATTCCACAGCAGAAGCTTTTCAATATTTAAAAGAATCCATTCTTTGGAAGACATGTTGAATAAATTAACTTAAAATGTTGAACTTTTAAAAACTGTTTATTTTTTTAGACATTTAACATAATTGTTTTACTTCAATATATAAATGTGATAAATTTTGTAATGTTTTGAAATGGTGTAGTGGTTTGTAGTGGTATTTATCTGGTGATATCATGTCTTAATTCTTAAGATTGAGTCAACTCATGCAGAAGGTTTGTCTGTACACCCAATAGATATATTTTCATACCACTGTATAAACTGGTGAAGAAATGCATGCTCTAAAGGTCTTATTGGTCCTACAAGCAGGCTAACATATGTTAGATTATGTTTATAGGTTGCAAAGTTATAAATTAGTCTAAGGATTTAGGTCTGGGTAATATGTAGGGAAAAAAATAAAGTAGTAAGTAAAACTGCACTAAATCCATGTCAGAAATAATTAAGTGATACCCCATTAGTTGATCCATTCCATGGCCAGTCTTTTCTGAATTTGGATTATTTGTTGACTCAACCCATGAGGAACTGACCTCTGAGGTCATGTTTTGCAGCTCTGTTGAATAGTACTCTAAGTACAACTAACTTGCTTGTTAGAAATACTGGGAATGCACAATTACATGAAATTAGTGAAATTTGCATGGTCATCATATTTTGAAAATCAAGCTTCTGTTTTTAGAGTCACAGCTTGCACGTGGAGGGCAATTTTCTGTTTTTCCTACCACCCACTGAACTCCTGATGTCTTTCAAGTATGGTACTCTTCAGCTATATAACAATGTGAAAATGTACTATACTAGTACTGTACTATACTGTACTAGTATGTACAGTATCACTGTACTATACTAGTGATAGTAAGTGAAGAAATTTAGGCAGAGGTTGAGTTTGAAATTGTCTTTAATTTCTCCTTAGTTCATTCTTATCAATGTTTAGAGTCTCCTTTCCTGTCATTCCTGCAGTAGTTAACGCATTGATTGAGACGTATTTATCTCGTATTGTAATTCCTTCTTTAATATTGTAGACTTTAAAATTATCCGGTTAGAAACTTTAAAAGCTTTTGGTGGAGGAGTTTGTATTAGATACTTGTTAAACATCATCTATTCTATTCAAGTAAAGTCTTTTTAATTTTTGTCTCATAGGTACATGGTGTGTTTGGGTAGTGTGAAAATGGTTGCACACAATCACAATCATTTTCACACTACTCAAACTTGAAGGCTTACAGGATGTTTCATGGAATTGTGTATTTAAAACTGTAAGATGTTACAGGCCAAATTTGTTAGATCAGTGGAAGCAATCTTGAAATGCACTAGGACTTATTTTGGTAGTGATATTTCTGAATGTAAGACATTAATTTCTTTAATACATCCTATAGCTTTTTAAAAAATAAATTGCTGCTATTGGGAAAAAATAATACTGTGATGTTTGTAAAATATGTTTCCCATAAATAACTAAGGGTGGAAGTTCTGCCATGAAGCTACTTGAACAGGAGGTGAGCAACTTAAAGTGAACCATGACCTTCTAATACACTTGGAAGAGATGCTTGAGATACAAAAGGTAAGATTTTATTAATAGCTGCACTAGTGTCAGTAGGCTGGAAAACCAACAAAAAAAAGTACCGTCTCTGTTCCATGGTAACTCATCATATATTTTATTTAACAGTTTTGTAATTTTACACAAATCCTACAGCTCTTGACCAAAACATTGTGGAAATATTTATATTTTATTTTCCTCTAAATTCCCGCTAAGCCAATGTTGTCTGTAATATAAACTAGACATTCAACAGAGGAAAAAACCAGTTTATGTCAAAGGAAATACCTGACTAAGCCAGCTTTGTTTGCCAGTCTCTGATAGCCAGAGACAATTATTATAGCCTGGGTTTTCATTTCTTCCTT
>JAHREE010000118.1:17615092-17838214 GCA_033628505.1 Tringa tobata | reverse complement strand
GTTGTTTATAGATATCTGTTGCTGCAGTAAATTGTTATAAAACCAAAGAATGGTGGAAATCTCATTTTTTAGGTTAAATTACTATCATTCTTCTTTAACTTACTATTACTTATTGGAAAGGTGTTAATACTGAGCTGAACAGAAAAGTTCCCAGGACTTTATAATGACAGCACAATATAAATATTGCAGTAACACATGTTAAAAAGTGTTTGTTGTAATTTTTGGGGATTTTTTGGCGTATTGGTCAGAAGTATCATTTGAGTAAGATATTATAGTTTTCACTCCTAGTTGCTGAAAATTACATTTTATATTTTTTCAAATGTTGATACTTTGTTAGGCTTTCTGTAAAAATCATTGATGATGCATTGAGTGGAAAAGGCTGTAAACTAAATCCATACTTAGTCCTTGCTTTGAAAACATAGTACTTTAATACATTTTTTTAAAGGTACATGGTTTGAAAGCTTGAGAATTTCTTGTAGTAAGCAGTTGGCAATATTTGTGGCAGGTCAGTTGTCTTTTATCTTCTGTTCGTAGAATACTAAGTACATTGTGGTTCTAGGTCATCACTGCAGCTGGAGTATTGCTATTAATTATATATATATTGTTATTACATTAAAAGAAACAAAACTCAGAAATAATAAAATCATTACATTCTGTCTTTATTAACATTAGCAGATGTATCTTGTAATGGAGCTGTGTGAGGATGGAGAACTAAAAAATTCTTTGTAGTAAAGGATGTTTTACAGAAAATGAGACAAGGCACATCATTCAGAATCTTGCTTCAGCAATAGCGTATCTTCACAAAAAGGATAATTAAGTTCCTCTGTCTCTCCCATATGTTCATTTATTTTGAGTGTTCATATGTTTAACAACAGTTACTGATTGCTATTCTTATCTGTTATTTATTTCATAGTATAAAGATAGTCTGGTAAAGAAAAAGTAAAATATACTACATGAATGCTTTTTTAGAACTTTATTTTTCTTACATATGCAGTAACTGCTACCATTTTTCTTTTATTTCTCTTTCTGTACCAGCTATCGATAATTACATGTATTATTATTTCCTAACTTGCAACTGCTTTGCATTATAACATTAACTTAGTTTAGTTGTTAAATGCACAGTCTATTACAGGAGGCAAAAAAGCAGAATGGGATTGTTTCTTATACTTCTCAACAGTATGCGTTGCATTTAGGATTCGGTAAGAATCAGCATTTTCATCCACCACACAGAAGCATTACAAATCTGCACAGTCCACAACAGAGTTAACCTATCCAGCCAAAAATTTAGAACTGGTAGATAGTGTAGGATTGTGAATAATTCCGGAGCTTTTTACACAGAAATTATGAATCTCTCTGTTACAGCACACTACTACTAGAAATCCTGCCTTTACCTTCAGTTTTTTCCATGAAGATAGAGGGGGTTATGGAATGGTACCTTGACTAAACAAGCCTTGTTTCTTCTGCGTGCTCATTGGAATGGCAAAAACTTCTACTGGTTTTGCACATGAGAATGAACTGCAGGTATGAAAATATGTGCAAGTTTGATAACTATACAATATAAACATTACTTTTTTGTTAGATTATGTCAGCTGTTCTACTAATATTAAAGACTGAACCAATATGAACTTTTTCCTTTATGGACTATGGGAAGGAATGAGATCTGAAAATTTGAAATACTTATATGACTCTCTGGATGAAATGGGAAAGATGCTTTTGGTTAGGCTTCCAGTAGTTCAGAGTAAAATGCACTGGAATCGATCAAAGAAATTACTCAAATGAAAGAATTTAAAACATTTCTGTCAGAATGTCTTCACTGCAACTGATAACACATTATTTCTTTATCTCTCTCAGCAGATATTTTTCACAGAGATCTAAAACTGGAAAACATTTTAGTTAAAAGCAGTGACATCAATGAAGCAAATGAAATGAAATTAAACATAAAGGTAAGATGACAAATGTAGCAGTTCTGCTTCAAGAACTGGTTTTAATATCCAGGTATTACTGGGAGACCTGTCTTTGATTCCTATTAGCAGCTTTTGAAATGAGCTACTAAATGGTGTTATTAGGGGAAGAAAAAATCATCTTGGAAGCTAAGTGCTACTGTTGAAAAAGGCTTCTTTTTTTTTTAAAAAAAGGTAAGTATATTTCCAGATCAATTAAAAAAAATAAATCCTTAAAGTAACCATACCGTGTTCATCTGTATCTACACTAGTATAGTCCCAAGCCATTAGTTACAGGAAGCCAGCAGATGCTGTAAGATGTAATTAATTTTTAAATTAGGAATATTGTTGATTTAATATAAATCTGTATGATAGATGTTATGAATAGGTTTTTGTTTGGGTTTTTTTTTTTTTTAATATCATACTGCATTCTGAATGTCAGAACTCCTCATGGTTTTGTCACTTGGAGCAGGGAAGAAAGGATTGAGTTTAGGTAATGACAGCCTAATCTATGACACCCAAAATGCCTGCGAGGGGCTACTAGAGCATAGGAGCTGCTAACCTTCCCCTGCCATTTTTCCCCATTAAGAAAAGAGGTACAGTGGCTGAATTGTAATATCTTAGAAATACTAAATTTGTGACAAAACCTCACTTATTTCATCATCATGTATAGCGTGACTCTAATATTTTGAGTCAACTTTTCTTAGTTCCAGGGCTTTGATATTGTGCTGCTTATGGCATTACAGTTTTTTGAAAGACACAGACTTATAGCTTTGTCTCCTTACAGGTAACTTTTAAGGCAACGATAATGTGGTCCTATTTCATTTCACTTTCATTTCACTAATATCTCAAATAGGTGGTGCTTAAAGGGGTGAGGAGACAAAATGCAATAATCTTACTCCTTCCCAATATTTTAACTAATGTAAACTTGAGGAAGTAGTTCTCACTCATAGAGACCAGTAAAATCAAAAGCTGCAGCTAAGATTTTTTTGTTTTAAAAAAAAACCCAACAAACCAACCCCTCAAAAACCCCTCAAATGCTGCTCATCTTTGTAGTTAAAACTTTGCCCACTGTAAAGATTTTTTTGTGGGTTAGGAGAGGGTGGACACACAAATGTTAGTTCAAGTGGATTCCAGGATTATATATAAGAGAAAAAAGTTTAGAAAAGAGTTTCTAAATGTGAGTGTATTCTCGCTGTCTCTCAAGTTGCTCACTCTGTTTCCATACCAAATAAAATTAGTTTAGTTAATCTTAAACAAAAGTAACAGTCCCTTGTTTTAGTTAAGATTTTTTAAGGTTTTCATCAACTTTTGGTTGAATGTTGGAGCTGGTGGTGTACTCTGATGCCTGGTTCAGACCAGCAGAACAACAAACAGAAAACTGCCTCCAGGAAATGAAATTTTCATTTTGTATCTTGTTTTTCTTAAAGACCAACTTGAGAGACAGTGGAATCTGTATCAGTGTATGGATGGATCGGCAAAAATGCCAAAGCTGCTGACTCACTGAGTGGCTGACCCTGAAGTGCTGCCCTGAGGGTGGTGGTGGGGGAAGATCTGCTGCTTAGTTGGGTTTAAGCTATGACAAAGTTCATCTCTTTCTGGTGGAGATGATGAAGGCACGTTTCCAGCTATTTGTCTTTCCTGCTGCTACATGTCCCGACAGCTGTGAGGAGGAATGGACCCACTGAGAGCATGCAGTAGTTGTCAGCTGGGGAGTTGTCCACGTTCATGTGACAGTCTAGGTTTTCATTTAGGTTCTTAACAAGCAGCACTCTGATTTATCAGCAACTTGGTTTTGTTTATCTTGACCTTCTAACTTCCGTCTCTGTTCCTCCTTGCCCACAGCAGTGTAGCCTCTCCACCATCAGTCTGCTGTAGTTCGGCTTTCCAACCTGCTTTATCCACAGAGAATGTAAAGCGGTCAGCAGGGATTTGCCCTATGCCATTGGACTTAGTTAAATGGGAGCTTGAATGTCAAGGAAAAAAATGTACTAAATTAAAAAAAAATTCTTAGGTAGTGGACCAAATTGCTCATCAAAGTAATTACAGGACAATCCATTAGTGGTATTCTGAATTTCAGTTAGGATTCCTTCTCCTTATTTTGAGTTCTGCTATAAGGAAAGGAAGCTAAGGTACATGCCTTGCAAGGTCAGATTATTTCCTACAGAAAAATATCATTTTTTCAGCTACTTGTAGCTTTTGTTGGAAGGGTATGGAATCACCATTTTAATTTGAACGCTCCCTCTACCAAACAACATTGGGATGACCTAAGATCTCTTGGAAATAGTTGTATTTCATCGTGCTGTTATTCAATCAGCCTTCATAGTTCTTTTGAGGTGTACGTTTCTGGTCAGTAAGCAGAACAGCTGCATAGATTCTTTACATCCCGTTTTCAGGGACAGGTGATGAGTAGTGCTTTTTGGAAAGGTTTCTTTTAATAGTCTTGGGCTTTATCATCTGCCTCTAAATGGCTCAGTGAACTGGGGCTCTGAATGGGGCTCTGAAGAAAACAAGCAATGATTTCTTTTAAATCAGCTCTGGGATATGTTTGCCTACACATGTTCCTTCTTTCTCTTGCTATTGTGGAAGTTCAAAACCTGAAATTCTTCATTGGTTGAGAATTTGAATAGTATTTAATGTTATGCCATCCTTTAAACCTGCCTTGGAAGGTTCATGGGTACTTAAAGCCTAGACAAAGTTGACAGGAGACATTGTTGACCAAAGAATCTGAAATCAAGTGCTGGTGGTTTTTGCAAATGTGCCGTTGGTGTCCAGAGGTAACCTGGCCACTTTTCAAACTCCCTTCTGCATAAGAGAGACAGAAGAGCTCCATACTTCCAAACTACTCATGGGAAAAGAGGTACAACTGTTGCATACCAGCTGAGGGCTGCTGCCAATCACCGCTTGGGTCAGTTGATTGAGGGGATGCTCTCACTCCACTCACTGTCAAGTTTCTAAAGGAGATGAGCAAGCAGGTCCCTGCAGTGAGGACAAACAGCTATTCCAGCTGATTGTACCTCTTCAGAGCAAAAGCAGTGACATGCCGTGTCATGCAGGGCATCGCTTTATAATCAATACTTACAGTCTGTATGAAATTAACTCTACATCTGCTGTAACAAAAGAAGGCTGCAGTTAGGCAAGATTTTGTTCAGGTTGTAGATGTTGCTGTAGAGGAGTCCAAGTTCTTGATTGATGATATTCCTTGATGATGTTGTACTGTTCATTGTCAGGCACTTCTTTTCTGCTATTTTTTTCCCCTTCATTCCTATAGCCCAGCAGGTACTCATTATAATCTCTTAGGTGATATGCAGAACTAATGTTTTCTTATTTTCTCATGAGCATTTTCCACACCTTCCATGCAGGCAACACCCACTCTGCATTTCCATTCTACATGTTGTTGTCTTCAGACTGCCTCAATCTAGATTATACTAATGGTAAATTAAGTTCAGTGCAAGTAACACGTTCCATTGTTAGAAGGTCAGCTTTTTCTCTGTTGCTGGGTGTTTTTGAAGCCAACAGTGACAGCTGAATCACAGTACCTCTCTCTGGTTACATAAAGCTAGTTTGTAACATCTGATGTGCTGCAGAAACCTGGAGGAATCTCCAGCTAAACAATGGGATTAAATTCTAAACCATTTTTTTTCTTAGAAAATTACAATCCAAACAACGTGTCTATTCCAGTGTATCATACTACTTATTATCTGGTGTTGAAATGGAAGTTGAAAAAAACCACAAAAGCAGGTAATTATGATGTAGCCTGTCCAAAGGGCATGCTTTTCAGGTTTTGGGTTGGTTTTGGGTTTTTTGGGTGTTGTGTTTTTTTTTTTTCCTTACTTTGCCTATTTAGGCAATGAATGCTTTGCATTCCATCATATAAAGATTTGTACCACTTTCTGATTTATACTGCATGCTGGAAAGTACTTCACTCCATTATCAAATATAGCATACACTTTTTAATTCTATGAAGTTCTTTTCCTCAGTGGTATGTACCAACAATGCATTTCATAGCTTGCTCATAACAGACTGAAGCAAAAAAGAAACCCTTTTTGGAGGAAGATAATTAGTCCTACTGACATCTAGATTGATGAAATACTAGTAGTATTAAATACCTCTTTAAGTGAGGTGGTTGCATGGGATGAAATTACTTTCCAATTTACTAATCATGACAGAAACATAGAGTCTCAACACTAGAAGGGACCTCAAGTCATTTGATTTATTTCTCTGTCCAAAGTAAGAAGCATCTATGCTTAAGTCATTTCTGATGAATATTTGTGTAAAGGGTACTTAAAGACCTCCAGTAATGGAGACTCCGTAATCTTCCCAGGCACTCTAGTCTGATGCTTCATTATCCTCTATGAAATTTTTCCTCCAGTCCACCCTGAACCTTCAGTTTGACAATCAGCTTAAATTTATACATACAGGCCATGATCTAATAACTTTTTTCATTATAAATTTTCAGTTAACTCACCTGCAGCCACATAATTGCTTGAGCTGACCTAAGGGAGGTAGTGGGAGCCTATGTGTGGGGCTATGGAAAATGGTGGAACTGTGCTTCATATTTCAGGCGATTATTTCTCTCCCTGTCCGCCACGGGTATGAAGAACAGTAGCCACTTTCCTGTTTTCAGCAATCTTGTACCACACTTATTCCTCGATCTCTTGTTCTTTAGACTAAACAGAATGAATTTTCTTAGTCCTATCCTGCATTTCCAACCTTTGCACTGGACTTGCTGTGCTCCATTCGGTACCTATTATGTCAAAATGGGAGTATCCAAAACTGAGCACAATAAATAGTGGAATCCTCACCTGTGCTGGGCTGAGTGGGAGGATTGTTTCGTATGTACTGCAGGCCTAAAACACAGGTCTTGACTGTCTTTTTGTAATTTATTTAAGGACTCTGAAGTCCATACAAAAGAACACTAGGTAAGTGCTGGAAATCAGGCCATTGACCTGTTTTTTCACCCGGCATCTTTAAACAGACATCTTCAAAGCCAGACAAGGAGAGGAGTATTGGCCTTGGCCTCCTCAGAAAGGATGGGCATGCACTAAGAGGTTTTGTACCGGAGTGGCTGCTTTGTGCTAGTCCTGCCTCGCAGAGGTGTTGTCTGGTAACACTGGAACTGTTAACTCATGTTTGCATTCTGAGCTCGTCTTTCAATATACTTACAGCCATTCCTGGCTTGATGTCTTCAGATTTAATAAGCATGCTCTCTCTTGGATCATCCAGGTCATCGATTGTAATGGTATCATATCTAGGACAGACGCCTACAAAACATCCTTTGATGAAGCCTTCCACTTTGACAATGCACAAGTTACAAGTACTTTCTGAGAAGTGTTTTTTATAAGCATGTGTGCATTGTTCCTGTGCAATTTTAATGCAGCCAGTACTATGAACGAAGTTGCATGAATCAGTATCAAAAGCCTTACTAAAATAGAGATATGTGACATTTAGTGTCCCTCCTCTAACCCCAAAGCCTGTCAGCCTGTGCTACATGGAAATTTGTTCCTGATCGGTACATAATGGCTGTTACTTACCTCTTTGTTTTCTTTTAGGTGCTTATTATTTCCGGTATTTTCCTGGGAATTAAAATTAATGGGACACATCTGTAATTCTTTAATGCCAACATTCCCACACTCTTACGGCTAGATACCATGATTGCCTTTTTCAGTTTGCAAGTATTTTACCTGCCTTCCACTAGTACTTCTTGAACCACTTATAGCTCTGATAAATCTTGTCAGTTTTTAAAGTACTCTAGAATGAACTTTATCATTTCTGGCTGATTTTAAAATTCCAGCCTAAGTACTTGCTGACCTTTTGCTTCTCTGTAAAAAACTGAGGTCTTGCCCCTTTGTCATTGATATTGATTGTGCTATCCACTGCTTGCAGTTGACATTTTGGTTAAGACTGATGTAAGAAGACATTAAATAAGTTTGCCGTCTGAGCATCATCTATCAATTGCATTCTTGGTTGAATGCAATACCATCCTCTTTATTCATTGTCTTCCTACCACTCATGTACTTATAGATTATTTCATTTTTAGTTACATCCCTTGTTAGTTGCTCCTCGTTTTTCCTTTCTGATTTTGCCCCTCTGTACTTATGTTTTCCTTTTGTTCTTATTTCAGTCTTTTGTATGTTCCCTTCTTGTGCGTGAGACTTGTGGAAATTCACAATTTAAACAGACTGGTTTATTAATTAAAAAAATAATTGTAAAAGTAATAACAATTTCCCAATTCAATCATTTTATTTTCGGTAGGATATGTATATAAGGATGTAAACTTTATATAACTTTGTAAGTTTTCCTAGGATGTTAATAGCATGAATTACTACTGGTTTAAAATATTCTCAAAACTATTGATTAAGAATGACACAGAACTGTAGGTTTTGGCCAGTTTGGCAATAGTAATGGTAACAATCTCCTTTAAAGTCTTGTTTTACCAGTTGTGGTATTATCAAACCATTACGTTAATGGTTCTAAGTCCCTCAACATATTAATTAGATATCTGAAGCTTAGTACCTACTTAAAACATAAAAAACTGAGATGACAGTTAACCAAGCTGTTTGTTTTGGTGGGACAACCCTCCTCTCTGTCAATCTTCTCTTCTACTGTGTGAGGGATTTTATCTTCTGTTCCTTACTGGGGATAAGAATTTCATCTGGAAGAAAAGACCGTAAATTTTGCTGTGAACTCACAACCACATCTCCCACGATACATTAGATAAAATATCACTAAGATGGCTCCAAAGCAGCATCTTTTTGACATGTGACTGAAATGATATAATATGATTAGTGAAAAGATTATAATTTGTGAATTTTTAATCAAGAATATAAATAAATAGGTTTGAAAAAAAATTGAGTGTTTTGGCATTGATTTTGTTCATCATATGATGTATTCAAGCTAATACGTGCCAACAGAGGCTCTTGTGTTTTGCAAAAGTCCCTGTGCTCTTAGGTATTACACATATCTAGGAGAAAAATAAAAGTTTTTGTGGTGTCTTACAATACTTTAGGTCAGTCTGTTATGATTACTGCTTTAATAACTTACTGTGGGGAAAAAGAATACTAAGTTTAATCATACAGCTAATGTCACAATGTCACCACCCCCTTTACAGCTAAATGATAAAAGTGAGGACACATCAACATGAATTGTTAAGGTCTGTACATTATTCATTTAAACATCTGCTGTTGGTTCCTCTTTACATATGGGAATAAATTATACCACATCAGCACATTCTTCATGCTTTGTGTTTAAGCATTTAGAAGTTTTTTTTGTATTATTAATACTATTTTTTCTGCTTGGTTGGCAGCCCCTGAAGTTTTCAGTGCCTATGACTACAGCCAACAGTGTGACATTTGGAGCATAGGTGTCATTATGTACATGCTGTAAGTAGCTTGTAAAAGTAATATAAAATGTACAGACCCATTTATAATACAAGTGCTTACAATTTTGCACTGAAATAAAAAATAAACCTGTGTGCTAAACCTTCACAAAAGACTGAACTGTTATAATTGGTTGTGTATAAACATTACAAATTTCTATGTAAAATAAAGTAAAAGAGACAGTTCAGTGTTAAAAATCGAGTATTTGATTTGTGAAGCACTTTATAATCCTGAAATAACAGAAAGTTACAGAATATTGCAGTGTAACACTTTAAAACTAAATTGAGAGTTTAGGCCTCTCTTTTTCATATGTTGGCTGGACCTATATATGAGAACTAAGTTATTGATTTACAGGTTACTCGTCAAGTCCTCAAACGGGTTGAACAAACCATGCCATCAGGGTAAGGGCTTTTCTTCTTCACCTCTGCCTGTGGTGGCTGTGGAGATGTTTGGGGGCTGTACAGGTTATCTGTGTCCTTCAAAAGTTCATTAGTCTGATGATAGCAGAGGAAGAAATGAAATTTTACATTTGTAAGATTACACGTACATTTTTTATTGAAGTCTTCCATCATTTCTAACATTGATCTTAGTTACAGGTAAATAATTTGTCTCTGAAAAATTTTATCCTGCCTATACTAGCTAAATAATATAAAAAGGTCCCCCAGCAATTAAAAATCAATTGTAGCAAAGTACATAAATTACCATTCATATGATGCAACTAAAATGTCACGCTCTATGCAGGAACCTTTTATTCTTTTATATTGTATTTGCTTGCAATTTTTCCCCCACTTTCAGTCTTTCACTTGTCCCCAGATGATGCTTTCATGCCAATGTTTTAGAACACTACCACTTGCCATTTCATTTGTTGTTATTATTTTTGTCCTGTGATTGTTTTACTTCTGTTGCATACATCTGAGTTCTTTTATAACTTAAGACTTTGTGCATGAGCATGCAGACACAGGCACACAGTTTCATAACCTTCTCTTTTCCAGATGTTCTTTGGTTTGGTTCCTCAGGTTTTTTTTCTGTACGATTAGCTCACTTTTGTTCTTGTGTCAGCATGATAAAGTGTTCTATCTTTAGTGCCTTTATTTTTTTTAATTTCTAAAATCCATGTGTACTTTTTATGCTGATACAGAATGAGTTTTATTGTTGTACTTCACGATATTAATGTTTGTATCACAATAGTAGGATTTGCACAACATAATACAATATAATATATTATAAAACAGTTGGTAGAAATTGGATGGCTTGACTGGCTAATAAGAATCCAGAGCAGTGCCTGCAATCAGCACAATTCACAGCTCAGAACTTGTGAAACTCAGAACAGTGAACTGTGTTGATTGCAGCCGGAGCTTAGAACTTCTGATCTTCCTTAATTAGCAATATAAATATTTTTTAAAATTAGCATTTTGTAATCACAACAGTGTCAGAAGAAAGTAACATTAATTCACCCCTTGTTGTGTTGACTACGCAAGAATGAAAATAGGGTGCGTGAATTAATAGAATACAACTCGCACTCCTTTTTATTGCTTAATTTGAAAAGAGTAATACAAAAGCCATAAGATCATCTCCTGATTTTAATTCTGGCTTTGCAAATTACTTTTCTTTACACCCTGAATAATAGCTTGTGCTCCTCTAATGGGTTTAAAGGTACCTTTACAGCCATTATTGCTACCATCACAACTTTGACCCTTCTGGGCTACAGCTAATGTCTCCCTGGCAATTTGCTAGCTGCCAGAGCTTTCTGCGGTGCAGATGGCATGCTCCATCTTGGTACCAAGGGTATTATTGCCACGACAGGCTCAGTCTCTACCTATATGGGGAGCATAAGCCCTGAGGTGACTCATGAACTCTGTTTTCATGAATGTTAATGCACAGGGTTGCCTCTGCATAATGGGGCAATGCCAGTGTGATGGATTTTTATATGTAATTTAAACTGAGGTCTACTTTATACTTTCCGTTTCATTTCTATTTTAACTTATACTAATAGAAACATACCCAATAGTAACCAACAAAAAGAAAATCCATTACAATACAAAAGTATATCAGCACATTGAAAGAGTGGACTAGCGAGAGTCTTGCTGTCTGTCACACTCGGTGAGTGTGGCCCATACCCTGCTCTCTAATAGCAAAGGGTCAGGGGCTTCTTTTTCCTGTGCAATCTACGCTATTGGATTTCTTGCTCATTCTTCCAATTGGGCTCAGAGACTCTGGCCCCTGCAATAGTTCTCAAAAACCTTTGTGCAACTAAAGAAGTCTAGGATGCCTAACAAATTACTTCCTGCATTGCAACAGTAAGAAACTTATTAAGAAAATGAGGTACTTTTTGCTCCTTTTAAAGGCACAGATTTATTTTTTTTTCACAGTTTTTCAAGGTTCTGCACGATACGTTCCTTCTACTTAACTTGATTTCTGTAGCTGAATTTGTCTGTTTTCTGTCACTGCCTTAGTCTGGAGAGAACTTAGTCCTGATAGCAGTGCATTACAAAATAATGGGCATTGTCACCAGGCAACACTTACAGTATCATGTCCTGAAATGAGTGCATTCTTCCAATTTTCTGTTCTTTAAATTGAGTTCCATGTGGATTTAAGACCTGAGGGAGATTTGGAAGGAGAATTGGGGGATAAAAGAAAGCAGCAATTTTTGTTTAAGACATTTTGAAATTAAAAGTTTTGGGGAAAACGCAATTAAATATTAATTTTATGTTTTACCTTAAAATTAAATATTAAAGCCATGTGAATGAAACTCCAGAATATTTCACTTTGATATAAAGTGACAGGCATCCTTCACTAGGATGTGACAATTACATTTTCAGTAGCTACCTCTGTGTTTTGGGAGTAGAACTAAAAACATAGTTTGATGCAAATAATTTATCTGATGAAGTTGGTTTCTTTTTTGTTTTAAATGGCCCCAAATAGGTGTATTAAGTTCCTGAAAGTATTTGCTACGTAATTCTTGCATGTCAGCTTTGTATAAATAGTATGTTGTAAAATCTATCAGAAATTCAATCTTTCTTTATTAGTTTTGGTTGAAAAAACAGATGACTTGATACGGTTTTTCATTTGTTATGTGATTAGTAGAGCACAGACCAATACTTACTCTCAAAGTATATTCTCTAATAAACATATATAGTTGATGTTTCTGGCTAATAATTCTGTTGGTAAACAGTAATAGTCACTGAAACCAAATACTAAGAAAATTAAAACACTAGGTTTGATGTGAAACAAATTTTTTAAAGAATGCATTTGTTTTAGTTTCATATGTATTACCTTTTTAATATTGTTACCACATCATTAAGAATACAACCGACATAAAAGAAGCAGATAATAAAAAGAGTAAATTGAATTCACAGACATTCAGACACCACATTTACTCAAATGCTTTACTCAAAATAACAAGAAATAGATACAGAAAAAGAATGCAGTCAAAGTATATTTTTATGAAGCTATGTACTCTTAATATGCACACTTATGGATATGTCTTAAAATATTTCTGACATCTTTGCTTTTTTATACTTTTACCTTCTTTAGACTGATACCTTAGTTTAAATTAGGCCAAATAAGGCAATGTTCACACTATGTAGCTAAAGTAGATGCACATAAAACATAACGTGAAAAATTAAAAATGATGTTTTATCATAGTATTTTCTGCTTTATGTTTTTGTTCTGAAAAATACATCTTTTGTAGCAGTAAAAGCATATTATGTACTTCTATATTTTTCTGTGAATCATGCTTGCTTAATTTACTGCTATTCAGTGAATAGCAACTTAGATATTTGAACGTATTTCATAGATTGTAAGAATCTGGAATTGAGTTTATCATATTTTGAACAGCAGTACGCTTGACTTTAGGGACACAAGCAACCACTATGTATGACTAAACTGACTTCTTATATAAAATAAGGCTACAGAATAAAATACATCTAGTAATTCTTCTACTGAGTCAATGACCTGTGTTTGAACCAAACCCTGTTTTTTTTAAAAAGACAGTTGATTGGGACTTAATGTCTACATTGAGAGTGGTCTGTTTTGTCTTGTTGCTGCTGTTTCAGTTCTTGTGATTGTTATTAACTCAGTGGAGTTTTGGCTAACTAGTCTAAAAACAGTGATACATGAATTAATGAAGGTTCTTATTACTGAAATAGACTGGTTGTTAGGACAGAATCGTTGAATTGTTTAATGGAAAATGCTACTTTGACATGAAATAAAAGAAGAAACTGTATGTATAAAGTATTTTCAGTAAACAAAATCTCTGTGGTGGAAATACTGCATGTGATGGCAACAGGTCAGCTTTCAGTTAGCCAAGTGATCTGGATAAGTGAGTTACAGAATAGCAGAATACTATATTTTTGGTTTAATTTTTTTCTAGCTTCTATCTTCAGTTGTTGTATCTTGTTAAACCTTTGACTGCTACTTTAAAAATCCATATAATATCAATTATCTTTTCCTTATGTGGATACCTAGTGTCCAAGATTAAATCACCTTTTAACCTCATAACCTTTTCCCTTTAAATCTCTCTGAGACACATTTTTCAGAACTTGAGTCACTTTTGTACAGTTCTTCTGAAGCTTTCCCAGTCCTGCGAACTTTTTGATTTCACAGTGATCCTGTAGAACATATTTTTTTCCCTCACCAGTGAAAAATAGTAGGTATCTGTTCACCGACCCTAATTTTCTTACACCTTTTATAGCAAGCTTAG
The DNA here is from genome assembly GCA_033628505.1 of Tringa tobata. Classification (NCBI taxonomy): domain Eukaryota; kingdom Metazoa; phylum Chordata; class Aves; order Charadriiformes; family Scolopacidae; genus Tringa; species Tringa tobata. The sequence goes on along the minus strand of JAHREE010000118.1, from coordinate 17,824,193 downwards.
AAAAAAAGCTTTTTGAACTATTAAGAAAGGGAGGCCTGTGCTTTAACAGTCTGGTCTGGGAAACAGTGTGGCTCGTAAGTCCACAAAATAAATGTTGACAGTATTGCAATGAATATTGCAACGAATTCTACAAATGTAGTAGTTTAGATATTATTATTTTTTTGCTTCTAAGTAGTATGCGCTTTCTGAAAAGCAAAACTGATGTTAAAAAATAAATTGGCAGAAATGATATCATGAGCTAATCTCATAGCATTGTAAGTAAAATATTCTCTGCTGAACTAAAGCACTCAGTTGAAAATGTGTCTAGTTGTTGTTAGCAGAAATGAGACGGATCAAAATGTGTTTTTTTCCTAGCAAAACAATTAGTGAGACTACTCCTGAAAGTTGATCCTGCTCACCAAATCACAGCTAACGAATTACTTGATAACCAGTGGATAACAGTGAGTTTTGAGGCAGTATCATTTCTTCACCTTGTGTTTTACCTCTTACTTATTTGGTACATAAAGATGCTGTATTGCCTCAGTGGAACTCAGGGTGGAAAATTAAAAAAAACACAACCAAAGAAACAAAACACTTGTCGGGGCCTTATCCAAAGCTCCCAAATCCGTTAACATCTTTTGCTTGTATCCCATGGGCTTCTGATAAGCCTGTTGACTAGGAGAAGCTTTATACTGTGTTCCTTACCCAAATCAGCTTTAGCTGATTTCCCTGTATGTTTTGACATGGTATGGAAGGTTCATGTCAGGTTTAATTAATGCTCACGATATTCCCATTAGTATACTAGAAAGTTTTTTGTTTGTGGTTGGTTTTTTTTTTTAATTTAAAAACAGAAGATGAGCTCCAGGGAAATTTGGCCATTTTGAAGGCAAGTGAACTGTAGCACTGGAAAGGGACCCCCTAAGCTCCCAGCTTCTTGGCTGGGCTGCAGAACACGCAGCCCTGTGAACAATGAACTTTCAGCTTGTGTGATGAAACAGTTGCACTACTTTTTAGTTGAAATTAAAGCAGAGGGAATGGATATATCTGCTACTTAAGTATAATACTGATAACAGTAAACTTGAATTTTGCTTCACTCCATCTACAAAAGAACCATTCTGGACTAACGCACATCTTTCTTATTTCCTGCTAATTGAGGAGAGATGAACAAGAAGCTGTTTTCCAAAGCTTCAGTGCATTCCTGTGGGGGGGGGAGAATAGCCACAAGCAAATGTGTAACTCTACAATGGCCTGAAAAATGAGATGACTTTCAGCCCAGTTCTGCCCTGCTTCACTATTAATATCATACTGGCCTGGCCTCATGAAACTGAAGATACAGAAAACTTCCAGCTGTGTGACTTTATGGGTTTTCACCATGTATGTTCATCAAGTTTGAGACTAAATTCCATATGGTAACAGAATTGCATGTAACACGACCTTGCTATAGTTCATTGTAAACTGTTCCTTCTCTCCATACTGTACAACATATCAGGCACAGTAAATTTTAATTGCAATTCTTCGTTCAAAGAGTAGGTAGTAGGCTGGCTTTCTTAACTATATCTATATAGATATACACTATATCTATAAATGCAACCCCACATTGGTTGTCTTCTATTTGCACTTTCACAGTGCATATGCAACACCTTTAAGCATTAGTTTCAATACAGAAACAAATTTTGGATCTTTTTCATCAGGTTTCCATGTTTCTAAATGTTGAGAGATGGCCATCGTAGACTGCTGACAGAATTCTCTCGTGCCAGGGAGCCTGCTCTGAAGTTCTGCTGTTGTGGACAGCTTCTTCAGACATTATTCGGTCAAAAATAAAATAAAATCAGGAATGAGCTCTGGAAATACACTGAATCCATTCCTTCCTCCAGCTGATCTACTTGTGGCACATTTTAAAACTGATTCCTTAAAGGAAAACTTTCTGGATGGATCATGCCTTTATGCTTCAACGTTTCCTGTATGTGACTGGCCCGTGTTTTCTATTACAGGAGAACTGCAAGGAGATATTTTTGTCTCTTAAAAATGTCTACATTAGCATGAGCTGACTTTCAGTACCATTTTAAGGCTTGGGTTGCTGTGTCTCCAGTTCTAAAGGGGACTTTGGCAGCCGTCTGCCTGTGAGCAGTAGCTCCAACAGTAGAGGCTCTTGATCTGCTGCGTGTGAACGTGCTCTGCAGCTGCTCTGCTCACAGATGGTACTTGGCTGAACCTGCTCCACGGGCTCAGTACTGTGCGTGTGCGGTGCCAGTGTTCTGGTGCCGTTCTGCTGAATTTCTTGAAAAGTGGATTCGACCAATATATCTGGTTTCTTGAATGCTGATGGACCTCTTTAGCATTTTTACTGGTAAATACATCCCCATCCCTGTTCAGTACTGACAATTCCAATTTATTTATTTGTGTAATAAGTTTCTGTTTCCTTGACATAAATTATTTATTTTGTATAAGGAGCTAAAAACACCAGGATGGTCATACAAGGTATGTTAAAGGACTTTCTTACATCATCATCAGTTGCCAGGGATAGGTGCTTAGGGGATAAGAACACAAAAAGCATTCAGTATTGCAATATTATACCAATTTTCAGTCAATTATTTCCCAGGGTTTCCTGAATCAAAAGAGAATGGTGGTAACAAAGCTCAGTTGGCCTTTTTCCACTGATTGATCAAAATGTTTTTAAACTCATAAACTTTTCCCCGTGGCAAAGAATTCCCTAGCTTCAGTAGGCAGCCTGTGAAGGAGGGTCTCCCTTGTTGTTCTGTACCTTCTACCTTCCATCTGCATGTTTCATTTGAACCCCCCGGTTGTCTGTCTTACACTCATTCTCCTATGCTGCTTATAGTTGTCGTATGTATTACATGCAGCAGTGTTTGCAGCGGTACTTAAATGTTTTTCCATTTCTAGTAAAAACCTTAGGTTTTTAGAGGTCCTAACTCAGCCTGGTTTTTAGAAATACTGAGCACCTGTGGCTCCCGTCTCACTTCAGTGGGAGTTGCAGATACTCATCACCATTGAAAATCAGGACACCAGTTTCTACTTCATGCTTGTGCCTCCACAGCCTTTGTGATTTTACAATAGCCAGATGGGGAACATGAAAGTGCATTATCATGTAGAGAATTCCGCGTGTAAAAAAATTAACCCCTTGGTGCCATGTGACACATGAGCTTCTGCACAGGACTAAACGCATTTGGCACAACAGTCTCCCACCAGGAAATCCCTACCATCTGTACCAAAAATTTATGAAGTCACAAGTCATTCTGTATGATTAAAACTGGCAGTTCAAACATAGGTGCAGCAATTTCATATTCCAGAACAATACTTTAACAACAAAAATTTTAATTTAAAAGTCACCATGTACTTATAGCTAAACAAATGACCTCAAGCTCAATTCAAGTTAGTGGATACCTCTGGAGGTTCGTGTGTTGTCAGTTTGAGACCATATATAGTTTTGGCCGGGGGCTATGCAAAGGGTTGATGATTAATTATTTACCAGAAATACTAATTAATGCAGTTCTCTTACTAGTTTTGATTATTCTGATCTTTATACCAGTTAAAACTTTTCCAGACACATTTAACTTTTTACATCTGCTAAAAAGTAAGAGCAAAAAAGATGACAATAGCGCAATATTTTTGTTTCTAAGAAACACAAAAATTATATTACCACTATGCATTGTTTCTACATAATCTGCAGGAGTCTACTACTTATATACTGAGTATTGTATTTATGAAATACAGGGTAATCTTATTTTGCAGTAAATATTTTTATGGATACACATATTTTGGTTTGATACTGTAATTTTCAATTAATTTAAACTAGATCTTAAAAATATGCTCTAGCCTTTATTTTTTTTTCTACCTAATACTATATATTGTATGGATTGTGATATATTTTAACTATAAGAGTACTCTACCTTACTTTCTTCACTTCCCCCTAGGAGAATTTGGTATTTTCTTAGGTCTGATTTAATGGAAGGTGGTGTTCCCTTTTGGGTAGTAAGGTGTTTTTTTTATTCTTTCCTCTTCTCTACTGCTTTTTGGTTTTCTCAGAAGAGATTTTGAGCACATTGAAGGTGAACTCTGGTTTATAATTATGTGTTATTGTTATGATTTTTGGAGAAATTTGCAGGTACATGAGTATGTTTAACCAAAGAGTAAAAGCAAGACCCTAGATAAAAAATTTATGCGTACAGCCCCCCAAAAAAGGCGCAAATCCTTTCGTGCCTGCCTTACAGACCCAGTTCAGCAAAAGCGTATATGTTCATTCCTGTTCTGCAAATTATTTAATTGTGTTTCCAAAGTTATGTGAGGACTTAAAAAATTTGATTCAATAAAGGTCTGAGATGCCTAAGGATGTCTGATGATTCTGAGAAGTAATCTGCTTAGAGCTCTAGCTTTAACAAAGCAGCCTCTTGCTTTCCCATCTCAAATTTTCTCAGCTACCTGGAATTGGATCTTTTTGTGCACCTAGATGCCCCTCCCTTGGCAGCACTGTGTAGTTCGGACCCGAATTACAACCAAACCAGTTTCCTGACAGAGTGCAGTAAAAATCACAGCTTTCTTTTGGTAACTGGCAGAGACACAGAGTCTCTCTGCCAACAGAGACACAACTGTTTTGTGTGGTAGCCTAGTGGTCAGACTGCTTGCTGAGGATGCAGGAGTCCTAGGCTCCATACACAGTATAAATGTGCCTATAGGCAAAGAATTGTGCTGGGTGAGAGCGTGGCATTGCTTTTTCTTCCCTTGTCTGAAGTAATGATATTCGGGTTGGATGGCTTGCGAGAGGATCACTTTCTGGGGTTCTGTAGAGTGGGCATTTGACAAGAATGATAAGGGCTAAAATATGTACTGCACAGGTGCATTTAATACACATACATCTTCACTCTGCACAAAATATGGAACTTGAAACCGCTTCAACATTTTTGCTGCCGGTAAAATAGTACTTTCTGCTGTCTCAATAAAACATATTGCAGTTGTACTCTATGATGTTTTTCTAATACACATTCCCTTTTGTTTATATTGTCTGTAATTGCTTGTGGGTTTATCACGGTCCTTGTAAGTTTATTCCATCTTAGTTACCTTCTGTTTAGATTTTCCATTTCTGTGGATCAGTCTCTTTTTTTAATTGATGGCTGTATTCAAGATTTCTCTGAACTAAATCAAAAGCATTATCTGTAGCTTTCTTCCATATAGAAAAATCTAGAAACCGGGCGAGACAGTTGCTCCTTTTTGTCTTGTCTGTAGTTACACTGGCTTTTCTTATACTCTAAGGCCTTTCTCTATGTATCAAGGTTTTTTTATGGCTCTGCCAATTTTCCCCATGGTATCAGAAGTGTTTTAGTATTTCCAGACATCTTGTTCTTCCATTTTCGGTGTATCATACCTAATTTGAAGGTTCTTCTGTTTGCAACATTTTAATTGTTTCAGTGGAATGCTTGCTGGATTCTGAACATCTGATAATGAATCAAGAGTTTAACAGCTCTGTTCCCTGCTCTCAGTTTACTAGCGTTACCTAAAATTCCATGCACACACCCCCTATATGGTAACTGAATTTTTGTCCCCTAAAGTCTAAATCTAAAATACTTCACACTGATGCTTTGAACAGCTCTTGAAAACTATCACTTCAAGCTATCCTTCTCCTTGGTGTTTTTAAATTGGTGACTGAGATTAACAGAATAAAGGTGCTCATCACGCTTGAAAAAAAACTTTGTATGTTAGATGTGTTCATGGAGAATATAGTTTATTGTATTTTCCATAAGTATGTGGATATCTCTGCATTTTTGTCTTGAATCCTGCTAAAGTTTGCTTCCTAAAAATTGAGCAGAAGAAAAAGTTGAAATGGAAACAAAAGGAACAGAAACCACATAATCTGACAGTTAGTAAACCTGTCAGACAATCCTTTTACCTGCAGTTGGCACCAGGTGCTAGTGAATTAAACCCAACAGGTGTTCAAATGAGCCAACAAAGATAATTAACTTAAATGGTCCTATTTTCTTAAAAACTGTCAGGAAATAAACCTCCTCTTCTCTTTTGTGTGGTATACAGTTATCTGGAACTCTGTAAGGCTTAGATTTTTAAAAAAATGTTTCTTTTTAAAGGCCTCAGATTTTGTGGGTTCAATTCACTGCATGTTACATATTCAACTACATAATTGTTCATGCAAAAGAAGTAGTTAAAATGTGTGTCATCAGTTATGCCCACAGTTGTCATAATCGCAGATGTAAATCTGCATCTGTAGAGATGAGGTTGTTTTGCATAATCAAAACTTACCTTTCTAATGGATATGAGTGTTCATGCTTTGATTATTTGGTATGTATGTATACATTTGAAACAAAGAAAATACTCTCTAAATACCAGCCTTCATGTAAAAGAAAACAAATAGCAGTTTGAAATATGAATTGCTAGTCTAACAAAATGGGGGAAGGAGATCTAAAAAAATGTCTTTGACCTCTTTCCTCTGTTGCATCCTCTATGTGACCTCAGAAAAAGCCATCATAATTATATTTTGTGTTGCATTTTCCAGTCTGTACAGTGCAGATAAAAAACTACCTGGTAACTATATATCATTAATGAATATTAGAAAAAAGTGTCCCTGATGTTAGTGAAGTACTCTAAGAGCATCAGAAGATTGGTAGTATTAATGCAAAATACTATCCCTTAAAAATAAGTAACAGGACAACTCTATTTTTCAGAGTTGTGTATAAACTTTGCATATAGTATGCACGTGACTTTCTCTCCAAACTTTGATACATAATTGCCCGCTTTACTGAATGGTGAAAGGAGTCAAACCAAAATTATTTCAGGTCATTCAGTGTGAGCTGAGATGACAGGAGCCTGAGCAGTCTAAGAGAAATTGTTCCTTCTTCCTTCTGGACCCATAAATTGTTGCACTACCTGTTCCAGATTAGGCTAAGTAAAATGGGAGTGTTGTCTAGGCACCTTCATTTGCTCAGTAACGTAAAGAAATACTGATGGATACAGAAAGAGGGAGAAGAAGGGGCAGTGGAAAATGTCAGAGAAATTCTCTAACTCTTTGGGTTTTCTTGATGTTGCTTTTGTAGAAAAAGCCTAAATTCCTTTGCAAATTTTTGGGATCCGTAGTTGAAGGAGTTCTGGAGACAATATCACCTGCTTCCTCCCTGACTGTGGTAATGAAAACAGCATAGTAGTGCTCACAGGGTTGTGCTTGCAAAATAGATGACTGGTATTTGGAAAACATTTTTTTTTTCCTAACCTGACTGTGGATTATTGTGCAGGGCTTATACATAAATAGGGCCATTACTATGATGTTACGGTTTTAATAGTAGTTCCTAGATTTGCTGAAGTTTAATAAAATTTACCGTTGCATCTAGGGTGAAACACATGTTGTCCAGAGACCATGTCTTGGAGTTAATGAAGAAATGGAATAGTAATCTAGACATTGGTGAGGAATGCAGTATAGGAGAAGAATCAAATAACCCTGCTGCTACATATCAACAGGATGAAACCAGTGAAGCACAAGAAAGCTCTACCAGTAACAACAATAATATAGAATTTGGTACAGAAGTTGAAACAGAGAATGTGGGCAACAAAGCCTCCACGCCAGCAAAACAGGTAAGTTTTACTTTGTTGTCGTGTACAACAAAGTAAATGATAAGTAGAATGGAGAGTGAATTAGGAAATGTTGTGTGTGACCTAGTACGGAGAAAATGCTTGAATGTAGTGTAAGAATAGAAATAAATACTAGGATATAAGGTGAACTCTGCAGTGCACGGTTGTCATGTAAGTACTGTGTGCTATAAGAAACAATTTTGACTTAGATATCAAGCCCATAACAGGTAATGTCTCCTGTTCATTCCCTTCAGGTGTAGGGGGCATGTGTATATATTTGGGGTGGGAGGGGGGAGGAGGAATGTGGCAGAAAAAATGTGGAATCTTAGGATAGCAATATTTGGGGATATTGAAGAGGAATCTTCTCAAGAGAGCTAATTTTTTGTACATATGTTCTCTAAATAATGTAAGTAGCTATCTTGTGGTATTATCTCCAGAGATTGGGGAAAAAAAAGAAAAAGAAAAGGGAAGTAATTGTTCATAAACGACAAACCTGTAAGCCCCCAATTAATATTGAAGTCCAAAGTTTAACATTTAGGAAAATAATTTGATTTCTTCAGGTGATTGCCTAAGATACTGAATTTTCTTTCAGAGTGCCTCTCTTGATGCTTGAGCTGAAACAAGGGAAAACCATAATGCAAATACTAAGGATTCTGCATTAGCTCTGACCTCTAAGGCTCTCAGATTTATCAGTCACAAGGCAGCTTACTGTGCTACAGTCTGAAAGCATTGTTGTTACATTGGATGGTTTCCGCTTTCTAAGAGGCTAGTTAGCAAAGAATGAGCTCTTGCTATGGAGTAATAATTTGTATTTATTACAGCTGAAAATTCTTGTGTGAATTAAAAGTGCGGGGCCTATATGCAAAAAAGGATTTAAATACAGTTTATATGCCAAAATCAAAGTTCTAGAAATTCTGCTTCATGCTACTCTAACCAGAGATACAGAAACTGCCATCCTTATTCCAGGCTCCATGGATACTGGAGACTTTGCCTGCTGAGCATGCCCAGGAATGTCTGGTCTTGGTCTTCGGCCTAAACTCTTTTGAAGACCTGGGTCAGAGCTGTGTCTAGACTGTCATAGGATAGGATAAAAAACACCGAGAACTAATTTTTCTCAGAAATTAACCCTGAGGAGGTAGAGGTGTTGATGCTAGTTCTACTGATCTTTTTGACGCTAGCCTTGGCATGGGGTATGAGCTGCAGGAGACTTCAGTTTCCTCTTCTTTCTGAGCATGGTCCCTGCTGGCAGTTCCTTTCTCAGCAAGGGCTTTTCCTTCATTCTTATAATTTCGTATCTCATTCCACATCATTCATCACTACCACTCAAAGAAACCCAGTGCTCCTTCCACAGATAGAGGGCAAATGCTGTGTTTTGGATTCCATTGTATGGACCATGTATGTGCAAATTACTTGTGACAATGTCTGTGTTGGAATTTGCCTTCTCTTCTTCCTTCTTTCCCACACAAGATAAAAGCCAGGACCTGGCACAAATATTTTAAATGGTAATAGGGAATAGAAAACCCAACCTTTCCATATCCAAAGTGCAGCACTGCTGTATGGAGATGACTGCTCCTGCTTCTGGGTTGGCAGTTGATGACCATGCCTAGCAGACTTACATAAGATGCCTCTCTAAATAGGAAGTCATAGCAAAATAGACAAAATTCTAGAATGTAAGAATTTACTTACTGGGAGAAATCATCTAGATCACTACTCTTTCTGCCAGTGACAAGAGGAAATGCTATCTAGGGAGAATTACAAGCCTGGCTATTTCCTCCCATGTAGTACCGTGGCATCCAGAATTGTCCTTAGGGTTGTTAGAAGATACATCCCAACATAATCCTTTTAGTATTCATTATGGACCTGTTGTCAATGAGTATGTCTGATTCCTTTTTGAATATGCTGATACCATCTGCCTCTGCAGCTGCCCATGGCTGCAAGATCCAGAAATGCACTATCCGCTGAGTAAATATATATTTTTTTTTCTTGTTTTAAACTGATGTCCTATTTTGTTCATCAGATGGCCCTTATTTCTAAGTACAGGATGTGAACAGCTCACATTCATTACTAAATAAAATCTCAGTCATGTCCCTCCTCAGTCACCTTCTCACCAAACTGGAGTCCTAGACTTTTTAATCTCTTCTCATAGATGGGTGCTTTATCACTTTGATTATTTTAATTGCCATTCTCTGTACTTTTTCTAACTCCACAATGTCCTTCTTGAGATGTGGAGACCAGAACTGTGTATAGTGCTAAAGATGCAGAGGTATCACGGTTTTTTATATATTAGGAAAATAGTACATACTGTTATCTTCTCAATACAATCTCAGTAATGTCAAATGTATTTGGCTTTCTGGATACCACTGCTTGTCCAGCCACTGATGCCAGACAGTCCCCAGTGATGGCTCCAAGACTGCTTTCCTGAATGGTGACTGTAACTGCCACTTTGAGTTGAGCATCAAGTAGACCTACTTTGGATTATTTTTCCCTAAGTCTATCAATTCACTCCTCCCCGCCCCTGGCTTTTTTTTTTTTTTTTCTTCTTTTCTAAAGTCTGTTTCTCTGTGTTCTGCAAGGGAAAAGAAATATGGCTTTGTCCAAGGTTAAAACTGTGCATAGAACATTTCCAGGAGCCTACCTGTGTAAGAATTTTACTGATGACAAACATACAGATGTTGTCACTTATATGGACTGCTCTTTTCCCCCAAACAGAGCCAATTCAGAACGAATTCATTGATGCTAGTTCTCTAGGGTCTTTTTAAGCCTCCAAAGTGTATCAGCTGATTGCTTCAGCCCCTGCAGTCTTTCACGGATTGGTTACAAAATAAGTAGCACGCGTGTTTTACCAAATGTAACACTTGGAAAGAAGAATACAACCCTCAAGACTTACAGTGTTGAGAGTACCTTATCAAGCCCCCTTGCTAACATTTTATTGAAAGTTTGTTTAAATTAAGAGATAAAGTATTGTGTAATCCAAGACCGGCTGTTTCATATTTCCCTCGTAAAATACTATTTTACATTCAGGTAGAAAACACAGTGCAGAGGAACCAGTATTTCCCTTTGAGATGATGAGGGTTTAGACACTTGGGTTTCTACCTGTATATTTAGGAGTGTGATTTTAAGCTTTAGAAATATTGGACTACTTCGTCTGCTAGTACTGGATATTACTTGTGTTGGCAGGAGCATTTAGAGAATGATATTTTTGAAAGTTAACAAATTGTTGTCATTGAACTGAAGCACAAAAGCTTAGCTTTTCAGTAAGTATAAATCATGATTATGATTATTACCAAAATCACTGGTTCTTATCAATTAAAGGTCTGCACCATTTGCTAGCTTTGTCTTGTTTTCTGAAGAGCTAAATCTTACAGTAAATGTTGGAGTTCATCCAGTGAAGACCATTGATCCTATTTGGCTGCATTTTTTCCATGAAACAGACCAGAGCAAGAGATATCAGAGCATCATTTTTATGAGAGATGAAGACAAATTTCTTCATCTCTCATTTTTATAAGAAGAAGATACCATTTTAAATAGTGTTTTAATATTGTGATGAGTTAATACCTGTGATTTTGATTCAGAAGATTAGTTAGTGAAGATTAAAATCAAGAAAAAGTGGATTTAAAATTTAAAGGTAAGGAGCTTGTCTCTGTGTACTGTAGGAGAGATTAAAATTTTCTGTTGTAATGCAGCTCTTATTTCTGTATGATCATATTTTACCATTTTATGATATATAGCATAGTAGAGTTACACTAGGATAGTATTTTGTAATTGTTCTCTGTTTTACTACTTTGTTCATATCTGTGTTGTTCCCACTTTTTTAGCGTGTTTATGAAGTTGTAGTCTTTATTTTATTATTTTTTATTTAATTGTAGTTCCCCGCAGTTAGGTCAGTATCTCCAGTATCAAATTCAAAGTAGAATCAGGATTGTCAAGAAAAAAGGGGAGAATTTGACAAGTCCTTGGTGCCTTCCACCCAGGAACTGGGAAATAAAAGCCTATTGAACAATGCTGTCTCACTCAGAACCAAAAAGAAATCATAGGACATCCATCAGCTCTGAACAACTTAAGAGTAAACAACTATTACTTGTGGCAAAATGAGCAGACTATATAAAGATGGACAACCATATCCTGAAGTGTTTGTCTCTTTAGTCTCCTGAACCCTTTAATCAGAAAGCTTTAGCTTTCCTTTAACACTGAAGAAAATCTAACAGCAGTGTGAACTCCTAACCTATAAGAAGACATCCACTGGTAGTAGTTTTGTCAGAGTACAAATTATAGAATTGTCTAAAAAAGTATGTAATTTATTTGTTCTATACTAATAGGCACCATGCCAGGTAGGCAGTTTGCTTTCACAAATCCATTTTGCTGTGTTTTACTTGGATTTACTTTCTTTACTTTTGTCACAAACATTTAGGGGGAAAAAATGAGGTCAGAATCTGTAATAGGGATTCCTGATAACTGCACGCTTTACACTCTGAGAATATTCTAGGAAATTGCTTATAAATTTGTTTGAGGCATTATAGCACAAGTGCTTCAGTCTATAGAATTTGTTACTGCTATTTTAGGTTGCTGTCAATTGCTTATTTTTAAGCAGGACTTATTTTAAGCTTGACGAATAGAAAATGTATTTTTAAGTACAATGGAATTGCTGTGGTTCTCGGAACTGAATTTCTGGTGTGTTGATTAAATTCTTTAAATAAAACAGGTGTTAGAGTAACAGCCTTTACAACTTAATTAATCTTCATTTTCTTCTTTAAGCTTAGGTTTATTGTACATATGTGTAAATTGCAATGTAATTTACTGTTCCAAAGACAAAGCCATTCCCTAAGGACAGGTCTTACCAGTAGACTGGCATTGTGGTACATGGTGCAAGCATAATATACACACTCCTGGTTGGTTGAAAAAATTTCCTTAAATGTATGTACATTTGGTGTTACGGCTTATTCAAGCAACTCTGCTGAGAACATCAGTCTGAGGAGACACCACCTAGTTAACTATCTTCTGATCTCCACAATAATCTTGAAAATCGTCTTACAGTCATTACAGCCTTGATTTTATTTAGGTGTGAAGTATTTCTATTACAGGGCCACAGTCTTTCTCCATACATATGCGAAAACTTGGGGAGATCTTATTTACAGTAAACTAAGAGATTTTGATATCATATAATATTAAAAGGGTAATATATCCCTCTCATTCTCTGTGAAGAACATAGCTGTCTGTATAATCAGGCACCTTTCTGGGAGTATTAATCTCATTTCATTTTTTCAGAAGAGATCAAAGTCAAGTCTGTTGAGGAGTTGGGCACAAAAGGTGTGTTCTACAAAATGCAGTGAGCATAAGAAAGTCACAGATTTCTATACTTTTCTGACAGAATTCAGTAAGAATTTCACTTTTAGCAGGAAGTTGTCCTTTCTCTTTTTGTTGTGCACTCACACAGTAGCGAAGTCTACTTCACATATTGAGCTCTAATAGTCACACTGTTTTTGTTTGATGTGGTTCAAATCTTTTATAAAGTCCAGACTGCTTTCTGGTTCTCATGACACCAAAATGATAGGTCAGATTGTGGCCTGAATAGCTATCTCCTTGACTATTAACTGACACTGCTCATTCTTTTCATTTAGTGAGACAGTCAGCTGAAGGGCATGTCTGGACTCACTATTAAAACAGTGGCTGCATCATTAGCCACCCTCACGGCAGTCCTACCTCATCACTGTAGTTGCATAGTAGTAAACTTCTTTCCCTGATGAGGTACAGTGTTGAGGGTGCTGGTATCCTGTTATCAGAGGCACTTTTTTGTAACACAGATAAAATTTTCAGAAGCCCAGCAGACATGCTGACATCTTCTACCAGCCCTGCTCTTTTGAACCAAAGAAGCTTGAAAATGCAGTACTTCACATCAAAGGGTTATGTCATTTTTGCAGCACTAGCAGAGCACAGTAAGTATAATTTACCTTTAGAAAGTGAGCTATTTACTTGTTGTGAGTGCATTCTACTTTCCTGAAGTATTAAATCATTCCCCAGCTCTGTCGATCTTAAGATATTTTGGTTAAAGCACACCTTTTGTGGCTGGGTCCTCAACAGACTTGACTTTGATCTCACCTGTTCTGATTTCACTTTCCTCTGCACTCCTGGGTTTATTTCCTATGTTGTTCTGTTTGACCAAGGTACATTTCTGTTTCCACAGCTCCTCGTGCTTTTTTCCACAGACCAGGTGTATGCCCTATGTTGGCCCATATAAGTCTCATGTATGTCCAGTCTTGTCCTGACATATCAGTACGTTTTGCTCACGGACAGTGGAGGGCTGTGGGGCTGACATAGAAGAGGGCAGTAGCCTGTCAGGTCCAAGGTTTGTAACCAGCTTCCTGCCCAAAGCTGAGTTGTATCAGGGAAAGAAGGGATGAGGAATTAGGATACAGGCTGGATGTATCTTGAAGGTGGTATTGCCAGACTGTTTGTGGACAGGAATGTTTGAGATTGTGTTGGAGCTGCAGTTGAGAAGAACATCATCTTCTCAAAGGCCGAAGAAGAAACTTTCATTATGTCAGTGTCTCCTAGTGTTAAACCTCTTGTTAAACAAAACAGAGCTCTTATAGTAAGCTCCATGCATTTTTCCTTTTTCTTCCCTATCCTCTTTTTGTCCTTTATGCCTTTTTTCACTCCTTTTCAGTACCTACATTTTCTGTGTTGATTTTTTTCATTTGTCAAAAGATTTCTTTTCTTCTTCCTCAAATCTCTTTCTTGTTTCTCCTTTTGATGCGGCTTTTCTCTGTTTCCCTTTCAACCCTCAGAGCTTACTTTAGTCACTTCACTGTATTTGCTACATGGAGCTATTGAAAAATTAAAAGTAGATTGCATGGGAATTTCTTATTTCTCCTTTTCCTCTAGAGGCCCATTTCTCTTCCCTCCTATTTCTATGAAGTTTACCATCCTCAAATGCTTCCTTCCTCTACTTCCAAATCATTTTACTCATTTTTCCCTCTCTTGCTCTGTCCTTCATCTTCCCCTTCACTTACTGTTGCTTTATATTTAACTTCCCAGGTAGGATGAGAATTCGTGATAGCATTCAGATTACCGTGTTGTGGATAAATACTCCGATCTGTATCTTAACTTACTGACAAGCACTAAATTTCTGACTGCATCTACACTGGCTTTTTGTTCCATTTTTTTTTCCATTGCACACTCAGTAACAGTAGCTAGGTTGGTAGTATTAACAGTTACAGCCACATTATAACCACAGTCTTGTATAACCCATTACAGATCAGGTCTGTATGACATTGTAATTTAAATAGCAGTTGCTGGCAGCCTATCTCTGCTTGTCCTCCTATTATTACAACCACCAGTAGAGCTGTTCTACTGGGAAATTTCAAGTGTAGACAAAGCTTTAATCAACAGTAATCTGATCCTTTAAAAATGCAACACCAATTCATTTATTTCTCATTTCACATATGAAATTTTAATAGGTACAATCACCCTTAAGGATGTTTCAAATATTAACATTATGCACAATTACAAAACAGAATCTTTTTTCTGTATGAAACTATCAGCATCTTTGAACCAAGTAAGTAGTTTTCTGTGCAGACATCAGGTTTACTATCAATCAGAAACTTATTAACAGCTGTGTTAGCCCTAATTAAGTGCAAAGCAATGGCAGACTTTTTAATTAAGTCTTATTTCCCTAAGAGGAGACTGGTAGGGTTTTTTTCCCTTCTCTTCCCCACCTCCATCTTTATTTACTATGTAAGCCTGCTTTAAAAATAACTGGGACACAAGATGGGGCCATTGACATGGGGCCAAGACACCAGGAAATATTTCATTTACAGAATGTCTGTGGGATTATACTGACCATATTTTATTCCTTTGGCTTTGTAAAAGAATTCCAAATTGTTTAACTTTTCTGCAGTGTTTTTTGTTTGGATTTCCTTTTCAGCTCTCTTCTTGTCTGAAGTATATTTCCTGTATTGTCAGTGTCAGCAGAAGTATCATTAGATTTCACTAAAATAAAAATTTTAGTGTATAAATTCATATGAGAGAAAGTGGAGATGCATGACATCATATGCACTGAAAAAATGGTCCTTGTTGCCTCTGTAGACCTCTGGGGGTGTAATAGAATGAATAAAGTACTTAGTTGTTAAAAGAAAGAATGGGCCTCCAGTTAAATTGAAATTTAAAAGTCCCTAGGAGTGTTTGATTTTCTTAGTCTTGAGCAGTGCCGAGTGGCATATGTGTACTGAAGGAGGGAGAGAAATACTCTGAAAATCTCTTAATCTGCACTTTCTACCTGGTACTATTAAAACTTCTGTAACCACAAACAATAGCTGGATCATTACTTTGCTCAGAGGATAAGCAGCGTGTGCTATGTAAGAGGGCATAATAATCTCTTATTGTTCTTGACAGAGTATGGTGAAGCATGAATATTTTTATTTACTGTTAGAGGTATAAAAATGACTTTACCTGATCTGTGTTCAGTCTGTTTTTTAATCTGAGAGACAAGATGACTCAAGGCAAATCCTGACTTTGATGCTCTGACAGTTTATACCAAGGACCCCAGTGAAATGCTGACAGTTTACATGGGGTGAGGATCTGTCACTTGCAGTTTAAAGAGAGGGCGGTGTCAAACAGTCTCTTGTTTGGATCATCACATGAGAAGATTTTTCGGAAACCAAACCCAGAGCTTGCCTTTGCACTTCTTAGGCCACAGACTAGGTTTCCTTTGAGTAACATGTTCAGCAGGAAGAACTTAAGATGTTCCTGGAAAAAAGGGCTCCAAAGGTGCTTTAAGGAAAAAAAACCAACACCAAAGCTAGGAGGGATGCCTAGGCAATGGCCAACAAGTATAAAAGGAGCAGTAGACCACTAGAGCCTAAAAGCTACAAGAGCTCACAGTGTTGCCTAGCTGTAACACTGTGAGCTCTGGGGAGCAGGAATGGCCATTTTCTAGGAGTTTGCAGAGCACTTGTTGCCACCCGAGCTGGCTTGAGCCTAATAAGCACTGAGGTCAGTATAATCACAGTAACAGTTGTGGTGGCCAGCAATGACTTTAAAATGCTATGTCTCAGTTACGGCAGTAAATCCAGTTCTAGATATAGCAGGTCGTCATTTATGAGCATGCAGGTATGTACTAATCGTCTGTAATACATAGTATAATGGAAATTAAAAGGGCAACACTGTTTAACTCCTGCTTTGCGAAGCAAATTAGTTACTTTTTGCAGCTACACATACTGTGTGATTTCTGTGTTGTTTCCAGCACAGATTCTGGGTTTGTATATTTAAAAGTTTCTGTTTATTAATCCGTATGTGGTATATTCTGGCTCATTACAGTCAGAGGGGTTAATGAATTACTATTATTTATATGTTGTCTGGATATAAAAGTTTAATCCATATTTGAGTCTAACCCCAGCTTTTTTTCCAGGGAGAAAGGAACTGAGATAATGTCAAGGCAGATTTAAAAAGAGAATAGGATGTTTTTATAATGGTTATGGATCATTTTTATGCTTAGGTTATCTGGAATACATTGGACCTATGTGCTTCAGGGGTGTCCAAGTTGATCACTTTTATTCTCTTCCTTTAATAAAAAACAGAATAAGCTCAGGAATTGCTTCTGCTCTCTGTCTCTCATCCACTTATATTAAGTTCATATTCATAGTCTAAGAAATGTTTGTCCTCTGAAGATTAAATTAAAAAAAAAAAAAAGAAGCCATTTTACTTCTTTTGATGGCAATAGTGATGATAGGTTAAGGTGGGATCCTTGACACCCGAACAGGAAGCTCTGAGGTGCTCTGGACAAGGCAGCTGCTTGTGACCAAATCTGTGTTAGCAGCTGCTGTTTGGTAAGGATTGCTGGAATAATCAGTGCGGTGGGAAGAATTTTCTTGGAAGAAGGCCTGGAGTTTGTGTGAGAGTATGGCTTTGGTGGAAGTGAGTTGAAGGTAGCACCCTCTTCCTAGGTTTGTCCCCCCATTTGACTTAACTGAGGCCTTGAAAGGGACTTTTTAAAAACAGCTAGTACTCTGATTCCTGAAGCTTCTGCAGCTTTTCCATCTAAAATACCTGCTTTCCAAAGATGGAAGTTTGTTGTGGTGACTTGTAGATTGCTAAGAGCTTTGCAACACTCAGCTTGGGCTACTCTCCTAAATCCAGTGAGGAGTTGTAGCTGTTGGAGTTACTTTGCTTTTCCATCCCATTTAAACATAGTCAGGACCACTATAAATGACGCAGTGTTCATCTGAATTACTACTATTTTCTGGCAAAATTTGAATTCAGTGTAGAATTAAAGTTTAATTAAAATATGTGCTAAAAGTGTATTTATCTTTTATGTTGATACTGTGAAGTGCAGCATAGCTTATCATGCCTATAATTTGTATGAAAAACAGAATAGTATTGTGCAAACATTACTATATCCCAATTCAGATTCTGCAAATAGAAGGTGGTGATTAAAAACAGAATTACTCCTTTCCCCTAAGTAAGAGGTTTGCTAATTATCTGTAAAGATAAAAGGATAGGGCAGTCATAATCTAAGTGTGACTGTCTGGGGAAGAAGGTATTATGGAGTTATTGTAGGCTTCTTAGCATTAACTAGGAAATGTTTTGGAAAAGATGGTGCATCACTACATACTATCAAAGCAAAGGAGACTGTGGGGCGAAAGAGCAGGAAAAGAAAACAGCACAAGGGTGACTGCTGTTACATGTATCTGATAAGGAAAGAAGACTGCACCTATCTGGTATGAGGAAAGTCAGCAAGAACATCTTTGAAAGAGATAAAAGGTCTCTCATCTCCCTTTTCTCCCTTTATTTATTCAGTGAATTTCAGTACTTGCAGAAAGCACCTGGTTGACAGCTCTGTACCTTGTAGTCCTTGGATTATTCCCAGCAGGGTAGACAGTATAGACATCTACAGCACTGGTTTCCCCTGTTTGCTTTCCTAATGGGTAACGCAGGGTATTCTTCTATTTCCACCGTATGTTCAGTCACAGGCCTGTCTGCCCACTTCTGCAGCGGTGTGGGTACAAGCTGGGGTGTCTGGCAGACTTGGAGGCTGGAATAAAATGAAACAGCTAATGCTATTACTGCCCCAGCCATCGTCCCTACCCTTTGGTGGATGTTGCCACCCCTGAGGCAGTGATGTCTAATCCACTCATGAATCAATTATTGAACTGTTGCATTTTTCAGCCTGGCCTATTAAATTAAACTGACATCAGTCTCATCTCACAAAGACATTAGATAGTGATGAATTTCAGGTACTGTTAACCTGGTTTTGAATTGGCCAGCTACAGACAGACATATTCATTTTTCATTCCAGCTGCCAGAACCACCATCACATACTATCTTGCTGTTGCTGTTGTGGCTTGTTGATCAATGGGTGGCCTTTCTTGCTTACTCCTGAGAGGGGGAAATTTCATAAGGAGAAAGGGAGCATAAGAAAACCAGAAAGGTCAAAATCTATTTTTTTTTCTGTCTTTGTTAGAATTGTGAGGAAGAGAATGCATATGTAAAAAGTGAGATTGGCTGGTTAGTTAAAAAAACTTCATTGGAAGAAAAAGTACAATACTGCCTATATGGATTTAAAAAGGCTCTGTGTGGAATTAACTCAATTCATGTTAGGGGAGCTTACATTGGTGAAAAAATGGAAGAGAAATACTCCATACTGCCAACAGCATTGCTTTATAGCTACAGGTACCTGCAGTACACCTACCGTGCATAGCCCCTGCTTGCTCTTTGCTGTACTTCATTCAGTGGGTGCACCTGCTAAGGAAGCTGTGGAAACCTTTTTACGGTGGCTTGTCAAAAGGTAGAAGGTCCTCAGACTGCTCTGAGCTGAACCTGCGTGTGTTTGTTCTTGTTCACTTCCTGAATTCTGGTTTTATTAGTGACTGAAATAAAACAAAAAGGTGTCAAATGCGGGTTGACTGCTCCTACAGTTTATCCTGTTTTCTCTACCCAGGACTTAGGGGGAATTGTTAAGTGTCTGTGGGCTTTGTTTTGACTCCTCATCACAGAATTGTGGGGGTCAGAATAGACCTCTTGGAGATCGTATCGTCCAACCCACCTGCCAAAGCAGGGTCACCTAGAGTAGGCTGGACAGGAATGCATCCAGGCAGGTTTTGAATATCTCCAGAGATGGAGACTCCACAACTTCTCCAGACAGCCTGTGCCAGTGCTCTGACTCTCCATGGCAAGATGGAGCCATGGGAGACCTGTTACATATGGGCATAAATGGCCAGAAGGGCAGCAGCCTGGCTTGGACAGTGGGATGGTGATCTGTGCCAGTGCCCCGTTAAGCTCATGTTTGTGATTGCACTTTTCTTCGAATGCACTTCTCTTTTTCACAGAGAAAAAAAAAAAGTCAACAAGGAAATCCTGGCAGATACTGCCTGCCTGCTGGAGCTGTGGATTCATTACTATTAATAGAACTCTTAATTGACTACTCTATAGCAGCTATAAAAATTGATTAGATGCATATGAGGAAATAAACATGGGTCAAGCTGTAGTGGCGCAATGATATGAATTTGATGACCTATTAGGACATTTTTGTGTCTAACAAAGGATTTTTTTAATAAACATTAAACACTTAGCCCAAATTCTGCCCTCCAGCACTTCTGCCAGTCTAATGAATGTATAATGAAAGCAAATATTTGGTATAGCAAAAGAATCCCATTTTTTAAATCTCATTCCTGTATATTTTCAAGAGGTTAGGTTACTTGACGTGAAACATCTATGAATTTTAAGTGAGGCCAGATTAGTAAAGCTCTATAGTTGGTCTTTCATCTTAATGTGACCAAGAATGTCCTCTAGCTCACTCTATTTACTAAGAAATTAAAAAATAGCAAATTGCACATCATCACATGCCATATGTCCATTCCTCTCCTGGGCTCTGCTCTACAGCAATGTTAATTGACTTGCTTAAACTCTCTTCTCCTGAGTTGTAACCACTCCTGATGAAACAATCAACAATGCTGCTGAGCAGAATAGGGAATGAAAAAACAAAGCACAACATTCAGCCACAGTAAGAATAAATTCATTTCTGCAAAATGAAGATAAAAACGAAGTACTGACATCTAACCTATGCTTTCAAAGGTAGAATCTTCAGTTTTTGGTGCTCACTTAAAAAGCTAGGTTTTCAGGCTCAGCATTGCCTGAAAGTCAGAAACTTTTAAAAGGCACTTTACATTGAGGAAACAAAATAATTAATGAGTAGAAAATGTAGACTGTTATATATATTTGTTTCTGTTTTAGTAGACTTTGAATAAGGCACACAAAATTTAAAAAAAACCTCAAGGGCTGTTAAATAAAGACCATATTTTCTTCTAGCGGGCAAATGAGTTATTTAATAAATCTGTATGTAATAGGTAAATTGGATTTGATTGCATTGAACAAAACCAATAAGGACCATAAGCTTGCATTACATTAATTAACTTTTTTACTTTTTCACTCTGGTCTTTAGAGAAGCTACACTAAATTACAAGATTTCTCTTTTATGCTAATACAAAGTATTTAGATGAAAGTGCATTACCCCAGCTTCACCTGCTGTAGCACAGCACTGAGAAATGCTAACGAATGCACCTGAGAGCAGGACCCACCTGGAGCCAGTTTTCACCACAGGCTGTTAGTGGGTGTGGGTGCTGGCAGCTGTCCTGATTGTCCCAGGCTCCTTGCCCAGCCCATAAAGAGGTGTTAGCGGGCTCCCATCTGCCTCGGGGGAGCCAAGTCATCATCCTTAGGCCTTCTCCTTGCTTGGTCTTGGCCTGCAGGTCTAAGCATGGCTGTAGGAAGGAGAGAGGAAGAGCCCAGAAGAAGGGCCTGGGTGTAGCAGGAACCTAAGCCGGAGCCCTGGAAGCGCCTGCACTTACGTGGGCAGCTTGGTCTCTGCCCCTGCTTGTGGTCCCGTCATCTGCTGAGCGCTCGGTGCCTCGCCAGCCAGGGGAGCTCATCTATGGGTAAGTACTGAATGTTCCTTCTAATCCTCATCTTTGAGAGTGTTGGTGTTGCTGTTTCTTGGTGCACTGCATCCAAACCTGATGCTGACCGTGGGGTTTTCCAGTTTCTCTGCAGCTTTCCTGTGTTGCCACTGCTGTTAAGCTTTATGCAGGTTACTTAATGTAGCAATGTTAGCAGTCTCTGATAGAGGTACGCTGTCCTTTTTCTGTTTCAAAGACTCCTAAGACACGCTAAAGAGGGAAAGAAAATGTTGCTCTGCACACTGACTAGCCTTTAGAACTTTCATGTGCATAGAACTCCTGCTGCTGCAGCTGCTGGGAGCGCCCACCATGCAATGGCTGATGAACAAACACTATCAGCTGAGGGGGGGGAAGAAATGCAACCAACTCTCATCAAACTTTTTTTCTTTCTTTTTGTCTTAAGTTATGTGATCAGGTTAGAATTGCCTGCAGTGATTTAAACAGATTTAAAAAAAAAAAAATTTTTTTACACAGATTTAAAAAAAAAAGACCAAGAAACCCAACCCAAAATACTAGGTCTTGCGGATACAAAGATAATCCTACAAATATGGAATCTGAAAAGACTCAGAAATGAAAAAGCAAATATAATGAGCATGATTTTATTATCATTAATAGTCTGATCATTTTTGCTAGCAGTTTCATAATTTTGGACCCCTCAAAGCTGGCAATGCACAAAAATGGAGCGCAATTACAGCAGGCTTATTCTAGACTTCCTTCATAATGTTATTTATTCAGTGATACTACAAAACATCTATGAAGTTAGAATTTTAATTTTAATAGCACTTTTTTCTTGGTATGGTCAATTTATCTTTTTATTATGACAAGTTATTTTAAACTGCTTAGTATTCAGGATATTTGCAGTTGCAATGAACAAGTTCATTTAAACACCAAATCAATCAGTATTTTCACTAGAGAGAAATTTTTAAGTACCAATTAAGAATGAAAAAGCGATCTACATCCTCTAATACAATATTAATGTGCTGACAGGGGTGATCCCAACTGCATGAGAAAAAATGCAGCTGTGCATATGCTTGCCTTAAGAAAGGGGTTTTTTTTCTGTCACTTAGAATAATTTAATGAATAAAAAGTGATTCTTTTATTACTGCTAATGAACGGAAATCCCATCAAATCGCGAGGTATCAACACATGACATTACTCTTAAACTAAAAGCGCAGTAGATTATCCCAGTGATAATGGAGGCTATGAGTACTTTGTAGGATGGATGGTCTGTACTTGTCTTGCTGTGGTATACTGTTCCCTTTCAGCAGTGCATAGATCACAGTTAAGAGTTACGCTAGGTGCTTAATTCGGTTATTCTCTATTGAAATATCAACCTATCTGCTCATAATGAGACAGTTTAAAAAAAGAAAAATAATTACAGAGGCATAGGGGAAATCATGCTCTCTAGGTCGATCAGTGAGCAATGATCTCCTGAGGGGAGTGGTGGCAGTCTTGCTGATGAAGTAACTTAAACCCGCACTGGTCGAGCACTCGGACATGTGAATGTTGGGAAAGATCTTGCCTATGGTTTCGTGGCCATTTTCTCCTCTCTTATCTCCAGCCTGGGTTTTGTTTGCTTTGAAGTAAGGGGGGCTGCACATGAAATCGTCTTGGGGGTTGGGGGCGGGGATAGCCAAGTGGTCTCCAGGAATAAGCCTTGGATGGGGGTACCCTGTTCAGGTGGTGATTATTAAGTTGCATGGAAAAAGGATTTTACAGGCCTCCAGCAATTGCAGGGCTAGGTCAGGGGATGTTTATTGAAAAAGAAGGAACTGGTGCTTTAACCAAAAGAGGTTTTATCACCTTGACTTAGATAGCTTTGTTTCAGCTTAACACCTGCTTGGTTCTTTAGTGGTTGATCTGTCGGGGACAGCGCAGAACAATAAGGTGACAACCTCACCCTATCAAAATGACATGAAATACATTTTCTTTTAAGTTGTGTTTGAACTTGTCTTACCATAAAGGTATTTTTGGAGCACAGGCACCTTGGGGAACATCTGAAAATGTGAAAAGGAAAAAAAAAAAAAAGAACCTGAAGTTGAATTGTTGAACTAAAGATTGCCTAGTCTCTCCAAGGATTTCATTAGTGACTTTCTTGTGAAACAGTTTCAGAAGCCTATTTACAACAATTTTGGTTTTCTTATTCTAGTGACTTTCTTACATTAATTTCTATAAATGCTTTCTTTCCTGTGATATTTCTGTGTTATTTAAATGTGCAATTTAAAGGACTTTTGGTTTAACTGTTTTAAGACAGTATCCTTATGAAATAGATTATTTTATTTTTAGAACAGCAAAAGATATGTAATATTCTAATTATCTGGGGGGAGGGAAGGGAAGTATTTATTATTCATAAACACAGAAGAATTTGTGCATATAAAACTAGAGCCAGTGAAGTTAGCTTGATTTACACAAGTTGGAAATCAAGCCAGCTTGCTCTTAAAACACTTGTTTTGAGGTGTTTGCATGGACAGTCTGTAAAACAGTACAGCTTCTGCTCCCTTGCTGGGTTATAAATAGTTTATAAATTAGGAATTTAGTATGCATTTTTTAATAAATCATCGCTTGTCCTGAAATTCTGGATGCTTTGATCTGTATATGCTTCCACAAATACATAGCCTTTATGATGACCCCACTGCTAATAGCAGACTGCATGGAGCGCTTTTTGTAAGAATATTCAAAGTTTTTGCTGTTTAGTCAGCAGTCAGTGCACCACTGAGTGAGTGTTGTTGGAGACACCACAAAATCGGGCTCAAAGTTACCACGCACAGGATGAAAACACCTTTGTGGAATATTGCCATGATGATTCCAGCCTTGCGAGGTAAAGCTACATTTAAAAGAACCATTCAAAAGAGAATAGGGAGTACAGTAATTGGGGAAGTGAGTGGAGTCATGTGGGAAAATATTTGTACCAGATGACTCTTCTTCCATCATTGTGGATATTACATTAAAGAGCTAATGTGTAAGTTAATGCTGCCTGAGGCAGGATTAACTTCTAATGTGGAGGGATTGAAGATTGCTAATGGCCCTAGCTAGCATTAAAATCAGCTTGTGTGGGAAGGTGACTTACTGTACTTGCGTCTGTTATCTGGCCATTGCTAGGTTTGTTATGCTGAGCACCTGCCACCAAATTCTTGCTGCCTGTCCAAGCCCAGAGTGGGCACAAGGTTTGTCACAGGATCAGCCAGATCCAAGGCAGGGTAGAGTCCTGCCACTGGTGGTGCAATTTCTGCATGAGGCCAAATCAGTGTGTATGACTGACTGCCTTCCTGATTCCTCTCACTTCTTGAGCTCTTGGTGCTGGCACTAAAGAGCTTGTGCTACTTTCCTGGACCAGACCTGTAGCTGTTGAATTCAGTCAATGAAACCCAATGAAAATTTTGACACTGTCCCATATGACATCCTGGTCTCAAAATTGGAGAGATATGGATTTGATGGATGGACCACTTGGTGGATCTGGAACTGGACAGATGGCCGCACTCAAAGCCTTGCGGTCAATGGCTCAATGTCCAAGTGGAAGCCAGTGACGAGTGGCTTTCCTCAGGGGTAGTACTGTGACCAGTGCTGTTTAACATCTTTGTTGGAGACATGGACAGTGGGATTAAGTGCACCCTCAGTAAATTTGTTGATGACAACAAGCTGTGTGGTGCGGTTGATATGCTGGAGGGAAGAGATGTCATCCAGAGTGTCCTGGTCAGGCTTGAGAGGTGGGCTTGTGCGAACCTCATGAAGTTCAACAAGGCCAAGTCCAAGGTCTTGCACCTGGGTCATGGCAATCCCAGGTGCAACTACAGGTTGGCTGGAGAATGGCTGGAGAGCAGGACTTGGGCGTGTTGGCAGATGAGAAGCTCAACATGAACCAGCAGTGTGTGCTGGCAGCTCAGAAAGCCCAAGGGCTGCATCAAAAGAAGGGCGGCCAGCAGGTTAAGGGAGGTGATTCTGCCCCTCTACTCTGCTTTTGTGAGACCCCACCTAGAGTACTGTGTCCAGCTCTGGAGTCCTCAGCACAGGAAGGACACAGACCTGCTGGAGCGAGTCCAGCGAAGGGCCATGAAGATGATCTGAGCGCTGGAGTACCTCTCCTATGAAGACAGGCTGAGAGTGCTGGGGTTGTTCAGCCTGGAGGAGAGAAGGCTCTGGGGAGACCTTATACCAGCCTTCCAATACCTAATACAGCAGAGATGGGGAGGGACTCTTTATCAGGGAGTGGAGTGTAATGGTTTTAAACTGAAAAAGGGTAAATTAGGATTAGATATTAGGAAGAAATTCTTCGCTGTGAGGGTGGTGAGACATTGGAACAGGTTGCCCAGAGAATCTGTGGATGCCTTATCCCTGGAAGTCCTCAAGGCCAGGTTGGATGGGGCTTTGAGCAACTTGGTCTAGTGGGAGGTGTCCCTGCCCATGGCAGGGGGGTTGGAACTTGATGATCTTTAAAGTCCCTTCCACGTCTAACCATTCTATGATCCTTCGAATATATATAAATGCAAATCCAGCATAAGTGCTGTTACACTTCAATTGTATACTGTTGCTACTCTTTTTTTGAGACTTTTTGGGTCCTTTCCAACCCAAACGATTCTATGACAATGGCTAAGATTGCATCAGCTGGGGATGGGGTGTTTCTCTTTAGGATATCCACTTTGCTGTGCTGAGGCTTTTCAGTATGAGAGAAGATGTGTTGTGTTGATGGAGGCATCTGTCAGGGTGGTAAATGTCATGATGGATGGAGATTAGAGGACGGCCTCTTCCAGGCCTGGTCCCAGCTCTTGGTCCTCTCCTCTGTTGTGGCAGGGTGGCTGGGGTTTCTCTGGTGCACCGCAGGTATTGGGTGGAGGCAGATTCCCATGGGAGCCTGTTACCCTGTGCCCTTCTTCAGTTTGGGTGTGAGGAAATGGGCTTGCAGCATCGTCTCACAGAAGCAGTGAGGCAGAGTCAGTGTGGGTGGCAATTCTCTAGGAACACTTGCCATGGTGTTCTGTGTTGCTTGTTGGATGCCGTCTTTATAGGGGTTTAGTCTTGATTGTATTTGTTTCCCCAACACACTCTCAGGCTCTCAATCTGCTCCTAGTTCCTTCTTTGGAAAACCACTCCAGTGTGCTCAGCTGTGCATAGGGTATTACCTCTTGCTTCTCACATAAGGTGTTTTGCTTCTCCTGGTGTGAAGACAGAGATCCCAGCTGCATAAGTGACAGCTTCCACCCTCCTCCTTGGCAGTAGTTTCTGTTGATTTTTGTCTCTGTGTTGGCAGTTGTGCAGTTAATCCACTTTCTTGTTAAAATGCATGCTGTTTTAATATTGCTACATAACTACCCTTTTAGGATAAAATGCAATCTTGGAAAAAAAAAAAGATTTAAATGTGAGAGATGGAGTAAAACAAATGTCTCTTCCTCCTTTTATAAAACCATGTTAAATGTGGGTCAAAAGAAGCCAGTAGTTTGCCTCCTGATGAAGTGCTTGTATAGGATCAGCAGTGCTGTGTTGTTGGCTTTTTTCCTTGAAAAGAATTTTTCCAAATAAGACCTTAAAATTGGTACCTAAAAATAGTATTTTAAATGTAATCTCTTTTTCTATATGCCTCCTTTATGTGAGTATACTGTCACTCAGCTGTTGCAGAGGCTGCAAGACTCATCAGCATCTGTTGGTCTGTCTGAAGGTTCCGTTTTGGTTGACTTTTGGTTTCCACCTGTTATGCAGCTTTCAGGCTGAGTGCAGAATATAGAATATTTCTCCAGTACATATGCGCACAACGGCTGTGTGAGGAAGCAGAGGGGATAAGTGCTGTTGGTGAGAAACCGAGGAATTCCTTTAGCAGCACCAGATCATGTTCTCCTCCCAGTGAACATGGATAACTCAAATTAACGCTAATGGGTGTTATGCACGAGGGAGAGGATGATCTACCCCATTGCATGCACTGGGAAGAGCAATTTAAAGCTTTCCTGAGGCATTTTTAAATTAGACTTCTTGGAGTGTCTATCTTTGAGTCTTCTCACATGCAGAACTACCACTGACTCAACAGGGCTTGTTGGACACAGATCAATGGTAGGGGATGTCTCCTTTTTTGTATCTTATCTGGAGGTGTAAAATAGACAGAGGTAAATTGCTCTTATTGATATGATATGCAAATGCTTGCCTGTGTATGTGGTAGTGATTTACTTCAAGGCGCGTACTTTCAGGTCACATGAATGCTAAAACACTGGGAAAATAAGTCCATTAAAACATTGTTGAGGAATTTTCTTTCCTTCAATCCAGATGAGCCTACTCTGTGACCTTGGCTGCTGATGGGAGTTGAAGGAGAATGGATTTATCAGATCAGCTGTAAAGACTGGGTGCTTAAATGGCTAGCAAAGACATACAGATTTGCTGTGGGAATTATATAAACCAAAACAAAATCCCCGAGGCCACAGGACTTGGGTGACAAAGGGATGCACCCATAAAAAGGTAGATTCTGTAATGGCCAGATTGGGACTTTTAGGATCTTCCTTGAAAGCATTTGGTATTAGCTGTGCTCAGTGGTTACAATATGGGATTCAGCTGACCTGAAGTTGGCCAGTATTCTGGTTTTATTCCATAGGAATCAAAGAGTTAGATGCTTTTAATTCTGTAGAAGATGGACTTGTGTTATCATAGTTACACAGTGTTTGGTCAGACCCCCTGCATTTCGCTTGTTAAATGAAGGAGGCAGTATGTGAATTGTTCTGTTGAAACTAGGTTCTAAACCAAGCTAAGTGGAGGGAAATAATATCAGAAAAACATCTTTATAGGATGCTGGTGTCTGGAATGCCAAACTGCCATTTTACAGTCTTACCTTGTGGTTTTTTCCTTTTTTAAACACAAGGGAAACTTTGAAAGGATATCTCTTTCTTAAACAGCTTTTTGAAACCAGTGGGGGTTAATTAAAAACTAAATATGGAATCTACAAACGCCCAGAAATTATTTACACTGTTGTTAATTTCTTCTTTAATATTCATAACTGTTTTCTGCTAATTAAGAAGAGAGGGAGAACATGAAGAAAGGCTCAGAACAAAAGCACTTTGCATACAGATAAGGGTCTGAGTTCTCAAGGAGCTGGACTAAATGCATACTGCTTGCACCGAGTGAAGAATTTATATGCAGTGATTGCGTATTGCAGCTGAAAAATGGGTAGGCTTATGTATGAATCTTACTACATCAGCATTCGGTGTGATCCTCTTACCACAGTTGCCACTTCCCTGTTTTCTGGCATTAGACATTCTGCAGCCCTGGAGCAGTTTAATTAGCTCTTAGAAAGTAGTTGGGAAATATTTCTAGCTTTTTGAAGTAGTATTATATAAAGCATTTGTAGGAAATTAGGCTCCGTAGCTTAGAATAAGATGCTGCGTTTTCTTTATACTGAAGAAATCATGAGCCTGCTGCTAATCCTTTCAGAGGTATTAGCCATTATCTTAACAGCATCTAGAAGCTGTGGTCAAGATCAGGGTTTCACCATGCAAGGCATTTCATGTAAACACATAAACAGCCAGTTTCTTGATGTCACACAGTATTGGTCAGCAGACATAAGCACTGTTACCTCTCTGTGAATGGCAAGTTCCTTCTTTTTCTCCAGAGGTATTTGCAGTCTCATCCTGATCCAGAACCTTCACCAGCTTTGTTCTTTTCAAGTTTTCAGTAACACTTGTTTAGCTTCATCCCTACAGTGTATTTACCTGCAGTGAATCAACCCTTTAGTGCAAATCTCATATTTGAGCTCTTTTGAATACTGGCCTATTTATGAATTGGGCTGCTATCTCTAATCAATTTTACACCACTGTGTGAAACGGCACCTCTGTAGGATCTGGGTGAATTTTAAATAATGTATTTCAGAATATACTCTTGAATTAAAGTACTGTAGTTCCCAGTAAGATTTGGGACCCTTGTTTTAGTGGTGAGTAGCAGAGCAAAGCTACTCAATAAATGCTTGGAAGCAGAAGGGTTCCATGGATGTTAGTCCATCAGCTTAGTATGGCCCAGCTTACTTTCTTTTCCAAAGGGACAAGAAAAACAGTATTGCTTTTTGTTTGAGGTCAGTTGATACCTGGCTCTTTACTCCCTTCAAACCCATTTGAAAACCCAGTCTGCTTAAATGTTCAACTCTGTCAAAAAAGATGCAAGAACAATTCTGTATAGCATACTTGACCAAATCCCTTGCTGGAGAAGAGCACATGACTGAGATAAATGCTTCCTTTTCAGAGGCTGGAAACTTAAATAATCAAAAAGAATAAATTGCTTCAAGAAAAGTAAGGGTAAACTAGCTTGAAAAGAAACCACTGCATTCCCCTATTACTTTCTTGTGCTATACTCCCAATTCCTTGTGTTAGTAAATAATATATTTCATAACACTTTTAATGCATTATAGTATCTATTGACCTAAATGCAAGGTTAATTGAGACTCTGCATTTTGTGTCCATCAGTAGAAGTAACAGTAAAATAAACAGTGCCTTTTGGCCAGTCAACAGACTTCCTGCTGGATTATGCTTGAAAGAGACTCTTTCTCATATATATGTGTAAAAACGTATAGCAGAATCCATTACAATATGGCTGCAATATGAAGGGATGGCAAAGTGAGATGAAGCACCAGATGAAACATGCTTATTGTATTGAAAGACAACCTTATTTCATTCCCTTCCCCTTTTCTTCACCTCTGTATCTCAACAGGCACAGTTTGAAAGACTGTTTGCAATTGTGAAAATAGAGGGATGGCATCCAGATGAGGCATGTGAGAGGGGAAGACTAGAGAAGACAACTAGAGATAATTAGCATAAATCAGGATCCTTAAAGTTTACACACCAGGATAATCCAAAGAAAAATGATCTCTTGAAATAATTAATGTGACGTTCTAGCTTTGTTAATGATAAAAACTTGCCTTTGTGCCAAGGGTCTGCAGACTACTGAAGTTCATTCATGCAGAAGGTTGAAGTTGGACTCAATGCCTGTGTTGATTCTCAGTAGGGAGATGAGATCGTTGAACGATTGTTTGACCTTAGTTATGGGTAGATTTCATTTAGGATATTGACTATGCCTGTGTCTGGTCTGTTCCATGGGTAGAAGACAGGAAAAAACCCATAATCTAGGCTTTTTTGAAGTCTCCTGTGTAAAACAACCTCCATGATTGGTATGTCTACGCTGATGTTTGCTGCCTTGCAGTGCTACCAAGACAGGCCCATTTTCAGTTTTCAAACTCCACCATCCCTAGCATCATGGCAATCCTCTAAGAATGAGCTGTGGGGACAAAAGAAAACTGGAAGTAAGGAAACTGCACTTTTATATGAAGAAGAAATGGATTGTATTTCTTACCTCAGATCAAAGGTAGCAAATGCTTTTCTTTCAAGGGTGGAGAATTGGGAATGGAGCTGAGGGAAGAAACAGAATTAAAAGAGAATCCGAGTTCCCCTGTGCTCCAGGGAGGATGTTGTATCCTCTGAGCTCGTTGCATTCAAGTTTTTAAGCTGTGACAATAAGGTTAAAGTTGCAGAAAAATTATTCTAGAGAAGATTTATGGAAGAAATGCAGCATATAGAGGAGCCTGGAGATCAGACGAAGACTTGGGACTCTGGCAGCCTTGAACGCAAGTTAGAGACCTGGGTTAGAGATGAGCTCTATGTACAAATACATGTCTGTGATCTTTTTGATATGAAAAAGATCACAAATTATATCAGAAAATACAGGGTCAACAGTAGCAAGAATACCTCAAGGGAGACGGGAGTTACAGTAATATCAGAAGACAGCTGGTAATGGGGCAACAGCAGATATTTTTTTTCCCCCTTAGGGACAATGATGGAACAGTAATTACTAAGAAAGCCAGCAACCTGCAGAGTGTAGGAGTATCTTGTTAGAGATGCTGAAATCTGGCATATATAGGAGTCAAAATTTGATCTCTGAACAATTGAATCTGCAGATGGTGGACAGGTAAGAAGGCAGATGGGGTGGGGAAGGGGAGAAGGAGGAAATGAACACTGCAGTACAGTGCCTTCCTCAAAGATCTAATACGCACTAGTTATGTCCCTTCAAAGGCGCATCTGTTAATGAAAATGCAACTCTCTAACATAAAATTTATCTAAAATTGAACCCATGAAAAGGAATATTCCAGGTATAAATGGATGCAGTTGGATCAGTCCACTATGTCACCCAAATAAAACAATGTGTCTGCACTCTTTGATTTCTACTGTTCTTCTCCCAGTCCCCTTACAACAATATTGTGCTGGTTTAATCAGAGATCTCTAACTCTTGATATTGGAATCCAGACAGCATTTGCGTGGATTGTTGGTGAGAAGATGAAATGGATTAACTCTGCTATAAGTAATAAGTTGCAGCGTAAAAGGAATAGACATATATTGTTTGAAGTGACAGTGATTTAAGATGCTTGAAGCCCAGTGTGAGAAACCTGAAAAGGGAGTGAGATCTGGGGACTGCTCAAACACTGATAAAATTCAGCCCTCTCCACACGGTCCCAAGGAGGTCACTTAAATAGTAGATTAGGCATTAGTGATCTTATTGGCAAATGTGGACTGGCTTGTGCTAAAAATGCTGTCTACCAGCAAGATGGTTAAAAGTGAATGCCTGTGAAATAAAGTTTTCCGGAGTGCTGTACATGTTTTCTTTCATACTGATTTCTGCGGCTGGAACTTACTGATGCTTATTTCTGTCCTGAACAATTTTTCTATCTCCCTTACAGAAGTAAATGTGGTTTGTTTGGGGATCTTGTTTTGTTATTTGTGCCAATTAACTCCAGAGCAATCTGCAGTGTCAGAGGAAAAGGAAGCCTAAAATCTGAGATTTCAGTGGGAAATTGCCAGTTTCCTCTTGTCCTGCAGGTGACCCTGGAGTTGCTCACACCAGTATCAGTTGCTCTATTTCTCTTAAAAAGACATTCATATAGCTTTCTTTATGCTAATGGAGTCCTGTGTGACTTCTGTAAGTTGTTATACTGTAAAGTTAAGTAATGTAAGTATGAAACATTCTTCTCTTTGAATAAGAGATGAAACAAGTGGCAATGAAAATGCAATTGAAAACATCCTACACAGCTGAATAAATACTGTCCTTTGCATGTTAATGAAGATCTGATGGGATCAGCAGAAGATACAGCCATGGAAGAGAAATGTTTGTGTCTGTCTGACCCCACTGTGAGGATCTCAAAGGAGATGGGAGTTAAATGCATTTACTGTAGAACAGTTTAAATACCACGGATTTAAAAAAAATCACAGGTTTTTTTTTGAGGGGTTTTTTTGGTGTTTTTTTATTTTTTTTTAAGAGAAATAGAGCAATTGATACTGCTTTTCATTTTTTAGCTATGGACAGAAATAATTTAACATCTACATTTGGCTGTCAAAAGACCACTGCCTGCTTGTGCATGTAGTTGAAATCTGCCAATATAATAAAGCTTTTCTGTTTCTAAGTGTTAAAATGTTAAGTATTGAATAACTTTGAAATGCATGCTTTTTAACTGAGATCTTTCAAGAAGTAAAATTAACTGCACATCAGTATTTAATGCATGAAACCATGATTTACTGTCCTAAGAACTAATTTTGGCTCACTGCAGATGTAAACTCCCCCGTAGTTAATGTGCTACTGGGCCTGATTCAGAGATGGGTGATGTCGACAGGTCTTTCCAATTACTTTTATGGGTATCAGATGAAGTCTTTAATTAATGCATCACTGAGTGCTCAGACTCATTTAAAGAAATCTCATTTCTAGATATAATGCAGATCTTTCAAAATGTCATTGTACTTTAAAGCTGTTCTGCTCTCTTGGATGAGAAGTTATTTACCCTTGTGTGAGTACATCTGATACATTCCTTCTTTCCTCACACCATAATATGCCTACAGTATGTGTTTTGATATATTATGTGTATCTTTGAATACATAATATATTACCAGATGGCATGTGATTAGCAGGGTACACTAAAGTAGAAGACGTCTCCTGCCCTGGGTACATGTACACAGTCTGGTAATGTATGTATTTAAAGTGAGTATTTCAGGATGTATTTTTAGGAGAGAAAATAATCTGATACACGCGGAAGTTCTATGTATGCAGTAAATGAGCTATCCAGGAAAGTTTCATATCTAGTGTGCTACTGGAAGTATTGGAAAACTACCTCTGGTTCTTGAGCTTATCCTGGTGAAATTTTGGCTGAGAAGACTCATTGTTCAGATACTTTTGGCATGTTTTCAGTTCCAGTAGTTTAGTGTTCAGATTTGGAATATGCAATACCCAATATCTATATAACTTTTTTCAGCTCTCAGCTGTTCTTAAGTAAAATGCCAGCTTTGGGCTTGTAAGCAAAGCTCCACTGTCAAGGAAAACTTGTGGACGTGTTTCAGATTCCTAAAAATTCGACATTTAAATTAGAACCATTGATACAGCCTTTCCTGAAATCATGTAATTTGCTGTTATAATTAAGGCTGGTGGTGTGAAAAGACCTGTTCCTAACATAGATTTTAGTCATCAGAAATTGAATGACATGGGCCAAACTTCCAGGTCTTAGTAATAAAAATTGCATAGTGAAGAGAAATTATAGACATTCCAGAAGTGTACTGTTTATGGGTCGATTCAAGTCTAGAGGTAGCTTTAGGTTGGTAACTGATAGAACATTTGTGTAAGAGCCTGAGCTCACGTAAATCAATAAGGCTTCCTTGATCGCAATGGGCTAATGCCAGTTTATACCACCTGAAGAGCTATTGCCTATATTTACAGTGTAAATATAATTACTATGACATAGATTTGCTTTGGTTCACTGAGCTGGCAACCAGCAAGGTTTACAGTATTGTGTCTTTTTGCTCTTGCTTCTATGGGGTACATGGAGTTAGAACCCAGACCACAGTTTCTCTCCCAATGTGCTGCTTTGACAGTATTAGCATATAAAGTAGATATATCACTGCAGAGTGCGAGGCTCATTCCTGTAAGCCCTGTGTACTGTAAGCACAGCAGGGAAGGTCCATTTCAGTGTGTTGTTTGGCACAGCAGGAACCCGCTGACTCAGCAGTACCTGCAGGAAACTCAGTTCTTTTCTGTGGTGGCTGCTGTAAGTGGTTGCCAATTAGGTTTTGACATTAACATCCTACCCTGCGTCAGGCCGACTGTGAAAGCAGAGCAACTTGCTAGATATGATTGTTTTCCTGGGATCTGCCAGCAGACTTGGTGAGAGATTAGGGTATTGATTCAAAGATGTGAGGCTAGCTTTGCAATCGGGTGGGCTAGAAACATTTTGGAAACTAAATATTAAAATTCTGAAGAATACAGTGAGCTGTCTGAATAGAAGCGAGGAAATGTCTGAGCTTAGGTTGTTCATTCAGACCTGTAAACTGTGAAAAGTGGAGGATGGTTACCACAACAGAAACAGAGTAGGCAAAAAGTATCACCTTGCTTTTTTTCATTAAGTTATGGATTGTGTGTGTTGAAAGACATTTCATGTCTTTGGCCATGACTCCAAAGTATAATGTTCATACAGGTCGCTCTTTGCCTAGTTGCAGGCTATCATTTAATTTCCATTACTTTCCCCTTCCCCATTCATACTATAATGTCCCTGCTGATAGCTAATATCAGTAAAAGAATCAATAAAGAATTATTAATAATAATTAAAGCATGGGCAGCCCATTATACTGAGCGGGCTTAGTCCCTCCAAGTATAGATTCTGCACTCAGTTTTGCAAGTGCAGCTGAAGAGGCTTGGCTCAGCTTCAGTGATCTCTGGATGTAACCCAGAGCAGCATGTGGCCCCTGGCTCTAGGAGCTATTCTTTTAAATTATTGTTAAAAGCAGGAAATCATGACTTGTGGTTCTAAGTGGTTGAAATGCCATGTAACTCAGGGAAAATTGTGAGGGGAGGAAAAGGGCTGAACTGAGTCGTCGAGCGAGCTTTCTGTGCTTGGAAAAGAGAAACCTGTTTTCAAGTGCTCTTTGTCACAAATAAGAGCACAATAGTTTCAGCACTAGCATCTAGCAGTCATTTTCCACAGTGTAAATGCACCATAACTTAGCATGATTTCTGTGCTCCTGGGAGGCTGTAGACTTAAATAACAAGGGTGCTCCAGGTCACAGCCAAGACGCAATTAACCCTGAGATTGAAGAAATACCTTCCCACCTGCAGGATGGATTCTCATTTTGAATAGCTTTCCATTAGTTTTCCTGTGGGAATGACACAATATTGGCAGTATTTCTGGAACTAATATGACTGTGCTAGCCAGGGAGCAGTTTAGCTATAGGTCCTTAACACTTCTGTGGCCACTAGGGGTTCTGTGGGCTTTGACTGTCTTCTGCCTATTGGGAAATTTTTTTGTCCGTCTACAGTTGAGGTAATTCCACATGACAAAAGAAATGCCATGTCTGTATTTTAGCAAGGGGTGCATTTGTGTGCATCTGAGTTGTGATTTTTGCTGTTTGTTAATTCCTTGTTCTCCCTTGAGTGGCACGTAAAGCTAAAAATTATTATGTCTCCCTCTGACCCAAAATATTCAGATGTATTTGATACAAATAAATTTAGTTTATGGTATATGTGAGGAAAAACCTGATAAATAAACTGTTGGGTAGGAACACTTACTGGATTCAGAATTTCTGATAATTTAAAGTCATATAGTTGGTGTTGTTAGGAAAACCTAGAGAATTTGAAAATGATCATTTATGATGGAAAACAATTTAACTGTTTTTGAATTCACTGTATAATTCTGATGTGTGTCAGAAAACCATTTGTGAGCTCCCTGCATTTTCTGCATTCCTTTGCCTCTTTCTCAGGGATTGGTTGTGTGTTGTCTCTGCTACTGAATTTTTATATAAACTGGTATATCAAAACTCTGATCTTGACTGCTACTTAATTACTTAAATGTTCTTTTGTCTTTTTTTAGTTTTGCATCACTTTTACATTATTGCAAACCAAAATGCTGCACAGGGAGACACATAATAAAAATGAAACAAAATGGGAAGTAGTACTATGAGAGAGACTTAATTTAGGACAGAGCTCTTCACTGAAATTTGGAAGATGTCCTTTAAGTCTTAGGAAAATTTGCAGGAGTAGCTATAAAATAAACCATTAGTCATCATAAACCCATTCTCCAGATGAACATAGTCCTCTCCAGAACCATCTCATGCTGGAAGCATCCACACTTCCTCCACACACACCCCCCAAAAGCGACTGGCTAAAGGAAGAGACTGACTTCAGTTGGTGCTTATGAAATCTTTAGAAGACGTGGTCAGTGGACTGAATCACTGATACATGAGAGCAGGACTGCAGTGAATTCAAAGTGCGTGTGATACAGAGGTAGAACAGCCTTTGTGAAATCAAGTGTTATGTATCTGCTGGCTGCCTGCCTGGCTACCGGTTTGGCTACCCAGGATTGTGGCTTGATAAGCGCTACCGCCATGTACGAGGAGATTATAACCAGTGTTGCTACTGGCTCGTGTTATCTTTGTGAAGCATAACCTGCAGGATCCTGTAGAACAAAAAGGGACAATATTGAAAGCAGTGAGATGTGGCTGTAGTGATGAGGAGAAAAATGATAGCTGTAAAAGCATCACAGAGGCACTGTGGCTCATCAAGCGCTGCATGCTGTCATGCGTGTGTTTAGGAAGGGATTATTCCTAGTGTTCAGTTCCCACTTTAAGTATCAGATAAGTCAGAAAGTGAAAGTACTCAGAGGCATGAAAAAAGCACAGAGGGCAAATATTTTAATCACCTGAAACTGAAAAGAGATTATTTAGTTTCCTTAAGGGGTCATGAGAGAAATACAGGAAATTAGGACTGTTTATTTATGTTTATAGTGATGATTGAAGGAACATAAATTTACCTTTGTTTTGGGAAGTTGGGGGGATTTGGATCAGATCATTTTCTAAGGTCTCTTCTGACCTAAATCATTCTTTGATTGGAATTTTTGTTGAAACCAAGAGGCAATAAACTTTTAAATGATGTTTTGGCCGGTGGAACTGATTGGCATACCTCTGGGTCCATTACTCGGTAATAATAAGAAAAAGTAGATTAGACATCAGTATAGATGAAACATAGATCCACGGTTAGGTTGGATGGGATACTGTTTCCCAAGGTCTGGATGTTGTCAGGCCAGCAGAGCTTGCAAGGCATTGTAAGAAAATTCCTGATAGGTCAAAAGGAGTGTCCTTTCCTTTCTCTAGTGTAGTTGGTGTGGGCCACGGACAGGGGCAGCTCATCTGGTTTGTCAGGACATGCTCTATGCACGGTGAGGTTCAGCTTTCAGTTACAAGAGGATAGTTCTAATAACTTCAGCATCAGGAACTTCTTTGTAAAACAGTTTGACTTTAGTAAAAAAATATTGAAAAAAAAAATATTTATAAATTAGCTCTGGACTTCTGCACAGACACCACATCTGCTATCTGTTGCACAGGTGGAGAAAGGGTCCAATTCATCACTATTTAGCAAAGTAGCTGGGCTAGGCTGAGAAATGTATGAAAGAATTAATGAGGGAAATGCTAAAGTCCCTGCCTTGCAGAGGGTACAGCCAACTGTGTTACACTGGTCTGTGACCCCTAGAGTAACATTGCCCCAAATGAAGCCAATGGTTTCCTATTTTATGCAAAGTAGGCCAACAGCTTCTTGAAGCGTTAAAAAAAATTCATCTCTTTTTGAATAAAAGCAGATTAAAAGAAGCTGGTTGGCTGTTTTTCTACAATAAAACCCACCAACCTGTCCTTGTCCAGAATTTATTTCAATAACACGTTCATTTCAAGAGTGGGTAATAAGAAGATTATTTTTGAAAAGTAAGAGGAAAAGAATATAAGCCTGAAAACCACTTTTGTTACTGCTGCAGCATGCATCTGTTGCAAGGTTAAAATAGAGCTATCTCAGTCGACAAAGGAAAGAGCCTGATAACAGAGAAAAAATCCAAATGTGTTTGAGTTCCTTGCATAATTGTTATTTTAATTGCCATGTTCAGAAAAGGCTTTAGAGGTTCCCCAAACACTGCTCATCTCCAGATGAGATTTACCAGTGCACCATTCGCAAGCTTTCTTTTGAAAAGTCACTTTCTTGTTTTATCATGTTTACAAAAACTGAAGTGAGAGTTAGTTATGAATCTTCTGTTATTTGAGTCAATGGCAGATGCTAGGAAGGCTTTGCTGTGTGATAGACTTAAACTCTCTGGGACTGATTACAAAGAAATTCCATTAGCAATATTTAAATGCCATCTTTGAAAGGCACTCAATAATATGTGTGTTGGCGCTGATCAAGAATAGTACCTTTTAAAAATGAAAAAGTAATGTGACTGTTAGTTTAACATAAAAATGTCAAACTGTGGGCAGTCTCTTGTCAATTAAAGAATCTGGGCTATTCCTAACGGGAATAAGGATGAAGGGGCGAGGGGAGAAGTGGGTACTAAAAATTGCAGATGTGCAGAACTACTCAGAGATAATTTGTGCTGGCAAATAACACTGTCAGCCAGTTTGGGAATAATACAGGCAGCTTGATACCTGTTCTTCCTGAGCCACCTTACTGATTTCTTAGCATCTTCTTTAATAGCTAGGAAGGCTTCATGGCAAGCAGGGCTATGTTAATGGTGTGCTGAGTGGAGGTGGATTTGTGCAGATTTAAAGAATGTGCTCTAGGAGGTTCATAAAACGTATTAAAACAGCAAACCTGTTTGTTGCTGAATTGTGGGATATACTTGTGAGAGGGGAAGCAGAGTCCTTAAACTCTGGAGGCTAGTGAGCTGATGCTTAGACAGGAGTCAAGGCATGAAGATGTGCATCTCTGTTACCTGTCAGTTCCTGTTAAGGCTATGTCTCAGTATAAATAAAACACTGCAGTCAAGCATCACCCCTCGCCTCATCTGAAAGCAGCTTCTAAGGAAACAGAAGTCTGGTAGAAGTTCACTTGGATGGAATGTCATAATAATAACTCTCTTTATTAGCTGGTAGATGGGTCTGTTGCTTGCTGTTGGGAGGTCAGTGCCTGTTTTTTTTCTCTAAATTAATATTATTTCCATTGTGTTGTTCACATTCCACCCCTTCTTTTTTTTCTTTTCCCCAGCAGCCATTGAACTAAGCTACGTATCTAGTATTTTGCACCTCTTCTCACTGTCTAGATAGTCACTAAGTATTTGGTCCAAAAATGTCCCACGTAAAATGAGGCCAGTGCAACAGTTGCTGCTGTGATAGTATGTGGATGTACATCAACAGCTGTCTTACCATTTAAACGTAAATTAGAAAGGGAGCATTAGCATCTCCATTTTGCAAGGTGGGAGCTGAATGTTAGAGTGTGATTTGACCAAGGTCAGGCAGATCTATGGCAGGTCCAGAAACTGAACATCCCAGTCTGTCATGTGAGTCCTGAGACAGTCTTTCATTTTGACAAATGACAAATCTGACTTGTTTATCTAACCAATTGTCCCGACTGAAATGGATTCCTTCTTATTTTTCCTTTGTGGTCCTTTCTTTTATTTTTTCATATTTTCAAATCCCTCTAAATGCTACGTATAAATTGCCAACTGTACTTTTTCTTTTCAATCCAATAGTTTGGATCTTCCTCTTTTGTTAATCTGTTGCTCTTTGCACCTTAGTGTGTTGTTTTAATATGTCTTTTCATCCATGGATTTGATGCCTTTTCACGTCAGCTTAATATTTTGTCCTCACTTGGGGCCACCGGTCATTGGCTCACAGTTTTTGTCATTACTAATTGTTATACTTTATTTTATTGCTGTGTCCTTCTGTTAACCTTTCCCTATACTTTGCTCAGAAGTGCTATATAAATAACTAAAATACAGTATAATGGGACAACTATAAAGTAAATCAATGGACAACCTTTCTGTGAGGCCAAAACCTGGGGTACCCTGAAACTATGCTGCAGAAGGCCAGCTGAAAGTTGAGTACCCCTTTCTCTGAGCACCACTGCTATCAGAAATTCTTAGTGTTTTTAATCCATAATATTAACTTTTTTTTTTTCCCATTTGCTCTCTATCACAGAGGATAATTAGAAGATCTGACAGAAAGCAGGGACACTAGTTACGTAGTTTGCAACACAAAAGGCTGGTCTTGACATACTCCTAAAAATGAAATCAAGTCTTAGGAATGCTGAGGACAAAATCCAAGATGGTTTTGAGTAACTAACTATCACTTCAGGTATTTAAGAGAATAGCTGTTTAAGGAAGCTACAGCTGAACTGGATATGGAATAAAGTCACTTGAGTCACATTTCAAGGTCTTGCACCAACTGTCCTAAGCAAAAGCCTTATTTTTGTCAGGCAATTGCTGTGGAGCTCTTGGCTTAACTCCTGCCAAGGGCTGACCAGACTTGTCTCTAAGCCCACCATCAAGATCTGTCACTTCAAGGTTCCCCCATGCATGATGCCAGTGGGACCTAACCTGGTAGGTGCTTGTAATGGCTCAGCCTATGCTGAAGCTATGGTTGGAGGAGGTGGCAGTGGTGGCTGTGCATCAGCTTGCTGGCTAGTTATCTAATCTAGGATAACTGAGACCTGAGTTTCTTCTCCTGACTTCAGATACGGGGTTTCAGGCCATATCTGTGAAAATATCTTAGTCCCCATGTTATTCTATGGGCTACCCGAGTTGGTAGGACACAGTAAGTCTCTGCTGGTAGAGCTTTTTCACACAATGTGGCATGACTAGGTGTTGTAGCTGGTTGTGTGGGTTGCTGTGCAGGGGTGTTTGCAGATGATGCACTTGTCAGCTGTTAAAGGCCCCTTCAAAGGGGAAGGAGTCAAGGTGAAGGGCCTGTGAGGACTATAGGGAATGGTCAGTGTGAAGGCAATAAACTTGAGAAAATATGTATTTGCTCTTGCTGAACGGAGAAGCTTTGGTATGTGTGGACTGGGGAGTATCAGCCATGCCTGAGAGGTGGGTGAGGAGAGGCTAAGTGGACCAGTCTCTCAGATGAGATGAAAATTCATCGTTGTCTTCTTCAGGGGCTTAAGGGATGTTTTGCAAGGAAGAAACCAATGTGACTAAGTGGAGACAAAGCCAGAAGTCTGTGCTTATCTGCAGAGGAGTCCCAGGGGCCATATTTGGCTACAGTGGGTGAAAGAACCCCACCTTGGCAGAGAAGTGAGGTTTGAAACTCTGGAGAAGATCTCCTGGGTTACTGTATTAGTCACTTTAGGTGGCCTGGGGCAGGCAGCTTTGCATGGCAGTCCTAAAGATGTTGGCATGTTCCTGTAGGCCAGCAGGTGAAGTAAGGATTTCAATAACTAATTTGAGCTTTTAGCATTTTGCTGTGCTTCAGAGGTCAGTACAGCATGGTTTCATTGGGCAGTTTTGTTAAGATTTTGTTAGTGTTAATTGGATCTATTCAGCACCTTGGGTGGAAAATGCCTGAAAACAGGTGTATCTTAATCTTAAAACCAAGATCTAAATAGTGTTAAAACAAGTCTTTCATAGAACAAGACAGGTTAGAGATGGTCAATCCCACTTAGGCTGTCCAGCTCAAGGTCAGTCTTTTGGGCACGTGCTCTCAAATAAAGATAGCAATCTTTAGATCTGAAATGGCAACCATGTATTACTAGGAAAGCCTGTACTCCTTGACTTTGTAAGTCAGTACTTAAGAGTGTCTGCTCTTGCTTTTCCAAGTTTGCAAGTACAGTAGCCTAGAAGGCAAAAATGTGTGTTTTCTCACAATCTAAATAAGATGAAAGTCCTGAGAGTCCAAATTACAATAAACCAAAGTTTGGTTACGCAGCATCATCTTTACTGTTGCAGAGCCAGAAATGCTGTCCTCTAATGGTTGGAGCTACTTTTTTCATACCAAAAGTAACGAGAATGAAGCAAATGGGTGACATGATATATGCGATAGGTTCTAAAAGATCTTTGGCACATCAAGAAATATAATATGCAATTGTAGCACAAATTTGACCTCAAATGATTAAGGCTTGGGGGGCGGGGGGAGAGTTTAGCTCTTTGAATTTGATATAATCTCTTACATACTAATTAAAAAACACCCACCATCTATGGGATGAAAACATTATTTTTTTTCATGCGGCTAAAAATTGAAAATGCAGAGAATAGAAAAAATTACAGGAGAAAATAATTATTCTGCTATAGTTACTGGCATACCATAAGGGTATGCCAGGGGATATCAAAAAGCTTGTTCTGCTGTGCGAGCCAAGTGCTGGTCCAAGAAACATCCATGCAGGAGCAGTTTGAGGTGGAAGTGTTTGTGCTTCTGATTTCAAGGTCAAGAAGGGGTATTTTCAAGTGCAGTAGGAAAGAGAATTGTTGTGCACAGGTAGTGCTTCTGTGGAACTCAAAATTTATTATATGTCATAATAATGATACATTTGATAATGGCTGTGAGGCTGTTCCTCCAGAGGGGTGTAAGTAACGGTAGAGCTGCTGATGAGACACAAGAAGGGGCTGTGATAGGGTAGCAAAGAGTGTTTTGGAAGGGCACAGAATTTTTAGAGCTGACTTCCTGCTGATGAACAGTTGGAGGGGGAGGTGTCCTGAAAGGTCAGCAGTGCAAAGAAATGTCTAGAAATTCTGAGAGGCACCCAAATCTGTTTCTTAAACTTAACAGTAACAAGCAGTGCTGGAACCTCCACATGTAGTGAGGCAAACTTTAAAACTAGGTACAAGTAGTTCATAAGAAGCATATGAGAACATACATTTCCCTAAAAAAGCAGGAGGTGGCATCAATTTAGTTTCTTTATAGGAGCTCTGAATATGGGTGTTCAAATGCAAATTAAGTTCTCCCGGTGTTTGGGGCTTGTTAGGGCAGATGTTGCAAAGCAGTGAGAGGCTGCAATGTGATTAGACACAGGGCAGGGCAGTGGGTGGTGCAGATCTCTCTGGCAGATTGGACTTCGATAGAAGTCTATGATAAATTTGTAACTTTTGTAAACCTTACGTAATCGGGAAAGCAAAAGTTTCTCACTTAACTGAAACTTTGGGCAGAGTTTAGGAGAAGAAAGGTACTTTATTAATTTGATGCAGGAATGTGTGAGCCTTTAATTAGGGCTTCTCTAATAAGAGCAGCCCTGGACTTCCGCTCATGTAATTGCTGTGGTGAAAACTTGTTCTCCTGAGTCTTAGATGTGTGCATTTTTTTTATTATTGCATCTTACCTTTCAAGGGGGAATAAGTGTATTTATTAAGGCGGTTGTATTTATCCTTAATGCAATGCAGTAAGCACCTATTTATTACTAAGATGCCTGCTTTATCAGAGTGTGTGCTTGTAGAAAAGCAGAGATATTGATTAGACTGCTTCTGAGGCACTTTACTCTCATTACAGTTGGAGTAGATTTGGTGTGCTGTACTATGCTTTCTATAAGCAGTGTACTATGCATGTGTGTTTTGTCCACGGGATGTTTAATGGTTGCTGTTGGAAGTGGCTTTCAGTCTTACATGGCATTGGTACTGTTTGGATGGTGGCGTCTCCTCCTTTCCATTTGCTTTGTTAATGTAATAATTAACCAGCTCTCTGCTTTTACTTCTATTAA
The DNA here is from genome assembly GCA_033628505.1 of Tringa tobata. Taxonomy (NCBI): domain Eukaryota; kingdom Metazoa; phylum Chordata; class Aves; order Charadriiformes; family Scolopacidae; genus Tringa; species Tringa tobata. Next base: position 17,780,274 of record JAHREE010000118.1, on the reverse strand, counting down.
TATATTGACCATTTGAGTATTGTAAGTGAGCTCTCATGTACTTTTGCATGAAATGACACTCCCGGTAGCTCTAACATTTATCCCAAATAGCTTTTAAAAACAAACAAAAAAAAGAACATTGCAGCACAAATATTCTAAAGCATTTAGGAAAAAAAAAGAGTTCAGAAATCTGGACATCAATACATGACTACAGGGATTTTTGCAATTATTTTATCTCTGATGTTGAAATATATAGAGGCCTGGCTATGATTTGTGTACGTTATAGCTTTCACAGATTGAAGTCAGAGTATGGTTGAGAAGAGTCCTTTAGTTTTGTTAATTTTGTTGATATTTTTGATATAAGGGAAAATATACTAGAAAGCTAGCTTTTCTGTCTCTTCTCTCTTCAATGTTTGGTTGTAAATTAACTTTTTTTTTTTTTTTTTGAAAGACATTGGAAAACCTTTGTCTAGATATTTTCTCTCCTTTGAGCTCAACAAAACTCACTTATCTTGAGGAAACTGGAATACTGTTTTGGTTTGGATTTTTTCCCTTTTTGAAGCCCTTTTTCCCCCCACCCCCCCAGATAATAATTTTTTTTTTACTCCATACGCTACCCTAGATTCAGTGACAAATCATTTGCAGGTTTCTAACTGGGGGTTTCACTACATAAACCTCTTGCTTCCAGTCTTTTAATCCAAGGTCCTCCCTGTAATAAATGTGAAAGAAACTTGCTACTTTGTAACAAATTTAACAATTCTACTGTGTGATGTGGGGGTTTTATTTGTTTATTTTGTTGTTTTGTTTTGTTTGGGTGCTTTTTGGATTTTTGTTTGCTTTGTGCTAGGGATTTTTTTAAACAAAAAACCTCACCTTTTTATCTTTGGAAAGCAGGGGGATTTTAGTTCATTTCTGGGAGACTTCTGCTTCCTCTCTCTTCTTCCCCGGAATGCAGCATGGTCAGCAGTGGCAAAGCCTACATCATGCAGACACATAAGAAGATATGAGTTGGAGAGGTGGGAAAAATCAGAAATATAACACTAATTTTCGTATCTTAGAAGATCACCTTCCTTGTACAGATCTGCAGCAGCAACATCAGAGACTGAGGGAGGTAAAGCTGTCTCTTGTCTTCAAGAGCCTTCACCTCATTTTTGAGACAAGTCTGGGGGATTTTGAACAGTGTGGCGTCCTATTGCAGTGCTTTTAAATTCTTGTCAGCAGTCCTAGGAATGTTAGAGCTCTGGGCAAGTTTGTAAACAAACAAAAAATTAGTCTCTAGCAAGCCTGAAAATAGAAGACTTTAAGTCAAGTTTCCTTTCCAATCCTTTATTTGTAAGATGTGTGTGGATTTCTGTCCTGGAAAACTAGCTGTGCAATTTTATCTTCCCTTGGCACACCTGAAAAATTGGGTGTGGAGGTTCTAGGCTGTCTTCTCTGCAAGGCAAGTGCCCCTACTTGAACACCTGCAACTTTGCAACTACTGTAGCAGGACTGGGGCTNCAAGTGCCCATACTTGAACACCTGCAACTTTGCAACTACTGTAGCAGGACTGGGGCTTGTTGCAAGTAAGGGATGATCATAAAATTCAGTTCATCTGGAAAAGTCTTCAAGTTTCTGTTGTAGAAAGCTAAATACATTTTTTTTTTTTGATGAGTGGGAACGAATTTTTTAATTTTTTTGAATGGTAAGAACATATTAATTAGCAGAAAAAGTAGATTTCCACTAGAGGTATTGGTATGGGTGGATGTTTTTCCTTTGTTCCAAGTAGTTCCTGCAAACTTTTAGCTGAGGATCCTAAAACTACTTTGGTAGGAATTTCATAGTATAATAAATAGGTACAGTTTCATCACATGGGTTAATGCCTAGGTTTCATGTAGTGTAATGAAATAAGTAGTGTGCAAGGGGAGTTGGAAAATAAAGCAATGAAAAAACATAATTTAGGGAAACGTAAACCCTGTCTTGCCTTTTGCATAACCAGTACCATATATTGAAGTGGTGCTTAGAAAGCTCAGGTACAGACTCAGTACTTGTTTTTCCCTTTCTGAGATGCACTCTTTAGCTGTGTAAAACTGCTGCCTTTGGACTGAATGTTAAGTTAAACCAAACCCTGACTATTTCTGTATGTCTGGGGAATGCAGTAATTGAAGCAGATTGTAACAATTGCGAATAGCTATGCGCAGCATTTGTATCCTTGTCGTGTAATGGCATCTTCCTGATACTAAAAAAGCTAATTAACCAAGAACTATGCGTGCAGGAGACCGAACGTCAAAAAGGGGTCTTAGCCCTGGGATATCTTTTTGGTGATTACTATAGCTTGTTCTTTTCTTCTGTCTCCTGCTCCAGCAATGCTATTTATTAAAAGTGTTCATTATTGATTCCTTCTCCCCCATCAGTCTCGAGCAATAGGGCAATGCCAGGCAATTGTGCCAGTGCCATGGTGAAGATAGCAGGCACGGCTGCATCCTCCAAGAAAGTGTGATCATTTGCTTGGCAAATGTCTGGAATCAGTGAATCACACAAGTACCTGGCAAGGCTGACCAGCTTTCTCACGAGGACCCTTCGTAATTCCTGAAGTTATTTTACAGGCACATTCTTGGATTTAGCCAACCTGCCATCAGCACAGGGACCAGAACAAGCTGAAAAGTGTTTTCCATTTAAATCTTCCTTTCTAAATTGGAAGAGCCTTAAGGTCTTTGTTTTTCCGTGCTGCACAGGCAGTTCCATACCCACCAGCAAAACCACAAGTTGCAGACGCCTCTGAGTGGTGGTGTGTGGAAACCTAGTCCTGGGAAGGTACTTAAGCCCTGTCACAGATCTGAGCTTATACACGTAGTCAACCTAGTAACATTGAGAGTTTTTACACACATATTTACTTTAATAACATCAATTCAAATCCCATTTGCTTGCTTGCTCCATACTTACGTGCCTGGCCAGACTGGGAGCCCTCCTAGAGCTGCTGCTTCTCTTCCTGCTCTCTCTCCCCAGAGGCTGGTGGCCATTTGGCCAGCTTGGAGTTGCTGCTGACTCCTTGCGGTGGTCTCCCTGCTGCTGGTTTCTCTCAGTTTACAGCTTCTTCCCTCACTATGTGTACGCTTGAGGTACACTGAGTGTTACTGTTTGCCTTTTGCGGGGGAAGACCAGTTTTTTGGGGTTTGGTGGCTGTTTTCTCTGCTGCCTGAGCAGAACCTGCCCTGGCCCGCCAACTCTGGGCTGTTCTGTGGAGAGGTACTGCCTTTCAACACCTCAGGGGAGAGAGCTCCTTGCTGATAGCCTGTGACTCGCGGTGCTTCTGCAGCCCCTCAAAAAAAGGATCAAAGGTGTTGGAACAGCCCAGTTTTGTAGGGAGAAGTGTGCTCTTTGCTGATGTGGAGGCTCAGTCTTGGGACACCCCTCCCAGCCGTGAGAGGGGCTCTCCTGGCCTCCCAATGTACTGCCGCAGTGGGGCCTGCCCGCTAACATGGCGACAGGCCAGGCAGTGAGCAGCGCCAGGGAAGGGGAAGAGATCGGTTTGGGAACCAAAACCACTGCTCCCTGGCTATCGACTGGAGGTGCTGTGGGTGGGCTCAGTTATCCTGGGACTGTGGGGCTGCTGATGGCCAGAAAGAGGAGAATCCTCCTGCGGACAGTCCCACAACTCTGTGTGCAGAGCAAGATGAAGACATACTCTGTTTTCCTGAACCAGGCTAGTACCACATCACTAGTTAGCCTGTCCTTGCTGATTCTTAATTAAGTTTTTCCCTTAGTTTTTGTAATTATGTTTTTGAGCTGCAGCCATGGAGCTGGGCTCCTCTCCCCCTGGGCCGAGGGGTGCAGGTAACGGCAGCAAGCGCTGCACCGCAGGTCAGGGAGCAGGCAAGGGAAGGTCTTCCTCCTGGCAGAATCATATTTTATTCCACGGGGAGACAACATTTCTTTGCAAAACACTCCTCAGACTTTAAAATAATACATAATAACTATAAAATTACCAAATGTCAGGTAAACAAAAAGTTATTAAGGATGACCTTATTAGTTCTATCTGCAATTCGCAGAGCGAGGTAATTGTCAAGTCTCACTGTTATTAGGTTGAAATAATAGTTTGGGGACCATCAACATTAAAATTTCATTATGATGGGACAAAAAGGCTCATGTATAATCAATAGTAAGAATCCATTATTATTGACTTGGAATGAATGAAGCATGAACGCATTTGTGCAGATATGAACAGTTAGCAATCTTTTGAATAATAAAGAATTAACACTACACAGATAATGTCATTCTGGGAATTGGACTCAGACTCAAATTGGTACATGCTCTTTGTTATAAAGTCGGATTCACATCCCTTGGTAACTTTCATTAAGCTGTTTCTCAAAATACTCCGTGTCTACAATTTTGTATTCCTCGGCTCCGGCTTGTGAGGGAGGTGGGCAAGCGGGTCAGGGCTGTGCTGGAGTGTGCTCTGCTGCATGCCAGGCTCAGGGATGGTGCTGGGAATAGTACTGCATTGGGACTGGAGGGTGGGAGCAGGTTGGGAGGGTGCTGTTGCTTTCTGCCATCCTGAGCTTGGCAGTGGCATTTCAGTGAGTCGGTGTGTTGCTGCTTGCATTGCAAGGTTGAAATAGGTAAGGGATGGTGAACACTGAATGGAGAAGTGAAGCACACAGCCTGTGGAGCGTGCTGGTTCCTGGGCATGTGGGGCCAAAGCTGTGGCTGTGGTGTATGACATTGCCTTGTCTGCTGTATGTGATGTGCTGAGACAAGCTGTTCCCAGCCTGTTCTTTTCTGTCGCTGTGGGATATGTCACATTGGCAGTATCGTTAGTCTCTTATTTTCCACTGAGGAGGTGGACCCAAAATGCACTTAAAAAAAAAAAAAAAAAGGCACAAGTCATTATGTGCTAAATCTGATGCATTTAAATTTTTTTCAACCTCACTTTGAGTTTCTATATACTAAGTGCTTTTGAAAGGTGTTATTTAAGGGTATTTTAACCCTGTTTCCAGACTAACAGCTGCTTCTCAGTATTATCTTCTGGCTGTGGTTTACTCGCTCCCTCATGCTGGCTCCCAGCTGCTACAATACCCACAGTACTTTGAGTTAGCTGTTGACTTTAGACTGCAGTTTTACAGGAAAGAAGGTTTGGACTGCTTCAAACCTGCCTCTGCTATTACTGTGAAGGACCTTGGACATATAGTGTTCCTCAGTGTGCCTACTTCCATGTCTTTCAAATTCCCAATTGTGGAGCAGATTCTGGCCTTCTGCTATGAGGCATCCCTGCTCCAGGTATCAGACGTGCAAATTTGCAAGCCCTGCCTATGCCTGCTAGCCCAGCCAGAGAGGAGCAGCGTCTTCCAGAAACTTGCCCCATTTTCTCCAGTGGCTTCCTTCTGTAGCATGTCCTATTTCTGAAGGCAATGGGAAAGTCAGCTCGTGCCTTAAAAAGAAGTAAAGAGATCTTGTGGCTGTGGCACCTGACAGGCTCAAGGAGACTTTCTGGGGATTCTGGGAAGTAATTTATTTTTTTTTTCAACTGTGAAATGGGAGCAACCATTTTCTTAGGCCATGCAGAGGGAATAATTATTTTTTACTTGCATTACAATAGCACTAAGGACTGGTTGGGCTAAATGCCCAGAAATTGAAAAATTGAAAAAGTTATTTAAGGAATTAAGTGTGTATTTTTTTTCCTTTTTTTTTTTTGAAAGGCACTGGTAATACTTTAGATGGAAGCCCTACAGGGGACTGAGTGGTGTATTGCAGTGGCACCTGCTTTAATCCATTAGAATGGGTATAATTATGAAAGAAAGAGAGAGCGTTATTTTCTTTCAACTTTTACCAACAGTGCATTTCTTCTTCCCTATACTTAACTTTCAGCTGCTTTTCAGGGGTAAGAGAGGAAAATAATTAAGAGACAAAGGACAGTAACCCAGCTGAGTAGCCCATCTGTTGCTGAGGAGCATGGGAAGGAAGGAAGGAAGGTACTAGCAATAGGGCCTTTAGATTCTCTTCCCTCTGCTATGCTGTGGGGGAAGACGGAGAAATTGAACCTAGCCCTTGGAGAGATGAAGAATTATACTGGCTTATTTCCAGTGTCTGCTTTTCTGAGAAGGGGACTAGAAGAAGGGGGAAGCCCTTAACATTTCCAGCAATGAAGGGCAGAGATCCAAACAGTCTTAGAGCATGTGAACATATTTGGCTTAGAACCCAAAGCCTGTTTGATGAAATGATGTGCATTCCTCCTTTTTCATCACTTCTCCCTGTGAGAGCAGATGTAATGGACAACCTGAGCCTCTTCAGTGAGAGACACTGAGGAGAAACAGGCAGAATTATGAGAGGTGCTGAAAATTTTTGGCCTGCCAAAGGCATGAGTCACTTTCTCACTTGCAGTTTTTTTAAAGGTTTTAATTTTTTTTTTTGTTTTGTTTTGTTGACCCATGGTGTAAGGCACTGGCATTTCCTTTACCTACCTGAGGGTGAGGAATAAAGAATACATAAGTGGTTTAAATTCATGAAAAAAGAGGCAATTTATATGACTTTTTTGGATCTGAACCGAATTTCTGAAGCTGTTCTTCAGTTATTTTTTTTTTAAAGAAATAGATACATGCAGGGTATATAAAAACATTAAAAAGGTTTTACAGAGCACATACCATAACTCAATGAGTAAGTTGTTCAGAACAGCACTAGCAATTAATAAACTGAGCATATGTAAATCTAGGGAGGAGGAAACCTTTTTTTTTTTTTCCTCTTCCTTGTCAAGCCTCCTGCTGATTTATAGAATAGGTGAGTAGTTGGAAAAATCATCAAAGTATGCCCAGCAATTATACGGTAGTTTAAAAACACAATACTAGCTGTATTCACAAAACAGAGTATTCATCACTGATGTAGTTCCATAATTATGATTGTTAAATATAAGTCTCCCAAACCAAATCTGCTACTTTATTAGACTAAATGATCACTGCAGAGTTTGTCTACCTAGAAAAATCTTATTTTTCTTCTACTGGGTTGCCTCAACCTGTTCTCTTTTTAGTGCTAAAACTGATTTCAAGTAATCCATTTCAAAGCTGATTTTTTTAGCATAACTAAGTTTTCAGTTAAGTTGCCATTTTAAACCCCAAGTCTTTCAAATTATTTTACATATCTAAAACTAGGAAACGGGCATGCTATAATGGTTTCAGATCTTGTCTTCTGTTTCTTCTGGATGTCTACTTCCCTGCTGTGCTGTTTGATCCTTGTTGACTTCTGTGTTAGTATTTGTTTCCATTTGTATGCAAAAGTTCTTCTTGTACCATTATCAAGACCAGGTAATATCTGGAAAGAGACTTAAATACTTGAATTCTTTTCATGGGCAAAACATTTCAGTTCTGCCTTTCTTCTAATCTATTTTTGAAACTTTGAGGCAAATGATAAAAGGTATAGTGCTTACCATAAAAAGTAACATTTCAACTAAAAGCATTTACTTACAGGTCATAATTGTTTTTAAGTAGTATTTATAAGGGGTAAATGCAGTGCAATTTACAATAGTTTCAACCAGCCATGAGAATGCTTCATGCTCATAAACTGAATTTCACTTTTAAACTGTTATGAATACCCAAGAGACAATGAATTTGCACACATACATTTTAAAACCTGGGGTTTATTTCCTTTTTTGTGTGCATCGAAACTTCTTCCTTGCTGAATTGTTACCTCATGTCTCTGGCCCTGTTTTTATTGCTATAGCATACCTCCCCCCAGATAATTGCAGGTATCGACAAGGTCTACTTTTATTCCTCCTTATTCTTACCAGTTAGAGAACACATAATACTGCTGAAGAGACATAAAAAGAAGTTTAAGTTCTATTAAGGTAAGAGCATGTCTGAACTCAATAGAAACCCTTTTTGTATGACCCCTCTGCTAATGCAGCCCTTTGGATTAGAGAGAAGGATTTCTTTCTCCTCAGCAATAAAGTAACCTACTTGCAGAACTATTGTTACTGTTATTTCTACTTCTGAATAGAAGCCAGTATAATGACAGAAACTGTAAGTAGTTACTTTTAGTAATTTATTTTTATTAGATGAGAGAAGCAAGTTTACCAGTTCTATGTGGTCTAGCATCCTTAATTTTTAAACCAAATAATGACCTTCCTTACCTTTTTCCCAGCCAAAGTGTCCAAGCTCAGACGAAACCAATTGGCTTGACAGCTGACTCTTTTAAAGACAATTCACAGAAACTGAATCTTTTTATTAAAAAGAGATGGGGCGATTGTATTGATTCAGTCTGAGTCCATGCAAACAGTTCTAAAGGTTTTGTAGTCACTCTGATCGAGTTGGCCAGAGCTGCCATGTTTAATGTCCTTCAAATGAAGGAGAGGTGTGAGCCATTGAGAAATGAATGTCTAGTCTCTAAAACCAAATCTGTTCTCTTTTTTTGAGTGCAAAAAGCGTCTTAAAAATTTAATTTCTATTTTTTTTTGTCACTTTTATAACTCAAAAATGCTAGATGAGTGCTCTTGAATTTCAGAAAAACTTTTTGATTTTCACTGAATTCTGAATGGTGGCAGGAAGATTCTGAAGAGAAGTACTTCTGCGCACAACAGTTTCCAAAAGTTTAGATGCTCATTTAAACTTGTTCCAATCTTTGATCTGGCAGATGGACTGGAAGTCTCTTGGCATCTGATATTTTAATTTTTATAATTTCTCCCACTGGAAAAAATTTGTGAGAAAACTCTCTCTCACTTGGCTGCTTTCCCTTCTGCTGTGAGAGAAAGCAGGTGATTGAGAGACTTTGAATTTAGTGGGACCTGGATCTGGACTTCAAAAACACATGGGATGGAGGGAAGGGGAATTCCAAAGCCGAGTTTTTCAGAACATTTTGATCACAGAGAATCTTGTTAGCAAAACCAGAGGGTTTTTTTGATACAGGCTTGTCTTACCTAAACTGTATAGAATTCTGTAGTAACTTCTTAGAATAGTGGGGTCTTACAAATACTTCAGTTGTTTCCTTCTCTTACTTATAATTCAATAAAAAATGATTCTGCCTGTTGTAGGTAACCATTTTCCCTGTGAAGTTTGAGCTTCCATTATGGCATTAATTATATCATGTAATATAAAGAGTTCTTTGTAATTGCATTTTGAAAAATGTGCATTTCATGTTTATAATTTTCTAGAAAATAACTTGCCTTTGTTTAACTCTTTAGCTACTGCCCTGTTTTTATTTCACTATGCAGTGTGATTTTACTATTCTTGGACAGCCTGGGGCATTTGCTGCATTAACTGGGATTGATGCCCCAAGCCTGTCAGTGTTGGAGGCATTTGGACAATGCCCTTATTAACTTGCTTTAACTTTTAGTCAGCCCTGAATTGGTCAAGTGGTTGGGATAGACTATTATTCTAGGTCCCTTCCAACTGAAATATTCTATTCTAAAAGCAGCGAAAAGGGACACCTTAAAAGAATTAGATCCTTGCATGTAGCCTGGATGACATTCAATAACAACGTATTATTGGAAGCACAGGGCACATGCATGGTGTCTGTGTGGAAAGGCTACAGAAACCATAAAACGTGCTTATGGTAGCTAAATATCAGGGCAAGGAGAATTTGCTAGTAGGAAAAAGTCGCCATTTAAAAATTGAAATTGAGTCCAAATGAAAAAAATGGAAAACATTATAAGCTATGGTGAATTTCAAAACAAAAAGAGGTAAATTAAAAAAGACCTTAAGCTAATGTGTCCTCCAAACATTAGGAAGCATGTATGTTAATGACACAACAGTGGACAAGAACTGACTACAAGGAATTGCAGTAAGACCTTATGAGATTGAGTGGGCAATGAAGTGGCACATGATATATAGTAGATGACGTACATATGGGAAAATAATCCATTTCACATTTAAAATAGCAGGCTCTGAGATTATTTTCTTCCTTCAGGAGAAGGATTAGTTTGTTTTGTGCTGTGGAGGGATAACTATGCTTTTAGTGGCATCTGGAGGTCTTTTTTGGCATGGTTGAGCACTCAAGGGTTGTCTTTTTTTCTTACTTTTTTTCTTTGCTTTCCCCCTCCTCTTGCAGTGAAAGAAAGGAGAATATCAGTTTTGAGAACCTCTTGTTGGTTTTGTTTGCTTGTTGTTGTCTTTTTATATCAGTTCCTCAGGAAACAGTCTTCCTCTTTGTATATAGATTCTATTCAAGCAAACCAACATGAATGGAGTTTGTGTTTTAAGCAAGAAAGATTCCCATTGACCAAGATAGCTTCAGCTGATTCCAGATCATGCCTTACGTGCTATTTGGCCATTTCTGGAGATTGCTGGACAGCAAAGGGTATATTCTATATTTAATCCTTGGAGAATTAAAAATAGTTAATTCCTCAGTTGAGCACAAGGATAGATAAAACCATGTATCAACAGAACCCCTTAAATCCTTATAAACTAGAGGTGATATTCTTTAAATTGCCTTTAGAATTCAGTGTTGTTTCTCAGCATTTTCTGCTTCTCCAACAGTCTATTGGACTGTTCTATGACTGGTGAAGATTTACGTTGTGGTTTTCCCTCGTTTATTTTGCATGAAAAAATTCTTATGGTTTCACTGTTTTGTTTTATGCTTGTCACTTTGCTTTTGCTGACTGCCTTCCACTCTGCAGATCATTTGTGAATGAGGCCTGATAAGGCTTTTAGGACTGATACCTCTGCGCTGACAATGAGCGAGCAGTTCTTGTGTTCAATACCATGTGTTTGGTCTTGAAATCTGTCTTTGTTCCCATAGAACCAGCTGGTTCACTCAGCTCTGTCCATTAACAGTAGACCACATTTTATCATATTTATTGAAAAACCATGGGAATACTGTTAACCAAAATAGCAAAATTGGAATACATTCAATCTAAAGAGATTTTTCCCCTCTGTATTCAAGGCATCAAAATTATTCTTCCATCAAAACATAACAATTGTTATGAATGATATCATAATACTGTGAACTGCTTAAGAGCTTCCACTTTAAAACTGTAATGGGCCATGCAGACAGAAGGGGAAAAAAGGCTAAAAGCATAAATTGAAGATAATCAATGTGAATAGACCTTACCCATTGTGCAGTTTGAATAGGATAAGCACACATTATCTGGCATAATTGGTTCATGTGATTTTCTAATTGAAGAGAAAAAGTAATTAGAGCCTAATTGAAGCAAAGTAACACACTGTCTGTCAGCATTTCTCCTTCTACTACACATTATATTATTACCTGTCATCTTTTACTTTAGTGGGTCTGAAAAATTAGAAAAAAAACCCAGTATAAAATCTGTGGAGTTTATCTGTACCTTTGCTTTGGCTAGGTAAAAGACACTAACTAAAAGCAAATAGGGCTGAGATTAACTGTGTACACTCATGGGCACTTCCAAACTAGGAGCGTTCAGCTTACCTAATTAAGAAATGTTTTGTAAAATGTTATAAATTCAAAATTCAGTCTTATTAAATCTTCAGAAGAATATTTAAAATATTTGATTAGACTCAGGGTTCTGTACTTTCTGCTTTACATTTCTAAGTGAAGAATTTTGCAGTTTGCACTGAAAAAGAAAGCAGTTGCTATTTTTAGCAAAAAGGTGGATAACACCTTTGCAGCCTTCTCTGCTGAATTTTTTTTGATGGAACAATTTCATTCCAAAGACTCTCTAACATGAGAAGACCAATTGCTGCCAGTGCAGAAAAGAGATCGTAGTTGAAAGTTGTCTGGGAGATGTTTTGAATAAAGAGTGAGAGGATTTTGCAGGATAATCTCCATCTTTTGGGAACAGAAATATGTTTTAGGCTTTTTATTTCCTGGGGGAGAGAAAGGAACCTATGTGATGAAGTAGTTGTTATCTCTTTCTACGCACAAAAACTTGGGTGTGAGTTGAAAAGAAGTTTCCTGAGACAATTATACAGTTACTCTTACTAAGGGTATGTGATATCTTAGTTAACGTAGCCTTTTGTTACATTAAAGGTGGAAGAATATTTTTGGTAAAGGAGTTGTAATTCATGTCTACTTGCCTTGTTACTATCGTGTATTTAGTGTCATGTCATTGCCACTGGAGCAAAATACCAAAAATAGAAGTCAAGCATCTTCATGTTGCAAGGCTTGTTGCAAGGTTTCTTGCTTGCCATCCTTACATCAGTTATTATTCCATGTTGGTAATAAAAGAAATTGCATCTCAGTACCCTTTCAATGCATTTGAAGCTGCTCCTATCACTTGTCTCCAGTGTTGGATTCTAAGACACTAGAGTATGATGTCTTTGGAAAGATTTCTGGACCAAAAGATACGTTATAATCTTGACTCCTGTCTTTGCCATATGTAGTAATACCTGTCACTAGTGTGAAGAGAATATTATCATATCTGTATGAGGAAAAAAACCCAAACACGTTGATTTTTAGAAACGGTGACTCGACCTTTTCTACCTACAATGGGCTTGACTTGTTCATGTATTACAAATATGCCATCAGTCTTTAACCTAAGTATCTGAATCGATACTGGATAGTGGCTAGCTCAAGTGTTTAAAATGGCCACAGGCAGCCTGGTTTTAATTCCTGTATAGTAGTCTTCATAGTGTGAAAAACGCTTATTAGTATTCTGCTGTAATGAATTGTACAGACCTGAGGTTCTTTAACAGTTTCCAGGTCTTCAAACAAAAGCTGCTCTCTGTTCTGCTGTTAAATTGCTCTGAAGGTCATTAATACCTTGTGCTGGTGGAAGTGGCAGCTGTTTCTGTTTTCTTTGTCTGATTTGCATCACTAAACTGTCCTCTGTAGGGTGTTTTCCAAGTTCTCAGTTAGAGGGTATCTCTTTTTCTGAAATCTGCTCTTTTGCAGAGGAAAAAAGAAACACTGAGCGAGGGTGGGAGACTGGGAAGGTCTGGCAAGTAGCAGCTGTGCTCTCTAGGTCTGAAAACCTGTTGTGGAAGCAGTGAGTGCAGCACTGTGAGACAAACTGGTTAACCATGACTACAGCAAAGCAGCCAGTTTGTAGCCAGCAAATGAAGGAAGGCTTACTTGGGCATCTTCCTAAGCTAGGGTGAATACAAAACAGCTAGAGACCAGAAAGGCAGAGGGATTGCTAAAAGGATTTGTTTAAGCTTTTGTATATGCAGGGCCAAAATTGAATTGAAAGGAGTTTTGTTTTTGTCCTTGTGCCGTTTGAGATTCAAATAAGACATTTCACAGTATAACTGTGTCACTGTTCGGTGAAAACCATGGTATCCTGTGCTGATGCTGGGTAGGGTTGTGCCACCCAGCAAAAAGTGAAATTTTATTCAGAACAGTGGGAAACAGCGGAGGAGAGAGAGTCTGAGCCACAAAAATGGGTAAAGGTATGCAGGCTGGTACACAGCTCCGGAATATACAGAATGGAATGGTTTCACTTGGAGCTTGGCAAGCAAATAAAACTGAATGACTTATGCAAAATAGAAATGAAAATGCGCACTTTATTTTTTCTTTCTTTAAAAAAATGTTGGAAAATAACTGTATATTCTGATGAAATCTGACACAGTTCCTAGCTCTGCTGATGTCCTTAAAGAAATAATTTTGATGAAAAGGCTTTGTGGACTCCATTTCATTTCTATTCTGTTGACACAACTTGCCACACAGCCACCTAAATTTCCTGGAATGATTAGAAAGACATTGCCCATAGACGTTGTCCTCAGTTTAGTGCTTTCTAGGTGTTTTAGTGGTGTTACTGATGTCAAAACAAAGAAATCATGGGCAATGAAGGAGAATAAGAGTCTGCTCATGAGTAAAAAGTCAGAGCTGCATAAATTGACTATACTTGGGGCTTTGTCTGCCAAATTCCTCTGGCCAAGCAAGATGCTTTCATTTGGGAAAGCTGACTTTTTTTGGTGTCCTTGTGCTGGAATTTGATTTGCTTCCCATGAGAGGAAAGATTTAAATTAGGGTCTCTAAACTCTCAGTCAAACTTTTTATCTTTGGAACTGAAAATTGAAGAGCTTTGTGGCCCATAATATTTCTTTCACAACATCACAATGATGGAAGGACCCGGATGCTATCACTGTTACCTTCTAGTTTTTCACATGTGTTCACTTGCCCATTTTATGTTGTGACATTGTAGGGAGAATCTGTTACCCTCCCATCTGCTGTTGACTGCCACTGGGGCCAGGCTCATTTCTGAAAGAGATTTACTATTCTGAAATACATGCTTAGCAGTGAATCTGTAAAAATGCTGTGCTACATCGTGTTGCTTTTTTATAGAGGTGAGAAATACATTTTTTAAATTAAACACTTCAGACAAAGTAAATATTAAAATAGTAATGCCTCCAGATGCTCGCACTGTCAAAGATGCATCCGTTCCATTTATCAGTCTCTTAACATGAGAGCTTTTTTCTCCTGTCTCTCATGAGTAAATGTGGTGCACTTTGTCTGCATGGAATAAAAATTGAATGTAATGACATGCTTTGCACAATCTGAACACAAAGGCATTAAATCTGCCACCTGGCTAGGTGGAAATTCCTGGTGTGAGAAGCTCTAACCCTGAGCCAAACACCTGAATCTTACATCACCTACTGTTTGCCTTGATGTAAGGCATATGTTAGCAGGTGAGTGTTGGACACTGTCTTCCCAACTGGATCAGCAAACACATCTTGCCAGCTGATATCAATTAGCCCTCTTCCTTCCTGCCCCCATCTCCCCCCCCCCCAACTGTCTACGAAGCCTATGTAGGGCACAGATCCTCCCTAAGGACTAAGGAGTTGCAGCCATCTCTCTGACAACCAGTACACAGGAGAGATGTGGATGGCAGCAGCACAGGCTCTACAGGCTTATTGGATACCCTGCTGGCTTACTGCTTACCCTAAGCTTGCATTAACCCTGTTCTACTATGTCTTTGCTTTAGTTGATTAAATTAGCTTGATTAAGACTAGAACATATATGACTGTATACTCTGGTCATATATCCTGGCTGATTGCAATGTCAATATGTGTGTAGTTAAACTCCCTTTTGCTTTGCTTAAGGAGTGTGAAACTTTGACTGAGTTCTATCTTTAATAGCTCTACAATTTATGTTCATTGATAATGGATGCAAAACAAAATGAAATTCAGATTGTAGCGAACAGCCTCTATCAATCTCTGTGTTTAATTAAATGGTTCTCTTCAGGAACGCTAAATATGAAAAACTTGTCGGCAGAAGAGACAAGGCTACCAAATGTATTATGTAGGCTGTGCATGCTGGAAGTCAGGTTTGGATCTTTGTGTATATTCTTCTTTTTGTTTGACAATACATCTCAATAAGGTTTTATTACCAATGCCTTCAGTTTTTTCTTGAGGCATATTGTGCCGATGTTTGAATGTATACTTACTTTAAATGCTTCTCTGCCTTGTTGGCCTTAAGGGTGGGTGGATATGTGTAAAGATCAAATGGATGTTGTCTGTATATGGTTGGTATGCTTTTCATCCAATTCTTCAACAGCCTGCAAGAAACACTGTTGAGGACATTAATGTAAAGGAGTAATCTCAAAGGGAGTCAAAGGTCAAGCTGTTTTTATTTTTCAATACAATGAGCCTCATTTATTTGGAAATTGATGGAAAAATTAAATTAAGCAATGCATGTACGGTAGATTGATGGACGTTGTATTTCCAGCTTGCTTTATGATTACTTACATTGCAGACTTCCTTACAAAGCAGATAAATACTGTAGGTAATACTGCTTCAGGCAGATACGGCAAGGATAGTTGTTTGCATGTGCCCGAAATATTGAAGTTGTATTTTTCCAGTGTAGAAATGCTGATGTGAAACCTGGGCCCTAGGAGTACCCTTTTGCCCTGCGTACAGCTGCACCAAAAGACAGTGTCTCTTACAACTATGGAATGGTGGAGGTATTCTGTGCTTACTCACTTACAAGTTGTTATAGTTTGACCCTGTTCTTCTTGTTAATAATTAAAAGGGGTGAGGGTGAAACTAATAACAATGACTCGATTGTAAAGGTCCCCTTTATGGGTCTTCCCTATCTGTTTCTCCCCGTGCAAAAATTGAGAGGAATCTAATAAAATTACCAGGAAGTAGACTGGAGGAAAACACAAACAAATTAGCAATAGTGATTTTAATTTGTGTCACCAAAGATAGGTGGGAGGGGTGGGAAAAAAGAATGAATAAGCAAACTTATATCCTCATTTTTCCTCTGATTAACTGAGGACTTTTAGCTAATAAGGCTTTTAAATGGTAAAGAACATGAAAGAGGGGAAAATGAGGAAATCTGGACAAAGAATACTGTACAATGAAGACTGACATTACATAGGTAATGCATCCTTTTGTGAACTTGATTATGATGAACTTTGATAATATTGCATGTTATTTATCTCTGACTACTTAGTCATAATATGCCAAACTAGGTGTACTAATTCAAAATATGCTGGGATTTTTGAGGGTCAGGTTAGACCTTTAGGACTACAATTTCCACCTAGCCTCTAATGTGCTTCTGTAAATTACAGTGAGATACAATCAGATATTTAGCCATCTGTGTGTGATAGATTGTGCCAGTAAATAAATGCATGTGCAAAAACTGAAAGCCAATGTTTGAAAAGCTGGCTCTTTTATTCAGAAATAATTTTCCATTTGTGACATATAATACTATAGCAGCAAGTTAAAGTGTGTGGTAGCAATTATTTGGACAAGGCATCTCAGTTTTGCCTCAGGTACCAGTGTTGGAGTCCTCTAAAATAGTGATGTGAGGGAGGAGGAGGAAAACTCTGAGCTTGGTCACTTCTCAGTGCAAAACAGAATTTAAAGTAAACATGTTTACCTGTGTAAACACGTTAAAAACAACTAGAGAGAAAATTGTATAGGAGCAATAAACCAAAGCTAGGAATATGCATTATTGAGAGTCATTAGCAGTCCTATCTAGAGAAGGATTTAAGATGTTTTTTAGAAAAAAAAAAAAAAATTTAAAAAAATCCTTGAAAACATTGGCCTGCTATATGGCTGCAGTAAAACTAAGGCAAATGGCTGCCAGCAGGCATTACATGAATAGGACAACAGAATGATTCAAAAATGTTTCAATGCAAGGTACAGGTTGGAATTCATTTAGAACCCTGCTGTACAGGAAAACTATTAGAAAAGATATTTAAAAATGGCTCATGAGGAAGAAACTCCCAAAGCTGCTGGTCAGGTCCAAAATCTGGTTATTAGCAATATTATTAAAATAGAAATTATCACTCAAATAGGATTAATTTCTAATGTTGGTCTACCTATGTTTAATTTTGGCTTCCCAATGGTAGGACTTTCTGTTTTTTGCCTTTGAAGATACTTGTTACGAAAACTTGTTCCTCATTTATGTACTGACAGACTGTGATCACAGTTTACATGTTCACCTTCTCTTGTTTAGGTGCAGATTCAGCTGTACATTAGTGATGGTGGAGTATTTTCCAAATTTTTATTATTTTTGAGGCTTTTCTCATCTCAATCACATATTAACAGTGTTTCTGGACTATGGATATTAAAACTGAAGTCTGTATTCCAATACTAATTACCCTAATGCCAAACTAAGGGAAATAAAACCTCTTGATTCCATCTTGCTATTCATCCTTTCCAAGTATTTTAGAATCAGATTAGACATTTGGCAGCAGGAAAGCATTGTATAGGATCAATATTCAGCTGACTATTGAAAATGACTCTGAAGTCCAAGTCACAATTTGTGTCCCACAGCAGAGAAGCCCACAGCCTGCACATCTACACACTGTTCCCAGATTAATAGCTTTAATAGTGACATAAAAATATGCTCACTGGGCAGCAGGTTGCTCAGATTCTCTTCAGCTCCAGTATTTATTGGGCTAAAGATTTCAGCACTAGATACCATGAAGTGAAATGATGGAGACCTTAAACTGTAAAAGCTGAAATCTTCTGCATCAAAAGTCAAGGTGATGATACACTACTTCTGTGCCAGTAACTACCTAATTAGTATGCATAATTACTGCTAATGACTGCCCTTTTCCTCAATTTCAGGCCAATTCAGTGGCCGTACTGGAGCCTCACACCACCATGAGGGAACTTTCAAACTGAACATCCCATAGCAAACACCTCTGAGCTCCCCTCTGTTTCATAAATGAAGGAATCAAATGTTGCTTAAGAAATAAAATAACACAACGTTATAGGTAATGTTATGCAAATTGACTTAAGCCTCTATAGGCAGTTGTCCAAGCTGCATCCACTCCTAAAGGCTTCCAAAGCTGAAGTGGCTGCTTCTTGTGAATGTGTTTCCCTTCCTTATTTTGCTTTCTAAAGCTGAGGTCCAAGCTCACAAAAGAACAGGGATGGTAAACAACCATGTCCCGAACTTCATGTGTGTGGGAGGCTTTAATAAGATACTTATTGCTTCTTATGAAGTGTCTGCCGCTCTGACAGCTATTGTTACCCTAACTTGTCTCCTGTACCCTGTGTCTTAAAAGTCTTCAAAGATAGAAGCTAAGGACTTTCCTAAAAAGCCACAGGTTTTCTGCAGTGATGAACTACAAAAATAAACTACAGTAGACCAAAAGTTTGGGAAAGGAGTGATTGGCTTGCTGTGTGGAAACTTCATCTCTTTTCCTCCCTGCGTCTATATGATAGACTTCCAGCTCCGCAGAGGACCATGTTTTTCGTTGGCCTGTATAAACCATTGAGCAACATAGATTAAAGCAGCTGGAGATCTGAATTCCTTGATAGTTAGCCCATGCCTTTTGTGAAGTTGACTTTAATCGTAACTCAAATAAGAATGTGACAATCTGTTGCCTTTGTAGTCTCTGTGGATATGAAGTCCTGTTGCACAACTCTCCTGGCGAGCAGACATACCTTACAAACTTCTTGTCTTGAATTAAATTATCAGGTATGTTTTTCTAGGAAAATGGAACAGGAATTGGCCAAATTTTTTCCCCAAGGTCTTTGTTCCTGCTATGAAGTTGTATTGGCAGAACTTTGTACTGCTTTTAAAATGTGACAATTTTTGTGGGTAAGCAGGAAGTTGGACAGAATTGTCTCTGAACTTATCCTCGCTTTGTGTTAGTATCTAATCATACAAGCTAGATGATTAAAAGCAATATGTGTTGTTTGCTATTTCATATTTGCAGTGTCTCAGAGAAAATATAGCATAACTTGAAAATACAGTTTTATGGGTTTGTTATTTCCAGAAAGTGGCAAAACTTGCATGTCAGAAATTCAGCCTCTGTAATAATGGATGCCTTTATAAAAATAGGGATAATTTTGGGTGATGTTTCAGAAACCCTAAAAAGGCTGATGGGGCTTAGAGAGTATTCATAAAGTAAATAAGCACTCATAAAGTATATAACTAGTCAGTTACAAAATGGACAAAGTCAAACAAGAATATATCAGTAATCTAAAAAGCCAAGGAAAAATTGAATTTAGATATATGTTAATGAAGAATCAAAGTCACTGCATTAAATTTTGGATTTAATGCACTTCATTTAATTGCTCCCAACATGCTGAAAAGCTAGAATAAAATATGTAGCTGTTGCTAGTATTCTTGGGCTTTTTTCAGAAACAAGTGTAGGCAGCACTGATCTTTAGTCTCCTTTAAAAGAATATAACCCTGGAGTCAATTACTCAAAATTTAGATTTAAACTAATGTAGAAGAGAACAAAATGTGTGTCCCAATGTGAGCCAAATAATACTTTAAAGGAGTCTAAATTTGGTAAAGTCATGCTGTCTTTCATCTCCTGCACTATTAGCATTACGATCATAGGGATTTCTCGTATGCTATATGCTATCAGAAACTTATAGCTGCTATACTTTTGCTGGACCTATCATTAATTTGTCACTATTTACCTTACACATATCTGCAGCTGGCTCTGAATTTGGTGGCTGAATTTGGCTATTCTGTGTTGTTATTATTTCAATTACACTTTTTTTCTTTAAAAAAAAAGACAAAAAAATAATCCCTGTTTGCCCTATATTACTTTTAAGTCTCAAATTCCCTTTCTCTGTTTCTGTGTTACTGACTGAAGTTTTTCAAATCACTGGAGCTTCTCTCTCCAGCTTGATCACTTCATTGCCTTGAAATACAGAAGAGCTAGTGATCTTTTTTTTTTCCCTTTTGACTCATAGGTGAAGGCTCTGGGGACAACAGAGGAAATTATGCTGGCAGCTTAATACAGGTCCATCAGTAAGACTTGGTATTGATAGCATGCATGGAATGAATCTATTAAAAAGTCAAAAAATAGCATTTATGAAAATACAGCAGTTACAGCAATATTTTGCCTTAGTATCAACCAAGAAATATATTCATGTAGAGCGACATAACGTTCAGTGGAGTGGAAAATAGTTTATGTAAAATTGTCCTCACTATGAAATTGTATCAATACACAGGAAAAAAGCAGAGATTTTTTTAAAGGTAAGAAGCGAAGCTGTTCTGTTACTTCATGAAAGGGCTTTTACATGTGATAAAAATTAGTTTAGACAGCTAAGCAAAAAAGCTAATTCATGGGAATTACCAGAGAAAACAAGTCATAGACACTGTAAAGAGAGGTTACATTAAGGTCAGGATCTCATAAATGATCATGACAGAAAATCGTATGCTTCTTTTGTCTGACCTGCATGAAATATCCATGTCTGCCCTAACTCATAAATGATACTAGGTCTGTAGTCTGACTCATTCATAAACCAGTCTTTGATAATCCGCGTGACTTCCAGTGCTGAGAAGATGTTAATAGTCTGGTGTTTTGGGTCTTCCTCATGCATCTCTTCCCATTGAAACAAGAGACTGTAATAAGATAAAACCCTTCAGTGAAGAGGTTTGATTCCTCTTTAAATCTTCCAGCTCCTGGGGCTGTGTGGAAGGCCAGAGGTGCGGAGATGTGTCTTTCAAGCCTGAGTTTTTGCTGTTCTTCTCCAATGCCATTGGAGTTGTGGCTCTGAGGTTCTCATCAGCTGCTGCTAATCCTCTTCAAGGAAATATGAAAGGAGGTATAGAGTAGTTAATGCAGCCTCAGGCTTAGGCTGCGTGGTTGTCAGCTCTATTCACTTGCGCTTCCCCTTTTGACTGGGCCTACAGCCAGATTCTCAGACTTTCATTTTTAAAGAAATGGTGCTGGAAGGGCATGGATGCAAGCGCAAAGGATTATGCGCTCAATTACATAGCCAGATGGTTTCTGTGAGCCACAAAATCCCTCCCAAAGGGATGGAGAGAAAGGTGGGCGTGGGTTTTTTTAAAAATGCCTTTTAATATTAAAGATTATTGCCTTATGCCTGCAATAATGATATAG
Source organism: Tringa tobata (assembly GCA_033628505.1). Taxonomy (NCBI): domain Eukaryota; kingdom Metazoa; phylum Chordata; class Aves; order Charadriiformes; family Scolopacidae; genus Tringa; species Tringa tobata. Next base: position 17,759,144 of record JAHREE010000118.1, on the reverse strand, counting down.
TTGTCTCCAAAGAGACTTTACCTTAAAAAAATATTACGCTTTTACCTTTCTAACTGTTAAAATAGAGTGGCCTACTACAGTAGCTAATCCTGTCAGGAAGTTCTGAGATCTGGTATTATGACGTTTGCATGCTCTGTTTTTTACTGGCCTTTACCATGAGTAGCTCAGTAGCTAATTTTACTAGGAAATGCTGGTTAGCTTAGGAGAGCCAGCTTTCCAAAGTTTAGCACAGAACCCTGCGATTTCATACAAAAGATATTGTTAATCTGTTTCTGGGTTTAAAAACAAAAAACTCTAAACTTGAAACTTATAGAAACTGGTGTTTTTATTGTTGAATCAACCATATTAACTAGAGGGTGTTCTACCAATGCCCTAGCTATTTCATTCTAAAACTCATTGTTGCATGAATTTTTACATGTATTCAGTTTTTACGTAACTTTGTCACATATTTCATCTATGACTTCTTTAAGTGCAAGCACAAAGTCTAAAGTATTCCTCACTAGAGTTAATATTACAATGCTCTGATAATCTCAGAAGGGTATATTAAACTCCAGAATAGTCTCTCACATTGGCATTTTTTTTATTTGACCAATATATGGAAACTCAGAGGAGCTCAGTCTGAGTTTCGGGAAGTTTTCTGTATCTCAGAATATCTTCAGTGGCTGCCTTTCATGTTAGTGGTTTTGTCCAAACTTTTCAACTTCTTATATTGACCAGTAGAGGAAATTTACCTGTTCAGACATCTAATCCCTGGGGTAAATGTGAAAAAGGCTTGACAGAGCAGTAATGAGTCTTGCTCAAAACAGTGGATTTGCTGCATGGAGTTGACAAATACTACCTTTTTTTTTTTTTTTTTAGTGGAGAAATAGTGTGCTCAGTGAAACTATAAAGTTTTGTATTCTGAATTCTGTAACCCTGATACACAAAAGTCATCCTCCATGAGCTGATCTCTGGGTACATTTGATAGTGGCGCTTACAGGTGGCCCCCACATTACATTGAAGTAATTTTCCTATTCATGGAGTGGCAAAGTCTTTAAACACCTGGACATGTCACCATTCAAAACCAGGCACTGCAGCAATCAGGATTGAATGATTCAGGAAATCAGCCTATTGTTTTGAGGCAATAACATCAGTTTAAACAGAGCTTTATAATACTTCCTTAAATAATGCACACCAAATATTTTGATCCAAGAAGTATTTTTTAAAAAGATAACCATTCTTTACTGGTGGCTTAAGAAAAGGGATGGGAAAGTAGACTCATTGTCTGTCCCCACATGGCACCAACTTTTATGTCGTAAGAAGTACTATTGTAACTTAAAATCTGCTTCCAGTGAATGCCCATTCTTTGCATGCTGCTGCTGGATAGGTCTGTATAGTGCAAACTAATTCTTTTTCCTAGCGATTGAATAGTTTTTATATATATAATTTCCTTCTTTCCATGTACTTTGTGGATCTGACACTATTAAATTAATGCTAACTTCTTTGTACCTAACAACGCAAAGAAAATGCAAAATTCCCTCTTCCCACTTGTCCTCATCAGTATAGTCAACTGCAAGCAATGGCTAGGTTATACACAGACAGCTTATACTGTCTTTCCCTTAAAAGATCTCAACCAAAAGCAGCTGTAATGAAGCACATGTGACAGTGAGTAGAGATAGGGGTTTTTTTAGTTGCCTGGTTTTTTTTAACTCTCTGTTTTGTTTGTTTCTAGAGTTTTTAAATGTTTAAGAGGGAAATCAAATTGCTTGGGCAGTGAGAGGAAGGTGAGGAGGCACAGGGGAAAAAGCAATCATTCTGTTTTCCTGGGGAAAAAGGAGGAAGAGGGCTGCTAGCATAATGGGATCGGGTTGAAGTATTTAGAGTGAACATGGTACAGCCATCCTTGTGAGCAGAAGTTAAAATGTTGCAGGAATCAAGGTGTCTCCACAAACTGATTAAATGAAATTGTCTGTAGAAGGGAACAGAATCAGATCAGTAATGCTATAGGATCTGATTTTTCGGAGCTGCTCAGCACTCTGGCTTTGTACTAGTCCCACAGAATCACTTCTTCCATCTGGTCATTGTGGCACATTAGAACATTTTCTTGTTCTCCATTATTTACAGAACCACAGATTAATTATGATGACTGTAAGGAACCTGCTTGGTGAAGAGGAGACCAAGGGTTTGGTATCTCTGTGTAATACGTGAAAATAGTATGGGGAGTTTTGAAACAAAGTTGAGAAAAAGCCTGGTCATACAGAAAAGTTGAGGATGAGTGTCCTCAATGTATAAAAATCTGTCCCCAGAGAGAAAGACAAGACTGATTCATTCTTGCTTTAACCTTCTGTGCTGAGAGCAAACAAGCTTAAGGTACAAACAGATTGGGAATTAATTGGTGTAATTAACATTTTGTGATTATAATGACTTCTAATCAATACTTTATGCAAATAGCTGTATTGATGTGTTGAACAAAGGGTGCTAGTTGTATTTGGATGGGGAAAAAAAAAAACACTTTAAAGCCCTAATGAAATTCAAACCTTTCAGCTCAGGTAAAGTCCTGACCACATCTTTTTCAAGGTAAAAAGAAGATCCTTTAGTGACCTATTTAATTAAAATGGGTCTGACACAGCTGCTGACTAAACTTCATAAAATGAGGTGGCTGGAAGATGAAGCACATTCCCTGCTGACTGTTCCCTCTGTTAAACCACCGTGTTTCATCAGGTTAACAAAGCAAAGCACGGAAACCAACCTGATATGAGCTCACAGTAGTGAGACCCCTTCTAGTGGCAGGAGTAGCCTGGGACTTGGTTCAGAAGTCAAAGAAGCGAATGGCATATCAAGAAGCTTTCAAACCAGGAGGAAAGGGTTAGAAGAGTCTTTTTAGATGAGCGAATGAGGTCTGACTCTTTCTCTGTTTCTGGAAATCACTTTCAGTTCCTCTAGTATTTTTTTTTTTTCTTTTTGAAGCTGTATTTAGAATGGTTAGGTTAAGTGATCAGAAACAGTTAAATAGGAGCTGCCAGTTTTCCCACACTCCAACCTTCAACTTCATATGGTAAATGGTACCTTTAGCAAACCAGTGCTTCCAAATTTTTCCTTTTAAAAATAAGAATCAGGCAGCATAAAAATTCAATCACTGCTAAACTTTACTCAAATACTTCCTGAATCATCTGTCTAGGTATATGATGGAATAAAAAAAATCTTTTGCATTGATTCTTGATGTTCAGAAGTAGAAGGAGTAGGTTTTGGAATTGTCGTTTGTAATTTTTTCAGAAATAAGGAGGCCTTAAATGTCACAGAATTAGTCCTTTGCAATTAGGCATCAGCACACATCTATGGTTGGATGTGATGATCTTAAGGGACTTTTCCAACCTAAATGATTCTATGAAATATGTTCCATGCCTTCAGTTTGGGTGGTGATGAATATCTTCTCACAGTGGACAGGAGACCAGGAGTCACAGGGCAGTCTGAGGACTCTGAGTCAGGATTGACAGATGTTGGGAATACTATATTGTGAAGACTGTAAAATTTCCTTTTGTGATAACCCTAAACTTGACCAACACTTTTCAAAAAAGAAAACATTGACAAAGTGAATGAACAAGGACTTTGCATGTACAGTGTTGATCTTGGTTTTAGAGATGGAATAAAAATGCTTTTGTTATGGTTTTTTGTATTCTCAAAGGAAAAGCCACCTTGGCGCCTTACTGCTAGGAATACTTAAAGGGTTGCTGGAGTTTGTCATTCATGTGATGTAAGTTTTGTAAAAATTACAAGCCTTTTGCTGAGTCATAATGAAGCATTAAACTTTTCAAGGCAGCCTAATAATCAAACAGTCCTCAAAGAGTAGGCAGTTCATGCCAGGTATTGGCCAAAAATAGCTGTTGGGATTTCACCCAGTAAGTGTGTGTCTCATCAGCATTCTGCACTGCTGCCAAAGTTTGCTATAGCATGAAGGAGAAAGAAACAAAGAAACATAAGGAGAAGGCGGGTGGGAAGGAAGCTAATGAGAAGAAAAATTGCTTTTTAGCTGTTCATTGGAACTATTTTGGTTTCCCAGTGAACCTGAACAACATCTTAGGTGATAATGTGGGGAAGTTAGCATTTTTGGCACCTGAGTAGGAAACATTTGCAGTTTGGGCACTCTGAGGGGATGGAAAGAGCTAGTTTAAGTGTTTTGCTGAACAGTGATAGAATGGAGTTTTTTGTAATTCCCAGGGTCTTGCTGAATTGGGACCTTAGTCTGGCTCCAGTGGTAAAAGTGCCCAAAACAAATTGTGGGTCTTAGGCTTGAACTGCAATGGACTATGCTCTCTTATTAATGATGGGCTCATGCTTCATATTTCTGCTTAACTGTCCTAGAAGTATAAAGGGATCTTGAAGTGGCTGTAAATGCCACATAGTACAAGAGTCTCTTCTTAAATGACAATGAAGTAATAAGTAGCTATGTTTGTGTAATTGTGGGTTTTTTTAGCATATGACAGCATAGAGGGCAGTTACCCAGAGAGAAGAAACATGCAAAAGAAATTTGAAGAGAGTCTTGCTTGGGACTGTCTTCTTCTGATATTGTTTTCACTTGGAATAGCAGATAGTGACTTGCCCTCTGAAGAGTTCCTTTCTTGTTTGTGACTGATAATGGTCTCACCATTCTGGTGGGGCTGACAGAAAGACTCCGTTGAAGTCAGTGTGTTAAACTTCAAAATGCAAATGTGGGTGTCACACCTCTTAAAGATGTAAAGCTGAGAAGTTCAGAAAGTGACTTAGCAGGACATGAGTGGTAGCCACACTACCATTCTCTTTTTCTTAGAGAAGCAATCCCTGTGATTTTTTTCTCTGTGTAGATATGGCCTTTTCTACATCTGTCCTCTCATACCTCATCTCCTGCCAATAAATTTTGCATTAGGTGGTTAATTAGAAGCACAGTTGAGTCAAAATATTAAGTTATTAGATATTGACACCAAACTGGGAGGGCTGGCTGACACTCCAGAGGGCTGTGCTGCCATCCAGCATGACCTGGGCAGAGAAGAACCTAATGAAGTTCAACGAGGGCAAGTGTAAGGTCCTGCACCTGGGGAGGAAGAATACCAGGCACCAATATAGGTTAGGGGTGGACCTGCTGGAAAGCAGTTCTGAGGAGAACAATCTGGAGGTCCTGGTAGGTAGTAAATTATCCATGAGCCAGCAATGTGCCCTTGTTGCCAAGAGGGCCAATGGAATCCTGGGCTGCATAGGGAAGAGTGTAGCCAATAGGTCGAGGGAGGTCATTCTCTCCATCTACTCTGCACTGGTGAGGCCACAACTGGAATACTGCGTCCAGTTCCGGGCTCCCCAGTTCAAGAGAGACAGGGAACTACTGGAGAGAGTCCAGCGTAGGGCAACAAAGATGGCTGAGGAATTGGAGCATCTCCCTTCTGAGGAAAGGATGAGATTCTGTGATATTTCATGAAAACGGATATTTCTAGTGCCCTAACATTACACACAGGCTGCTGTGAAACCCTGATCACATACTGAAGAGTCCTTGTAGCCAAGTCCTTATGAACCATAGGAGAAATCTTTTTGGCATGTGATCCACTAGGTGTGTAGGGTGCAAGTATTTGGTAACAAAATTTGACCTCTTGCTTCCAGAACTGCTTGTCTGGGGATGGGAGAAGTGTTGTGCTGCTTATTGCAGGTAGAATAAATTAGCTTTCTGACTTCCCAGTGTTAGAAAAGTCCTTCACAGCTCTATCTATGGTGTCTGCTATGATATTGTAGCCTTGCCTGATGGTAGTGAAAGTTCTAAAGTTCTGTCTCCACTTATGCTATAAGAAGGACTTGATTAATAGCAAAATTTACAGGGTCTAAAGCATGCATGCAAAAATTCAGTTGCTCAAGGGGCTCTTCTGCTTTGTTCTCAGCACAGCATAAATTGTCAGGAAAGATGGGATCCAACTGAAGGCTCTAATGTTTCAGCTTTGTTGAAAGGTAAAGTACAAAAAGCCTTTTCTGGGGATGCCTTTGATTTGGCTAAGGAAGTGAAGACTGTTCTGTATCTACCTGAATTCTACTTCTGAAAAAGATGAGATAAAATAATTCTACCCTTTGTGCCTGTAAAAGATACAAACCTGAAATCTAAGGAGTCACTATAGACTTCAGTAGTATTCTTCAGTCCATTTACTGGATTAGCCTCTTATTTGCTTTCAGATTTGCTTTGTATTTGGCTGAAATAAAAGTGGCTTAAAATCCAAATACTTTAAATGCTCCGTCTCGGTACCTTGCTGCGTGCATCTTGTGTGCTACTTACCTTCCAGCGGATTATAGCTGTATGAAGGCAGACTGTTGTTTCTGCTGGCTTGTGTCACGAAATAGCTTTACTTTGTGTAACGCTTCTGACTGTTGACAAGTGACATTTGTTTCTTGTATGCCTCCTGTTTTACTTTTACTGTAGAAGCACGTAGTAAGAATTCTGTAAGCACTTCTGAACAGCAGGACTAGGAGTGGGGCTTCTGGGCCACTTCGGTACTTTTGGTGTCTTTAAAACAATGTTATGTGATTCCTATTTCTGCAACAATGATCTGTGCTATTGTCAGAGCCGCACTAGAAATAATAGCAACATTAATAGCATCAACACCTTTTCAAATCAATTAATCCCTTTGAATAATCTTGAGGCGAGGGAGGAAGGAGGGGAAGAACAGCAAACCCAAAAATAGTCCTTTGAAAAGAATTAGCTTGAGACCATAAGAATAAAGGGAAACCTGACAAACTGTATTGGGCAAGTACAAATTTACAGAATTTTGCAGCCTATAGAGAGCTGTCAGGCTGGAACATGGTGCTTGTGGTGCAGAAGCTGGGATTGTGAGTGTACATTTAGCAGACAGAATAGACGGCTTCTTGTGCCCCAGGGTTCATAGAAGCAAGCCAAAGCAGTTGGCCAGAACAAGGTGTTTTATAGAGATTGTGCATGTGTGTGCTCTGTGAACTGTTGTCTCACTGAGCTGCATAAATGAGAAGGGCCACCAGGCATTGCAATAGAGACAAACATGAGAGAGAGATGGCAGGCATTTGGGAATCCTAAAAGCTGATCTGGATACTAGATTCCTCATAACTTGTAACCAGGTAAATCTTTATTCCTGCTTTTTTGTTCCTTGACCTTAAATTGGAATAATCACAGAATCACAGAATACCGGGTTGGAAGGGATCTCAAGGATCGTCTGGTCCAATCTTTAATGTTCATGAAACCTTCACAGTTCACTTTGTTCTGCTGTAGGATTTTTATTTGCCTCTAAGTGAGCTCTGGGAAATAATTGAGACTAAACTACTTTTATTCCACCTGTGGGATAACGTGAGCCTGAGTCTCCATTTGGTTCTAAGAACTTCTCCTTGCATCTGTCTGCCAATACTGGTATGGCTGGACTGAGTGCATTTTTCCGTTCCTCCTTTTCTGGGTGAGGGTGAGAACAGATGTTTGACTGAGTTGGTGAAACACTTGATAGGAGTCCTGTTGCTGTGGTATTTTCCTCCTGCCCCTACCCATGTTCGTTGCCTGTCCTGTGTGAACATGAATTTAAAAAAATTAAATGCAGACACAGTTATGGAGTCATAGAATCATTTTGGTTGGAAGAGACCTTTAAGATCATCCAGTCCAATCGTTAACCTAGCACTGCCAAGTCCACCACTAAACCATGTTCCTAAGCATACCTCTAGGGATGCAACCTTGAAGAGGCTTCAGTGACCTGAAGAAGAGATTTTTAGGAAGGCTGGGGTTTGTTTATGACTGACATGCTAAAATGAAGTCAGACAGTTACAGCAAAATTTAGGATTTTCTAAATGTTCCTGTTTGCTGCTTTGGTAGTGTAATGAAGACATATGTTTGTCTGTTTTGTTAGCTAAATGTGTGTGGGACAGTTGTCTTTATGATGCTCCATCTCCACTAGGAAAAGAGGTTTTGAAACGATAATTTAAAGTATACTTAAGCTTCAGCTTTCCATGGGATTGTGTCCAATGCCTTGTTTTACAGTCACAGTTAAAGCTTTGAAATATCTTAGTTTAAAAAAAAATTAAAGACAATGTTTTTTTTCCCTTCTGAAGTGGTTAGTAAATTGTCACGTGCTTTTCTTTTTGTGACAAATATATGAACAGATCGTGGATGATTAAGTAGTAAGGCCCTCCTTCAGAGAAGGAGGAGAGCGTTTATACAGTGGACTGTTTAGAAATGGGTATCTCTGATTGTTAATGAAATCAGACAATGCAAATCCAGTGAAAATGGATTAGAGCTGATGCCTGGCAGACGAGTTGTTTACAGGATTCTTCTGTGTGCTCTAATGTGTGGGGTATTTTTGCCAAGACTTACTAAATGATGAAATGATACTGCAATTAGAATTAAGACTGGCAGAGACATTTGTTAAAATTCTGCTATTTGTTCTTCTCTGTTCTTATGAAAACATAATTGATTAAAAAAAGGGCCTTTGAAAATAACGAGAACAAATGAGAAGTCAGGAAGTAGCCAAGTAATCACTTGACTGCTTCTGTTTAGAGAAATCAGAAAATTCTTCCCAGTCAGATTTAAAAATTAAATTACACAAATTATGTCCTCTGTCTTGCAAGTTCATGGGGTCTATGTGTATGCAAGAGAGAATAAGCTGTAAAACTTGTCTGCAGGAGAGAAGCCAATAAAGTTCAGGTTTAACCTTCCCTATAACCAAAATCAACATGTTCTGAACAAATGATTAAAAAACTCATTTACTGCTCCACGTATTCCCTATCACCAAGCACGATCCTTTGAGCTAGCTGATGATTCTAAAACTAATCACATTCCCAATTATATGCTTATAAATATTATTAACAAATTATTGATTTGCATAGCCTGAGCATATAAAGCATCAACATGGATTAATGTCTTATAGTTCCAGAGTTTATACAAATAGAATGAAAAAGGCAGACCATAGTAAATATTAGAGTCTGAAAAGAGAAATCTGATACCTCAGCTAAGTATAGCAAAACTCTGAAAGAAACAAGGAGGCTGAAGAGAACATAGATGGGTTGTTGTGGTTTGTAGTTTTCTGTTTTCTTTTTTCCTTCCTGTGTGATTGGATATTGAAGTCCATCTAATACATCACTGGCTGCTTACAGATCATCCAGGTTCACTTAAGGATTGAGCACCCCAGCTGTCAGTGGTGAATTTTTGCGATGTCCACTCAAGAAGTCATGAGATTTTCTGAGGAAAAAATAAATTTCTAGAAAATATTAAGGTTTTAGTACTTAGACCAGAATTTGATGTCATGTTTTGGAAAGAAAGTAAACAAATAAGCGCCCCTTTTCCCCTTCCCCGGTCCCTCTCCCCACCCCTCCCCACCAATTCCTATGCTTAAACACTAAAGATTGGAGAAAATTCAACTAGCTTTGGAAACTTGGACTTGAACTACATTGTCCATTGTAAGAATGGGAGTCTAGAGCATTTTAAGATGAGATCTCTAAAACTTCTTTAATTTCATCGCCACTAAACGTATATGCAAAGCTTCTGAGACTAGGAGGATTGGCAACAAGATAAATTATTCCATTCACACAGAATAATGGTAATTAAATGTGCAGTGAAAGCCTTTGCATGATTCTGCCAAAATTACTGAAATTATATTGAGCCAAACTCATGCCTAGTGCAACTCCATCTGTGTCAGTGGGCCTGCTACATTGAAGCACGGAGAGATGATGGGTCATGAGGAAATGTGTATTTTAAAGGAAATGGAGGGAAAATGGGTTATTGCAGTACAAATATCAAGCAAGTTTCTAAAATTATGAAATGTTTGACAAAGGACAGTATTTTTTGTATTTTCCCAGCTGGTTAAAATGTAACTGAATGATTTTAGTTTCAAGAGACAGCATAAAGGGTTTGGTCAGAACTGGTATAGGGAGGGGAAACCTTTCATAAAGAATTGCTAACAAATGGGATTCAACACTCAAGAGGCTCAGATGGCCTATTAATTCTGGTTCTGGCTTTCTTCCAAAACAACTGCGCTTCTCTTTTAATTCATGGCTAATTTCTATCAGAGATACCAAGAGACCATTTCTTTTTTCGACAGGAAGCATCCACATTGCTTAAATGGATTCATGCGAGGGGCTTTAGTGAGCAGACATTGATTGGCTCGTCTCTGGGGCCTGGCAAAGGCCTGACGGGTACTGATTTGACATAGGCAGCAAATGAAATACGACCTCCTGTAAACAGGCCTGAGCTTTTGGGCCTTTGTGGAATCTGGTAGCTAAGGACCTTTTCAATCCCTTTTAATTAATGAAGTGATTTGACTTGACTGAGATTACACTTACAATAATGAATTAAAAAGTAATAAAAAGAAATCTCTTAACAAATATGCAACAGGGAACAAGGACCAAATTCTGTACGTATCTGATCCCCATTGTATATCTTATTTCTGTATGCACTTCAGATCAATGATTTTTAAAGGGAGCCTTTTATTTTCCAAGCACTGACATCTGCATACTTTCAAGTGCTTTTGTATAGAAGATTAAAATTATGATGATCTCATATGCCTAGATGATTAGTTTAGTCCTTTCTTATCTCTGTTGTGCTAAATCTCTCTACTCCTCAGGATTCTTGACATTTTATCCTAGCCACTTTCATGCTCTATTTTCTCCTGTACTATGGTGTGGTTTTAGCTGCCTTTTGCTTAATAACAGTGAGCAATGGTCACTGCGTATATTTTTGTAATGGGAATCCAGTCATCCAGCATCATTTCTGATAGACACCTAGTGAGTATGAGTCTATGCCCAGCCCAGTTTAAATGATTTCCCTCTGTATTATGTCTGAAATAAATCTTGCTTTTCTTTCTCCCTCCCTCTCTCCCCCATTATACTTTAAGGTGACATGTAGTAGAAATGATCCTAAATTTACTTGGAGAACAGTCACATTCTGACTCTGATGGGTACCTTATAATTTTGGAGATGTAACTCACTGTCACTAACTTTTCTTCCAGTCTGTTTTGAGTTCAGGTGTGATTTAAGTTCGTGCAAGTCTAGAAAAGCTCCACAGTAATAATTTGGGGCCATTCTGGTCCAAGGAAAGAACCATGGCTAGCTTAGACTTCTCTCTGATGCTATGTTTAAAAGGTGTCAGAAGTGTCTTGCTTGCTAGTTGAGAGGGTGCTTAAACTCCCGATTTAATTGCTCAAACCAAAGCAGTTGCTGAGATTGAAGGAAAATATGAGTTGATGGAATAAATGGATCAAAGCTGTGTTCTTGGCTAAAATTGTGGTGTCTAGTGGCTTCCAGGAATAACAAGTATATTTAAGTGCATAGATGAGGTTAGCTATGCAAAACCATGAAGGAAACTTCTATGCCAAGAGTTACATTTGTCCACAGTATTGTGTGTTTGTTTGTGGATGCTCATGAAATACTGTGTGTGAGCGTACTGCAGTGAAATGTGACACGCAGAGATGTCTTAGAGGCTTCCACACACTCATGATCTTCACTGTGCAGGAACCGCAAGATCACTGTAGTCATCAATCTGCTTTCATATATTATAGTACTACTTAACTTTTCAGTTAATTCAGTTTCTTTCCCTTTATCACAGCAAATTGTCTTCCTCTGCTACACCATAGATTTATTCTGTTTGCCAGAACATGAAATTGCTCATTCATATATTGGCCGTGGAAGCCACTCTTTTTTCTGCTGTAAAAAAGAAAGGCTATCAATGTAAAATTGAAACATAAAAGTTACAATTGTTTGTCAGATTTTTTTAAAATATTTCATCATTTGACAGAGACTAGAGCAAAAGAGGAGTACAGATGTCACAAAGGCCTTCTGTATGATCCACTGGGAGCTCATTAAAAGGCAGTTATACTTAGATATTATTAGGTTTTTAGGATGAGAAGCATCTTAACATGTAGAAGAGTAGAGTAGAGTGGTAAACAACAAGAAGTAGTATGACAATCAGTTAAATAACAGACCATAGCTTCTATTAGCACTTTAGTTTTTAGCACTTACAGCTTGGTTAAGATGCTATTTAATTACACAAATTTTTAAGAAACTTCTCCTTAATTGCTAAGTTAGTGGGAAAATTCAGAGAGGCGGTTATCTTGTACTTTAATTTTTTTCTCTATTGCTCAAAAGTAAGTTACCTAAAATTAAAACCCCCTCCTGCTCTCCCGGAAAGTTTTATTGCAGATTTAAGCTTGGAACTGCAATAATTTTAAACGTGTGTGCAGACTTCTAGACTAATTTGAAATTAGGAGTCATCAATGAATGAACAGCCACGCTTAATAAATAATCACAGAATCTTCATGGTTGGAAGGGACCTTTGAGATCATCGAGTTCAACCACACACACACACACACAACCCCACACCAAACAATCTCAGGCACCAGAGCATGCCCTGAAGTGCCCCATCTACACGTCTGAAACACCTCCAGGGATGGTGACTCCACCACCTCCCTGGGAATAAATATATATGTTAATAAGTATATATATATATTAATAAATAAATTACTGACCAGGGATACTTCTTAATACTCTGGAAGGAGAATTAGTCTATGGGTTATAAAGATTTTTTAAAAACTACATTCAGTAGGTTTAACTGTATTTGCCTTTGAAACTTTCAGTACTTTTAAGCTAGCACTGTCCATTGAGCAAGTGATCTCACTGAAGATTTATTAACTCTTTTATTTTCATCATTATTCTCCAGTCGCCGTTGCAGTTCAGAACCTGAGTTACTGCACTATAACCCTCCAACAAATCCCCGTCGCTCCCGCTGTGCAAAGGGGTGGCGGGTCCCGGGCGCTCTGCCTGCCCGAGGGCTCGAAGGGACGCCTGAAACTTACAGCTGAAATCGCTGTTGAACCGCACTCCAGGACGAACCGGCCGCCCACAACCCGCCGCTGCTGGAACCTGCGTGCCCAGGCGGGAAGCAGTCCCGGAGGTGGCCGCGGGATGCGGGGCTGCGTGGTGCGGGGGCGGGAGGGTCCGGCGGCGGCGGCAGGTGGCAGCAGCGCACCGGGGATGGGGAGGCGCGGAGCGGCGCCGGACAACCCCGCGGGTAGGGACCGGTCGCCTTGCCCGGTAGTCGCCGGTGGTGGAAAGTTGGGAGCGATCACGGGCTTCCAGTCTGAAGGTTGGAGGTGGGCCTGCGCCTCGTAGAGCTGCCGTTGCTGAGGGTGGTTTGAGTTGTCTTGTTCGTGTGGAAAGCCCGTGATGCGGGAAAGGAAGGCAAACAAGAGAATTCATTGATGTCCCAGCAACTTAGAAATACCTAAGTCAGATGGCATTACTAAGATGCTCTTTATAGCTAAAGCAGTTACTGAGTTTGTAGGTGATCGAAAGGAAAGAAAAAAAAAAAATCACAAAAGTGATCTCTGGGAGATGGCAAGCTGACTTGAGCATGGGAAATTGCCCATAAATTACAGATAATAGTATGTGCGCATATGTCAGTAGATAAGGGACGACCTATGGACGTGATCTATCTGGGTTTCTGTAAGACCTTTGACACGGTCCCCCGCAACATCCTGCTCACTAAATTGGAGGGATGTGGATTTGATGGGTGGACTGTTCAGTGGATAAGGAACTGGCTGGGTGGTCACATCCAGAGGGTAGTACTCAATGGGTTGAAGTCTGGATGGAGAGCAGTGACAAGTGGTGTCCCTCAAGGGTCCATGCTGGGACTGGTACTGTTTACTGTTTAACAAGTTTACACTTGCATGTGATTGTGGTATCTCAGTGTAGCCATCTGAATATCCTGGTACCATGACTTTCCTGTAAAGGAGATGCATAGTCATTTTCTATAGGTGAGTCTGCTGGGTTTGGTTTTTAGAAATATTTTAACTTGAAAAATACTCTTGAGAACAAAGGAATAGGCAAAACTGGCAGAGTAGAAAGGATAGAGTGATATCAGGAAGGAGGGGGAAGAAATAAGAGATGTATTCATTTGACAAAGTAGTAAGAGGGCACCATGGTTGGATGCCCACCAGAAAAGACAGTGATAGAAAGAAGTTTTTATAAATTTTAAATATAATCAAGTGGAAAATAGAGAAATGGTACTAAGGAAGGGGAAGGTATGAGAGTGAGACTATCTTTGAGTACCTTATCAATAGCATTTTAGACAATCTAGATTTGAGGAAATGACTGTTAAAATCTAAAATAGTGTAGAAGAAAAGATTCAGAAATGACAAAATAGGTGAGTAAAAAGTGTTTTTTCTTCCAAGACTTGGGAGCAGTGGGAGGAAAACTTTTTTCAGTATATAGTAAAGACTTTGTATAACAGATATGAAAGCCTGGAGAATATATGGAAAGGAGAGCTGAAGGATTACACTGAGAATGAAGAAGGACCAAGAGACAACTGAGATTTCTTTCAGGAGAACTGAAAAGAGGGTCAGGAAGAACTGGAGAGGGCCACCTTAAATTTAGAGTATGCTCCGTCCTTATCAGAGTACATTAGCAAATGAATTGCAGAGAGTTCAGAGAACCTGACAGAGTTTGGTATTTGGAAAATGAGATCCTTGTTGGGAATGTGTCTTATTTTCTAAATGTGGAAACTTTCTCAAGTGGGCTTTGTGGCTCACTTATGTTCAGTTTCCCTTAAATCAGCTCTTTGGGTGTCACTAGCTTGATATTTTACCTGCGATTTATTGATGCGATTTGTGCTATGCTGCCATATTCCAGTTTCAATGTGCACTGCGTTTCCTGGCAGTACTAATTTCTGTGTTAACTTCTAAAGTCCTATGAAAAGGTGATGACAATATTTCATGAATTTCTCTCCATGGATCTAAGAGTGCTTTATGATAGTAGTCAGCATCTGTATAAACAGAGACTCTGTGCCAAGGATTAAAGAGAGTCATAAAAGATAGGTCCATTAGTCACTATTCAGCATGACAGTCTGAATGTACAGTAATCCTGCCTGGAAAGTTTCTGACTTGGTATTTGCCAGAAGGTACACCCGAGGAAAGATGTCAACACTATCTATACTCTCTTAAAAGTCTGTTCCTCTTCGCCGATGAAGACAGCTTGCTGAGCTATGTAGGCTGTGATCTGACCTGGCACATCCATTGTTGTCACTTCTTGGCTTTAGATTATGCATATTTGCTTTTTACGATAAAGCAGATGATTTAAAAATTAATAACACTTTAGAAAAGCATAATATTGGGGAACTGTAGATCATCCTAAATGCACTACTAGGTTCAATGCAGCATTTACCTGTGGCAATATTTACGTTTTGTGGCATCTTCCTTGCCTTGTGTCATGTGATCATCTCTCAGCGCATCGCCCTCCAGTATCGTCTAAATAAATACAAGAAGAGTCAGCTATAGAAATTGAGTTATTTTTACTATTTTCATGTAATAACAGTGAGCCCTGCAGGCCTAGTGCTGGCAAAATACCATAGATTTGTCATTTAGAAGCAGAAATTTCTGTATAATTTCCCAAATAGAATTTTGGTCCCCTCTGCTGCACTGAATTTGTTATTGTCGCATGGTTTTTCCTGGTGTTTCTAATGAGCTGTTAATGAGCTGCTAACTATGTATGTAAATTAAATGGGGTTAGACATTGAAAGGTTATCAAGAAATAAAATGCCATATAATACTTCAAAGTGTTATAAAATAAATTAGTGTCTTTAATTTTGCTGGCAGAAAGTTGATATTTAATAACCTATAGCCTCAATTCTTCTAAACGATGTTAATTTAAGACATTTTCAATCTGTACCCCGAGTGACATAGCAAACAAGTTCTTTCATTCACCCTTCATTACTAAGACGTATCTGTAGTGTATGTGTGGATTCTTGTGTACCTCAACTGAATGATCAAGTTATTAAGACAGTTCAAGGTCAGTGGAGCTTACTGTAAATAGTTTTGTTACGATTTAATACGGCAGGTAAGAATGTGGCAATGGGGAGTGCTTTGGCTATGGTGATCTTTTGGAAACTATGATGCTAGTAGCTCCAGTTACCTTGCTTGTCAGATGTGGCTATGTTTTAGCACCGCAATTACAAAGTGTTGTGGATCAAGCTTTGCACAACACGAGGGTGCTGTGGTGAAACTGGTTACTGCAGGCCTGCATCGCCTTTGCAAAGAGGGGACTGCATGGACTTTAATGTCACGGGAGGCTGTGAAGGGTTGGTGAGGACAGCTCTGGAGGTTCACTGATGAAACCAAGATACGTTGTGTAAATATTGATATTTCTGTTGGATGTATTGGTATAGCAGGAAAAGGAGCTCCTTGTTCTCTCTTGGTGCTGCCCTCAGAGCTGACTAAGAGCTCAAATGGCCTGCTTACCTGTGGAAAGCTGACCTTCTCCGTAGGTCACACTGGGTAAATGTTGAGCTGAACAACCCATGCTTTGATGCAGTTTTCACCTGGACCTTGTGGTATATACAAGGCTACTACAGAGCAACTAGGCATCAGCTCAGGGCTGTACTGCTGTCAGTGTGGTAGGTATAAAAACAGTCCAGACTAATTTTTAGTTAGGGCAATTAGGAACCTGGGAAACACTACCAGAGTGAAAAATCTAGTATTCTGCATCACAAAAGGTAATTTAGTCATTTGTTTGACAAGTGTAGTTTAGCTTAAATAATTTACAATAATACTTCAGAGTATGCTAGCAAATGTTCTGCACTATGTTTTGAGAAATTAATGAGGTTGTGGTAATATGAGACCTCACTATCACACTTTGCCATTAAATATCTGCTGAGAAGTAGGACAGGGCACAGTTCTTTAGGGTGGTTGACTCGTGAAGAAGTTTGCTTAGTCTACTAGGAATCTGCATTGTTCTGCCAGACTTCAGTGTGACTGGATAATTGCTGTCTCATGTTGAATACTACAAAAGGTTTAAATCTGGCTTTTCTTTGTCATGACTTGGATGTTAAAAGATTTTTTGGAATATTACGGTTAAATTAGTAGTAGACTTTACATTTTTTTGGAAAACAGAAGAATTAGTAGACAAAAAGAAGAAAAGCAATATAAGTGTGCTGTGTTTGCTTGTCTTAGTTTCACAGAGTAGCTGAAGGAATTTCACCATATTCAGTGATGCCTCATGCCATACCATATTTTACTGCCCTACCTAGCCCAGAAGGACAGCCTTGTTCTGAATTTCATGTGACTTGGAAGTTTGGGATTAGATTCTTAACTATTTTCTCAGTGCTTTCATGGAACTATGCAATGTGCCATTATGTGACACTGAAGCAAAGGGTAATTTTTATTATTTTTTTTTTGTACTGTGCCATCCTTGCTCCTTGCAGAAAATAAGATACATAATTTATGTTCATTTCCCAGGAGACTGACAATTTTGTCCTAAAAGCCTGTAGGGACTTTAATACTCCAAAGTCAGCACTCCAAAGGCTAGTAACATAAAGCAGCACTCCACTGCAGACAAACTAATCCTTCAACAATGTTTCATTCAATCAAAAAATGCTGCAGATTGAAGGTGTTATTGCTTGCCTGCGTTTTCAAGAGATCATTGTGAATGAACTGTGTTTTCCACTGAATAGTAACAGCAAAACAGCCTGCCCATCTAAATGTTTCCCATGGTAATTTTGCCCTAAATGAGCAAAGACTGGGAAACAAGTAATTTTTTGTTTTAACCTTTCTCCCTTTGAGTATGTGAATAAAAGTGATTATGACAAAAAAATTAATATCTGTGCTTTAAACTTCTAAAGCCAATTTATTTTATATTATGGGGTGCTAATCAATTCTCAAGCTGACTAGATCCTGAGAACTGTATCTGTTTTTGTCTTGGACTAACTGAAAAAAAAATTGCTGAGAAATCTTGTTATGACATATTTGAATTTATTTTGCAACACTAATCTCTAGAAAGCAGCCACTTCTCCCCATGTACGTGTTTTCCTTTTTAAAATCAATACCTGTTTGATCTTTTCCAGTGCACGCAGTTTCCCACAAAATTTGCATTAACAAAATATACTGCTTTGGACAAAATATTATTTCTCTTTTTAGCAGAGTACCCATATCCTCTTTTTTAAATGCTTGACTATGTGCTTTTGTGTCTAAAAGCATTCACATGTGTCCTGATGATAGACCTGAATATGTAGAAAAACAAGATCTGTCTGCAGAAGGAGATAGTGTGGCTGATGCCTCCATGGATGAGATGACGGGTCAATTCCTGATTCTGCTATTCCCTTCATTAAAGCCTAAAGATAGGTGATGTCCTATTGCTGTTCCCAGTGAATGCATTTTTTTCATAGCAAAAATCTGGAAGCACTGGAAAGTTACTGTCAGATGTGGAGGGGACCCAGAGAGTTGGCTCATGGGCTTGATCTCATACCACTCTTCGGATCTGTTTGGGGCAGAATGGCTTTTCATGTAGAGAAAAACAGGCCTGTCACGTGTGCCTGTTTTGGTGAATACTGGGAAGTCAGACTGGGTAGTTGTCAGCTGGATGCTTTTTTGCAGACCCATAGTTCATTCTTAAAAGAAAAAAAAAGAACACAAAACGGACAAACCAACAAGGTAATGAGACCAGCCAAATGGCTAATCCAAAGCAGAGGATGTTGTAGGTACCTTGTGAAATCCACACTACCGAATAAGCTAAAGACACAGTGACTGCTTTATCTATGGACTACTCTTTATTTCTATTCATGTCCTACTGTGTCTTAGCAATTAAATGTTTTGTTTCTAAGGTTCAGAGCCCAGCTTCACAGAGCAGAGGTGAAGTTTCTGTCTAGATTAAAAAGGTTTTTACAGTGAGGTGCCATCAAGTACTGTAACACTACAAATGGACACTTAAAACTTATTAAACTGGAATAACTCCACTGATGCACGCCATCCCATTCGGCATTTTATATGGCTGAGATTGAAGATGAGGGGATAAAGGTGTGATAATAACGAAAGCAGTGGGGGTAGGGAAGTGGTGTTGATGAAATGTTTGCACTGGTAATTGCTTTATGAAGAAAACAAAATGAAAAGGAGGGGGAAAGGAAGGAAAGAAAAATTAGTGTAATGGGTGGTGTATTTATGAACTAAAGCCTTCTTTCCATAAAGTGAGAGGGAAAAGGGTCTTTTAGTCAATGGAGGTCATTCCATGCAAACCTCTAAAGGAAAGAGGATTTTGTAATGATAAAAGGAGGGGAGAGTACGCTTCTTACACTTTAATGATTTCTTTGCTGCTCACAGATAGGAACTGGAACTCCACACTATTAGCCACAAATGGCATTTTGAAATGACTTTTTTTTTTTTGGGCAAACCCAAAAGACATTGCTAAGATTTACATTTTCAAATATATGCTGACCTTTTTTTCCTCTTTCTTTTAGTTCATTTGTCATCAGTATGTAATTGAATCAATATATTTCCTGATCAACCCAAAGATTGAATAAGGTCATGGGAAGCCATGTGTGGACATTAAAAATCATTATTTTACTCAAAATGAGCAGAGATGGCATAGACCATTCAGAGTTCCAAATGAAATTCTATTAGATTCTATTACACTTTTACAATTATAGAGACGTTCCAATATTACAAGGGGAAATGAAGTCATAATAAAAAAGCCCAGAGGTGTATTACAAAGAAATGGGCATACTATTTTTCTAGTTAAAAACTTGATGAAAGGAGCTCTGCTACTTTTCAGTTGCTGAGATGTGACCTTGTTCTTAAAAAAAAAATAATAAAAAAACCACAACCCAAAAAAACCCCCAGGAGCCAGCTTCCTTCTTATTCACCCTTTATACTTGTTCCACAGCACGCTTTTAAGAAGGATAGGATATTTAAGCTGATTTTTATTCTAAAAATACTTAGGGAAAGATGCATGTAATAAGTTCGTATATTTACGCATGTGTCATTTTAGTATCTGTCTCTGGAAAAGCTGTTTTGGGGAGCTGCTTGTCTATTTATGGAAGTTAAATAGATATGAAATTTTGGCATTCAAGAGACAAAAATTTGATTTCATATGCTTTCCCTAACTGTTCCCCTTCATTCCTCCACCTTCATTAAAATGTTTGGTCAAGCTGCAAATCTTGGATTTGATGTGAACTTCTTTTGATTAGAACTTTTTGGGAAACCCAGAATGAGTGTCTGTAACAGAACCAATTCCTATGTCTAGGAACAGGCAGTAGTGCATAGACTAACAGCTAAGAATAAGGTTACTGTCGAGTTTTAATTGGGCAGTCGTTACCTAAGCAAATCCATTCCAGACTTGCAGGAATGGGGAAGGATTTAGGTGTAACCTTCTTCCAAGATTCAAACACACCATTTGCATTAGGTCTGTATTTTAATGTTAGCCTTGATGTTAGTGAACTGTTTCTGTACTACCGTACCTAAAAAAATAAGGCAAAGTACCAAGACTGTTCAGAAGCAAAATAAATGAAAAATGAAGCAATGAGATGTTGAGATATACCATTTTTCTCTGTTTCTTGTGTGGCGTATTGTGATCTCCTGTCCATGTAAAAAAATTACTGATACTATGGAAATACAAAACTGAGAAATGGAAATACAGAAATATCATATATCATGCATAAAGTTGGAGTCCTACTCCTTATGTAAGGTTTCTGGATATCTCCTGAGAAAATTAGGGTTGTACTGGGAAATATTCTTTGGTGTTTATATAGGTATATAGGGGTGTGTACATACAGGACTCTAGACTGGTAGCTCAGTTTCCATGGAGGTATGAGGAAGGAAACAAAGTCTTCCACAGAACTGTAAGTCAGATAGTAACTTCAAAGGGCATCTATTAAACCCTAGAATAATGCCTATTACTCACCACAATAAATTATAGTCATTTTCAAAAATGAACACTTCAGAGATCACCAAGTGGAGCAAGTGAAGGGGTAGGATATGAAATGTAGTATCTTCTTTCCAAGGTTTGGGACACTAGCAGAACCATTCTGGAAGAATTCATAGTAATTAGGTCACTAGTCTCCTTTTGGCGTTGTTAAAGACAAAAACTATGATTCAAGACAAAGAAATACTTGAAGCCCTCTGGTAATGTCAATGAGCGTTAGAGCGTTAATCTTCCATAAAGTTTCCAACGTTACCTTATACAATATTCTCTTGGTACCTGAGCTTGTTTCTGCAAGTTATGAAGTCATCTAGGGACCCTCCTGGTACTTTCAGCGTTACTACAAGTTTGCACAGGCAAGGCAACAAATGTGCCCGTATTTCCAAAGGCAACTGAGCTGTGTGACTGGATGGGTGCTTTCTGAGTGCATTTGTGATTTGGCTTTTATTTTTGATCACTACATAAATGTAATGAATTCCTAATTTCAAGATACAGATCACAGGTTTACCCTTGTCTCTTTTTGAAGCTACTAAGAAGTCTATTTAAATATGCAGTGAAGTATAAGCTCTCTAATATGTTTCATTGGTGCCATTAGGGGTTTTTTTCAGCGCTCATTATGTTTGGATAAGAGTAAATATCCTTTGGCTGCTCTTAACTGACTTCCTTTCAGAGCATTAGCTGTTGTCTTGGGTTTGCTTCTTGATAGCCACCCTGCATCTTCCATTTTGACCTCATAAACTGCAAATCTGTTTGTCTCCAGTTTTTTCTTTTCAGTGGTGGTTCTTTTGTCACCTGGGGAAGAGACTTCCTAACAGCTTGGCATTTTTTGGCACCTCAGGACTTAGACAACTTCACAGCTTTCAATGAAATAGTTACAGAATATGTTGTAGCTGTATGAGTGGCTATTGCAAATGAATACAAATCTAGATTAGTACACTTCTCTCACAGAAGTGGTAATCCTGATAATGCATATTCACTTTTCTTATTAAAGAATCTTGCTTGGATAAACGTATTTTGTACTGGCATTGGTTGCATATACCTTACAAAGTCCTGTGCAAAGCGTGCCTGAAGGAGTTAGTACAGAATGCAATGAGGAGGAAGTAAAATCTCTTAATGAAGTGTGCAGCTTGTATTAAATTAGGCTGAAGTCATCTCCAAATCAAGAGACTAATGTTGAATCTCGAACATAGATTTCTACATGCTACCTTGAAGTTGGGCAGTGAGGTTTGTTTTAAGCCAATTGTGTAATGAAAATGTATGCAAGTGTCATAGCAACTTTTAAATGGGTAAGTAATAATTGATGAAACAGTCAATTGCTAGAATGACCTCCCCAAACCCTCCCAGCAGTTACTGAGATATTAAAATGACAGAGATGGGATCAAGCTAGCAAATGAGAATGTGCAGTGCTGTCTCCTCTAAATGATTTCCAGTCTGAGCAACTATTTTCAGCCCAGTATATTGTGCAATAGGTTTGAAAGCAAATGCCTAATGAAAAATTGCATTTTAATGCCATGAGTGTTTAGGAGAATTTTTCACTTAAAAATATTTATAGTTTTGCCCTTATTCTTAGCCTCCTTGTTCTTCTGTCAATGTGTTCTTTTTATATGGATAAAAGCAAGAAAACAGTATGAAAATTCAGAGAAAAGAAGTAATAGATTTCCAAAACTATTTTTATTGCGCTGGTTTCCAAAAGGTTTTTTATCTTAAAACTTGCAAATTACTCTTTTTTTCTTTTTTAGCCAAAACCTTTGTCCAGTTCCATTTCATATTCTTCATTCTTTCCAAATGTTAACTACAATAAGTCATTTTGGCAATCATCTTGCAAGAAAATGGGTGAATATTTCACACTAGTTTCACAGAAGCCAACTGATTTGAAGGGCAAATTTTGCTTTCCTCTCTTGCACTGTGTAGCACCTGCCCTCCTTCATGAAGAGAACTACTGGAGTCTGGCCTTAAATGATTTGTTGAAAGCCAGAAAAGGAGTTGGTGTTAGAGTGGAGGAATTCTGCCTTCTAATCCAGAGTTCAAATGACTAAACCATACATCTGATAAAATGAAACTTAAACCTGTGATACTGCATACCATACAGCACATTTAAAGTGCATTTATTTCCCCACCCCAGGAGCTTCAATAGCTCCAAAATAACTTTTAAAAATAAATTGTTTATTGAAAGATTAAGAGCATTTTATTGACTTGGCAGTTATGGCCAATTTCAGTGCATTTTTGTGACAGTATCTAGTCACAGATAGTCTCTTTCCTACGTGTGATGGTTTTATTATGTGAAAGAAGCCTACCTACTGTTTATCCTTCCCTTGCTCTCATCCTCACAGTCTCCCGTGTTCCTCCAATGCTTTGTATGTCAAACGATCTCCCTGTCTCAATTCAAATCCCTCCTTAAGAGACGACTTCTGTGCAGATTTCCTATAATGATTCCCCCAAGATATCCATACTGATTTGAGACAAGGCTTTCATCTATTGTAGCACGTGTGGCTGATGACACAATTTCTGAACCTAATACTGCTGTGTTCAGAACAGTTTTGAAAAAATCTTTAAGAAAGAAATCAAACACTTTTTTTCCTTTTGCTTGTCTTTTTTCACTGTGCTCTAACAAAAAAGCTTATTTTAAAAGCAAGGTAAATGAACAGATCAACCTCTAAATACGCAGAATAAATTATAATTATTTAAAACATAATTTAAATATGAAAACCTTTAGTAAAATTTTGTAATGCCCTTCACATCCAAGTGCATGTAGAACTGCAGTGAAATTGAATCCCTCCATAAACCTTGGCACTGTGCAGGCTCTTGTAGCCCTCTTGAACTTTCCTATCCCCCTTTTGCAGCACCTATCCCTCTAAGCTCAGGCAGGGGTGGGTGTGTGTGTGTTCAGGGCTGAGTATGGAGCTGGGGTGCTTTTGCAGTCAGTGTCTACATCATGAAGAACAGGGGGAGTTTGTCCTCTGTGGGAGGTTCCTGACTTGCTGGTTTGCTTGCGTTCATCTTTTAAAATGCAGGGTTTAGTATCCTGAAGAGTGATCCCAGCTCTACCTTTTCTCCTGAGCCTTTGCCAAACATGAAATTAAAATATTACTTTCCTTTCTTAATTTTTACTTAGCTGATTGATTTCTTCTTTTCCTACTCTACTGACTTGTGTATTATCACAGATGGATTTTTAATTCTTTTTTTTTTTTTTTTTTTTTTTTTTAGCTAGTATGGGCTGCTCCCCTTTTAGAGGGATGGGTGCACAATAAGTTGTGAAAATAAAGGAGTGGATTATTGGGTAGTTGTACATATGACTGTATTGAACAGTCTTCTAAAGCAGCTTTATGCTGCTAATTTCTGCAAGTGAGACAGAATTAGCTGACCTTTGGTCTGCTCTGCTATGCCAATTACTATGTTCAAGGTATTTTTTTGGTAATGTGCTACATGAAATCACAGAAAATGAGGAAGGGGGAAAAACTTTTGCAAATGTTTTTATTCTGTTAGTTTCTAAAATTTCTAAACTGATTCACTTTTAAAAAAACCAGCTCGTTAATTAGGGGGAAAAATTTGATGAATCATAGTAATGATGCAAACAGCACCTTCTCTTACCATAGACTGAATGGTTATTAAATACCCAGGAGCCAAACAAACTCAAGAGTTCTGTAAAGAGGCATGTTATTGCATGTGGGTTTGTGTGACTTATGACCACTGTGCAAGTATGAACAAGCAAGCACATAAATATAGACTTTATGAAATTGTGGTAATTTTTAGTCATAAGCCAAAAATGCTTGCAGTATTTCAGTCCACTCTTGTTGAATTTTGGACTTGTGTCTGTCCTGTGGCTTCTGTTTGGAAAATGTGGAACAAAGGTGGCTTTTCAATGCCAATCCAAGAAAAGTTAGCTTTTGGCAGGTGGTCTGAAAAGATGGAAACAAAAACAGTCTTTAAAAAAATAAATATTCTCCCCCATAGCTTCTGGTTTGGTTTGGATCCTTTGAACTGGAACTCCTGAGATAATAGGTGTATCATGGATATAGATCTATAATCCATGACCTTATTACAAGTGATAAATTAATATTTCCAAACCTAATTGCCTCACTAATGTGCACCCACACCTGTCCTAACTTACTGCTTCCATTTTTCAGATGGCCAATGAAAGCAGCTGATCACCATTCTCTGCTGAAACAAATCTACATCTAGTAGGCAGAGTGAAAAATAATATCCTACACACACAAACAAAGAAAATTGCCATATGAATGTAGACAGAATTGGTTCGGAAGAAAAGTTGTTTAACCTAAAGGTTTTGAACAGAAAGCTGTTTAACTTACAGACTTGACAGATGTACCACCTTGAAGCTAATGGACCGGGACCAGTATAAATGAGAGAAGAATCTGGTCACTTGTGTCAAAATACTGAGCACCTCTTTTCTTTTGTGTGCTGGTTTCATTCTACTATGTCTGGTGTGTCACATCCTTCTCTCAAGCTCCTGTTCCATTAGGATACAGTCTCTCTGATTCCTACCTATGCCTTACTCGGACAAGCTCACATTATAAATCAGCAGGAACCTGACCAAGTAAAATTTAAAACAATAAACGTTCCTCTGCCATTTAGCAAAGCGTGTCTCTGCAGGATCTGGTCCTGTTAGATTTCCCGAGTAAAGCTGAATTAAATCTCTGTGTGGCCTCTGTGTAACCTTTGGTGACGCAGCGGGTTTCATAGTAGTCATATCTCTAGGTTTCTTTTTTGATACAGTGATCTGTAATATTGTGGTTAAAGAAAACAAACAAATACTTACCTCACTGCTTCCTCCCCAGATTCTAGTCCAGAAATCCAAAATACCTTTCAGTTTATTTGCCTATGATCTATATAGCTCCTCATATGCACAAATTTTCAGTTTTCTCTGAACATTTTAACTTTGTAAACCAAGTATTAATCCAACTTTGCAGCGTTTTCTCCAAAGCTTTTTATTCTCCTAAAAACTAGGTGTCTAGTATGTGCATTGGTACCAGTGCACATGGTGTTTGAGACAAAGTGATAAATGGGAATATATTGATTAGGAAGATCACTTAGCTCTAATTTCGCAAATGTCACTGAATGAGAGATTGCTCTCATGTGAAGAGGAATTGTCTAGTTCGAATACTAGGATTCTTCTGTAATCCCAGTTTACCATTTCAGAAATTAGTAGTCTCTTGCTAATAATAGAGTAGGGTAGTATCTCTTCAGTGTCTTCAGACGCCCTTTTCCAAACCAAACATGTACCATACCTAAAAAACAAAAAAAACCCCAAACCCCACTCCCCCCAAAACCACCTTATGTAATATTTCAACTTAATGCTGCAGTCCCTAAAAAATGAAAGTTCCTTAAAAATCACAACAGATATGAAATTAGAGTTGGCTTGCAAATAAAGTAAGTGGGGAAGGGTAGGCAATCAAATGGGAATTTCCATAAAGAAAGTTGATATACTTCCAGAGGCATACAATGGGCTATTTTATAAGCTACATTGAGAGAGAGAACAAGATATGGAAAATCAGAGCAAGATAGTTAGAAACCTGTGTGTAAAAGCCACAGGTGATTCTTAATAGGCAGTAAATTAGCTGAAGGATAGAGAAGAGTACTTATTTTTGTGGCAATAGCAATGCTTTCATTTTCCAGCAAGTTTTTAACTGAAAAAATTAACTGAAAAGTAGTGCAAAGAATAGGAGGATAATTGTGAATTAGGAGCCAAATTATGCCAGGCACAATTGAATAAGTTCTGACTTTTCTTACTGACAGACATGTATATTAATAGTTGGCACTTATTGAACCAAATATGAATATTCATCTTCATTTATATTTCAAGGCCTTTCATTCCTCAAGGACCACAGTGCTTTTGACCAATTTTCATCCACATTACTAAAATGACAGCTTTCACTCCTGGGCCCTGACAGAGGTCTGCAGAATTCATTGGAGGTCCTGGGAGGAGGGAACCAGCTCCCGCTCCCAGCTGTCCACAAACACTCATTAAGAGAGGCAAATATCCAGCAGAATCTCTGTGAGAATTTTTAATCACGCAAAGGCTCTGCTAATTAGGTAGCTGATGGGGCATAGAGAGCACAAGGACGAATTCTTTAAACAAAGGACTAGAAACTTTAAGAGCTTTAATTACTTGGGCACAGAGTTCATTTCAGAACTTGGGAGCAAATTATTCTAATAACAATAAGACCAAGTAGCAGGCCATATTAGCGAGAATTGCATGGAAAAGTTCAGTTTTTTGGGGCTGTCACATCTGTGTTTGGAGCATGTTGGAAACTGAGAGGTTATAAAGGTATTAGTAGTAAACTTTACTGTGAAATTGATTTGATGCAGAAGATTTCCTATCAGTGTGAATTCTGCTCCTCTTTTCTGTGAGTGCTGCTTTGCAAGGCAGTATTACACTGTGTCCTGTACCTCAAAATGCTCACATAGCTCAAAAAGTGGATACTTTTATACAAACGAAGAACAATGGTTATTTTAAAAACAAAATTTCCCCCTCTTGTTTATTGCAGCAGACTGTCTCCAAAATCTAAGAACTGGAAATAGGTTGCTTGCTTGTAGGCTAGAAAAAAATCCATTTTGCTGGCTGAAAATTATAGATTTGGTTTTTGCTTGCTTTGTAAGTGCATAAATAGTATGGCTGTGTTTTATGGTTTCTCCCAGGACACAATTTAGGCTAGAACCATTTCCAGGATCCCTTTTTCCTAGGTGGAATAAGGAAGAGACAAAAATTGCTACGGAAAAGGAAAAAGCAGAAAGCTTAAATGATCCAAATGAGAAAAATGTGCTCTCCTACCAATCAAGAGAAGAATATAGAAAATATACAGCTCTCCCTTGGAAAATAGAAAACAGCTGATGTGCTACTCTTGTCATTGCAGCTGAAAAATCTTAGCAAGCTTGTCTGTAATGGAGCACAAGGGGCACGTCCTGCCTGTGTGCTGGGTGAAAAGCTTAGGGCAGAAAATGGGGTGACAAAGTATGAAGGAAAGGAGGCACCTGCTGCAAAAGGTTTGCTGACCTTGGATATCCATGCAGTTAAGGTATGGGGAACCACTGTACGGTACACCTCCCGTATATTAGAAATCTTCTGTGAAGATACAGATTGAATTTTCTTCCTTTTTTTTCTAGGAGAGGACTGTAACTTGTCCACAGGTCAGTTTCTGGCAAGAAGAAAGCTGATAACTTTTGCCCTGTGTTTACCTTTAAAGAAAACTGGATTCTAAGCAAGGCTTGTTTTTAGGTAGATTTGGTTCAAACCATGTAGAATTATTACTCCTGTTGAATACTAATTAAAATTTAATATCCAAAACCAAGCTATATAGCCAAGGGAGTCTGCTCGCTGCTGGCTGGGAGATGGGCTTGAACATGCAAGAAATTCCTGGGAAGTGCAAAGGGATGGGTGAAAATGTAACTTGTGATAATTGAGGGCTAATTATGCTCAGCGAGCAAGTGGTGGGCTGGTATTTTGAGTTGCAGGAAAAACTTAGACAAGAAAGCAAGAAATATCTGCTCAGAGAATTGATCTGAGATAAAGCTTCAAGATTAGTCTTGAAACTTGAACAAATCTTCTGTTTGTGTTTGGTATTGCATTTACTGCATGTTTTTTCCACTGCAGAGGAAAAGCATTGCTAAAGAGAAACATTCTGTGGTTGTAGGCAAGCTTTCATTTTGTGTGGACTTTCCCCACATGAGAGGTCTGAGTGCAATAAACATAGCTGAATCGTTCCATTACGAAGTCATTCTCCCCACTGTGGTCCCTCAGCCCTTTGCAAGAGCAGCTACAGTAACAAAATGTGGTATTGACAGAGAGTTTTTTGCCATTGTTGCATTTTGGTTTTAATTTCCCAGGAAAGCAGACTAAGCTGACATACAGGAATAATTGTGTCACCTTAGTTTATAATATTTCTGACAGCAGTTACAACAGAATAAACAAATAGGTGAGGGAGAAGATGTGTACAGAAGATGGGGAGAGGAGAGTCCCATATTGTATCTTCTTTTAAAATAATTCCTTTTGTAAGTTCGAAAAGCACTTACGCTTTCAGGTACACTGTACTGCTGTTCTCTCCTGGATCCTTCAGGGGAGTGGGTGTAAGTGCAGTTTGATGCTGACTTCATGTGCTGTTCTGTTTTTCTGGCTCTTGCTCTTACTTAAATGCAAGTCTGGTCTTGGACATTTAACACACAAACAGTACTCTCCCAGTGCAATTGCACCACATTGATTTAAAAAAACAAAGATGCTCTATGTGCTTTTATGGCATATAACTTCTAAACATCCGTGATTTAACAGTTCTGTGGAGCTTAAAAACCAGAATCAAAGAACCTAACTGAAAGTAAGGTATTTATTTTTCCTTAAAAACACATGCAATCTAATTTTTAAAAGACATAGTGTTATAAATATTACTTTAATATCTTAGTCTCAAAAAGTGATACAGGAGAAACATTGCCCACTTATGTTTAACTTTTTTTTTTTTTTTTTTTAGTTAATACAATTTGTAGGAAAAGTGCATGGCCCTGCTGTGTCAGCTTAGCTGTTAGGACTCATGTCAGAAATAAAGTTCCAGCTTTTCAGTATTTCTTCTCGACGTCAGATCTCGTTACGACTACTTTTCTTTATAGGTGTAAACTGGGTCTTTTTTTAATTCTTTCTGCCTTTGTTTAGCATAGATATTAGTTGCCCATTTTGCTAGTGTATTCCGAACCTATGTTCTTTCAACATGTACAGAGATCCTTAGCAGAAAGAAGATGTGTAAGACAAGAAGACATAGAAGTGGTTTATAAGCACTGCACTGAAGTTTTAAGTGGATCCATTTTAGACAGATTGTCAATATCAAGATATCAAAATATGAACGTTTTTGCTCAGAAATGTAGCTGTCCATGCACATTTGTCAACTGCTATGTTCTGTTTTCTATAGGAAAAAGAATCATTCATCATGGTGCAATCAGTCCAGTGCAAAGCTGATCAAGAGGCATAACCAATAATTCATATCTGTCCATAGATGTCAACTCTAAAGATGTATGTAGTTTGTATGAAAATAATAAAAATATTCAAATAGTTGACCACAAGAGTCTTTAGAACACCCTCACGTAATTTTGAGGGAATTTACCCTGAAATGGAAATGTGAAGGAGCTAGAGTTTAGAATTGCTACATGCTGGGGAACATAATCTTGGAACTGCAGAAACTGTAAATTGCTCGAGTGTGGTCTCTTAACTGGAAAGGGAAATAGAAAAGAGAGAGAAAGATATTTCTCCTGATTATTTAATGTATTTTGCTAGGTTTTATATCAGGAGCAGCTCTTAGAAACTTTCATAATACAAAAATGCTGGAATTTCTAATGCAGAAAGAAGAGCTACTTTCATATTCATATCCTTACAAAAAAATAATAAATCCCCTCCATTTTAACAGTTAAGAGTTAGAAAGTTAGATATCTTCAGGAAAAAAATGTTGAAATTATGAATATCAGTAAATTCATTGTTTGCTGATCTCTATCAGTGTTGTTATCAGGTTTGTATGGACAAGGCAGACCTAATAGATCCTATACTAATTACATGTTTAAGATGCTGATTGAGAAGAACTTTCACCCTAGCTGATGGGATAGTCCTATTCTTCTCCTCAGTAGGATTTCCCTCTCTCCATTTGGAGCTGTGACTGGGCCTTTGACAAATGCTCAATTTGGAGTACTCAGGCTTAAAATGGAGACTTTTAAAAATCTTTAATTGGGGCTAAGCACTAGTTCCTCATGCAGTTCATTGTTTTGCACAAGGAAGCAGGACTAAAGAGTTAACTGCTTCCAATTGTAAATACATCAGTGGCAGGCACATTACAAAGCTCTATACAATCCTGTAGAGTAAATGGTGGACAGCTCATCACAATTAGGCATAGCCATAATGAAGAGCCCGAAGAGAGAAAAGAGGGCATGGGGAAAAACAGACCTTTTACAAATGTTTTACATGAAGAGAAATTATAGCTAAAAGGGATAGTTAATTAGTTTAAAGAATAGATGGTAATGTCTTCTCTTTGAAGAAAAAGAAAACTTTGAAAGCATGGAAAATGCGTGAGTTTCTAGCTGCTGATCGGGAAAAGGAGACAACAATTCAAAGCAATACTGTACATGGGTGTTTCTCAAAAGAAACTGTGGTGGGAAGTGTGTGATCTGAGTAATTTACTCTTAGCAGAGACAGTAGGCACTGTTGTGTTAAACAGAGACTCTGCATGTAGCATTGTTTTCACTGGAGTGCATCTGTATTATTACAGGTGCTTATCAGAGATATAGATGCTTATAGTTTGCTTCCCAGCTTTGCACACCACTTAGGAAGGTGAGAACCCATCTGGCTTGTGCTGAGAAGATTGCATGGAGGAGCAAGGTTACAGTAAGGTTTTCTGTCCTGCCTTTTTGCATTGTGCTGGCTGACCAGTCACCTGTAAAAACAATGTGCATTCTGAAATATGTTATTTGGGGAAGGAATAAAGAATAGCAATAATCTGTATTATTGAACAGCAGCATGTGCAATCTAATGTATTGTGGTGCCTGTGAGAGGCAGCCTGTGGGACACTACCTGGAGATGAAGCTTTTCTAGCGTCAGTGAAGTTTGCAAGTGTCTCTTCCTACCACAACTCCTACTGTGTATATCTTGGATAAAATGGATCTGTGTGTCATTAATAGAAACACGTATGCTCCACATAGACTGCGTGTTTGTTTGGGAATGCGTATACTGGAGTAATTTCCCACCAAAGTGAGTTCAGTTTCATGTTGCTGGGATGAGCTTACTTCTACAGCTGGCTTGGCTATTTCTGTGTTACGCCGTGGTTGTTTCTGAGAATTGCAGAGTAGATGCAAATTTTATTTTGTAGTCTGGAATTTTGGAGCTATAGGTGTCACTCCTTATGACAACTATGGAAACCGTGTTTCTGGTTAGCACTGTCTCTGTCACATGGCATAAAATAGATTACGTTACAGTAGTGAATGGGATCAGATTATTATTTCTCAACTGTTGCTGCATATGTCATTATGTGTAGCATGCTTGTACTCGCAAAGAGGAAACATACTTGTAGTAACAGCCTGATTCTCTGTTGGTAAGTGTGTGACTGCTCATGGGTGACTGTTAAGGGACTGCTTTAGTCCCTTTTGTCCCAGGGAAAGAAAAATGGCATGTAGGGAAGTGAGGAGACCGGTATTGCAGTTGAGTCTACTGGCTCACCTGAGTTCTATTAATACACCTGTGACTTTGCTTTTGCAAGTTGCATACTTCTACCATCCCCCTCAGTCTCTGAGGGTAAATAATATTCAACTACGTATCCCAGGAGTTGTGATATTGCCTCAACAAGCCACAGTTTCCGTTGTGGTTTTTGTGGTTAAAGCTGGGATACGTAAGACAGAATTTAAAAAAGGACTTGGTATTAGTCTAGCGTTACTTCTATAGAATTCAAGGGCAAGACTTGTATGGGAACAAAGTTAGGCCTGGTTTTGGCACTTCAAAAAATCGGTCTTGTAAAATATTTTATTATTTTGATTCATTGTACATATTTGCTTGTCCTGGCTTTGCAGACAATGCTGTAGTAAAATGGTTGTCTTTCAGCAGCAGACAGGTTGTCTTTCTGTGCTCTGCAGACCCAAAATCAACGTTTCTCCAACTCCCCATTTCTTTAAATCCCCTCTGATAAGATCTGCTCTAGCATTTTAATATGAGCAAATAAAACAGATTCATGCCCCCAATTACGTTTGTCTTGTACACGAACAAACAGTAGAATTAGAAATTTAAAGGATGAAACCTGAGTCAGTGGCTTTATCAGGAGTTTTGTGAATATGAACCATTTAAAAATTATACTTTATTGGTACAAATGGATGTAGAAGGGAAATCAGAACCATAGAAGGCAGGTGTACTTCTGAACACTCATCAAGGCAAATGCAGGAGTGTAAAATTTTAAGTAGCGTACAAATTAGATTCTTCAGGTCTTCCCAAACACTTCTTAAATTGTATTTTGTAGGAGAAAAAAGATACATTCATATAATATAGTTTAAAAATGAAGCAAAGCAACATTTGCTGGGGTCTTGTGTTTGTTTAGATTTAATATAGGGCTGATGTAGGCTGTGGGATATCAAAAGAGAGAATGGAGGATGCTGCTAGAAGGGTAACAGACACACAATGTAATTCAGAAAGAGACTTGTGTCCCTAAAATAATATTATGCATATAAAACATTGGAAGAAAGGCCTGTGTGAAAATCTGGAAAGAATGAATAGGGTTTTGTACCACATTAATACACATAAAATCCTAGGGTAAAATAAGAAGTTAGAAGAAAATGTATTTTTCCACTCAGCCTGCTAAAAGTAAATTATTATTGCTTTCATATCTATGGTTATGTAGAGACTACAATTTCAATAATTTATTCAGCTTCTCTGCAGAAAGCTATCCTCAAGCTGTAAAAAATCTCTTTAACTCCGGTGTTTAGGTGGGTAGTGCATCCATACCACATCAGTCCATTTCTGTCATTTTACAGAAATACCCATCTCAGAACAGGAAGACTCTGAACTTCAACACAACAGAAGGAAAGCTCCTTCATACACTACATAGGAACTTGGACAGAGAACTAAACATCTTTAGAAGATCGTTTCTGTGAGATTTTTTTTTTTTTTTAACTTTATGGTTAAGCAGGGAGACAAAGTTGGAGGTGATCCAAACCCAAGAATATCTAACATAAATTACCAGGGCATATGAATAGCATATTTGAAAGAAAGAGTGAGAGATGGGAGCAAATAATGAGAAAATCTCTAAAATTTTTAAAGGTCATAGAAATACGGAAAAGTAGCAACTGAAGGAGGACAGTCTTATAATACTTCCTTGCAGTTTAAGCAAACTTTTAGAGTCTTTCCATCAGTCTCTGAAGTATATACAAGGTATTTTGGGAAGACCCCCAATCAGTCCTCTGGTAGAATCCCAATGCAAAGATGGCAGAGATGAATGGATCAGGAAAAGATTGCAAGGTCTGTGGATAGCAAAGTCTCTGCTGAATTGCATGTCAGCTATGGGCAATTGCAATGCAGAAATCTCTCCCTTACAAAGCTTTGGTTCTTCTGGAGGGTTATTTGGTAAGACTGAACAGAGCAGCCTGGCCACCTTGCCTCTCTTGTGATGGTTAGTGTGTTTACACTGTTTGTTGTATCACGCTGTGACTGTAAACCAAGCTTTTTCATGGGCTGCCATTTACATAAACAGTACTGTTCGTGTCAACCTTTGGTGTCTGAAAATGCTACCCTTGCTTGCTAGCATTTAAATGCTAGCATTTAGTGA
This sequence comes from Tringa tobata, assembly GCA_033628505.1. NCBI lineage: Eukaryota > Metazoa > Chordata > Aves > Charadriiformes > Scolopacidae > Tringa > Tringa tobata. Next base: position 17,725,206 of record JAHREE010000118.1, on the reverse strand, counting down.
GAAAATGTTCTTTGTGGCCAGGTATTTTTGTCATATCAAAATGTAACAAATTTCCTTTAACTGTAAGATTTATTCATAATTGAAAATTTGTTATTTTATCTAAAGTTTAAATGTAGTTACATATGCCGACTTAATACCACAAAATAGCCTAAGAATATTCTTAAGCAGTATGTCAGCTAAATTTTATTGCAGGTCCATTAGTATTACCATTAAGCAGCTGACTAAAGGTCATAATGAATACTTACTATTTTATATCACCCAGGAGGTACTAAGCACAGCTGGAGTCTATTTCACTACTTGAACACATATAATACTCGACAAATTGTCGATCAGTGGATATGTCCATCTTATCAAAGTATTTTGTCTGCTCAAGTATGTAAGAATTCTTCTAGTGTGCATTGCATAATAGACTGTGGGATTTTTTAAAAAGAAAGTTCTTACTAAATGGCTAGTTGTTGCAGTTCTATTTTAGGTATTGCCTATAATTTTGTGATTGCACTGGTATTTGAGAAACCCAGTCAGGTCTTACAACTGGTCAGTTTCTTGCTGACCAGTTTAACAAGTGGGAAAAAATCTATTGAGATTTCTGATGATCAAGATGATGAAAAATTATTCTCAAGATTGTATTATATTGATGCTTAGTTCATATTGTGTTTCATACTTTTCTAACCATATAATTCCTCCTAGTGATGTCAAGTTCTGCTGGAACAGCAGAAAGATTATGCCTTACTGTAATTTTTTTAACAGCTGTCACAAAATAGCCTTTAATCTTTCACAAATATTTTTACAATAGCTTGTGAAAAAATTACCAAAATAGATGGCTTACTTTACTTAATGACTTGAAATTACTTAACTTTCCTTTCATTTGTGAAGATAAATATGATTATGCAGAGTTGTGCAAGCAGGGTGGACTTGGGATCCATTCAGCTGTTATCATCCATCTAATGGGTTCTCTGTAGTTCAAAATAATTTGCAATAGGAAAGCTCTGACTTTAAAGTACTTGTTCTTTTAGAGTATTAGTTTCTGCTGTTTCCAGTGGATTTTATGAGTACACACAGCTACACAGGACAAAGGGACACCTTCTTTATGAAAAAAAAAATACTCCACTATCCTCTTGGTCCTATTTCTTTTCACTATAGAAAGTCTATGAAACTGCAGACTACATTCAATTTCACATTCATTTCAGCAGCAATGACACTGTAAACCTACTCATTTCCTACAGGGCTTTTGCAATATGTATTTTAGCACAGACATTCAGCAATGACTGACTTTTGATCTAAAATGAACTAAAAATATTTTATTCTCAAAAATTGTGTGTGTGTCTGTGAGTGAAGGAGAGAGGTTAGACCTCAGCTGTGTTTTTCCTGAGTGTCTTTTGGCATTAAATTGTTTGAAAGAGAATAATTTACTCTCAAATATGGTTATATTAACAAGGAAAAATGGGGTCATCATCTAGAAATTTACGTGGTAAGGCACTTACGTGAGTGAATTTCTCTCCTTTTTCTTTTCTTCCTAAACACAAATTTTCTTTTTCTTTTCACTTGCATCTCTTTCCTCTTTAGCCCATTAGCAGTAGGCAATCTCTTACTATTAGCAGCAAATTGTAAGGCAAGAAAGAGTGACATTTTTATGGAAGAATACCTCCTTGACCTATCAGTATAAGTAATTAGGTAATTCAGCAGCCACAGCTCAATGGGACTTGGTGTTTGAACGTTGCTACTTGCTACACCTCATCCTGACTGAAGCCTGAGAATATAACTGAGGTCATAGAAGATGCCTCAGAGGTATCTTAAATAGCAGTTAATCATAGAATCATTCAAGTTGGAAAAGACCCTTGGAATCATTGAGTCCAACCATCAACCCTACTCTACTAAGTTCTCCCCTACATCATATCCCCCAACACCACATCTAAATGACTCTTAATGCTAAAGTATGTGCTTATCAGGTGATCAACATCTCTGGTGGTGCATAGCATAGCAGAGCTACAAGTTGAAATGTTGCCTTCCCATAAAGGGAGAAAATATATGTGTCTTAGACTTAAATCTTCCTTCCTCGTCAGGATACTTTAAACTGGAATATCTTAATCTGGGGAGAATGGTGAAGCTACATTGAGATGTAAAGGAAATTGAAAAATACAGGCAGACAAATGGGAATGAAAATTGAGGGCTATTTTAAGACTACCAGAGACTGAAAAGGCTGGAAATTCTGTTCTCTATCAGACAGAAATAGAAGCCACACTTGTAATAAATAACCATTATGCTATATATACAATTATATATCAATTGAACTATAAAGTTTATACAAACTAGAAATAATGAAGTATAAAAATTGAAAAGGGAAAATAAGACATGAGGGATCCTGCTGACAAGATTAGGGACAATGGGTTTTAGAGCATATTTAGGGGGGAAAAAAAATAATCCCCAAACTACCTACAAACCCTAAGAATTGTTAGATCCCTTACTAGATGGAAACTTCTAAATTCTTACTAATGCAGAAAAAACCCCGATAGGATTAAATATGTGCTTACTCTCCCTTTGGAAAGAAACATCGTATTGCGTCCAAATACCATATCAATGCAATGAGCTACGTTAAAACCAATGTTTAGCTAGTTTGAGAAAGTTTAGAAAATGAATTTTTTTATTATTTTTTTTTTTTAGTTCGAGCAGGCTTATGTGACCTTAGTGCAAGAGTCCTAAAGGACTTTGCTGAGATGATTTCCTGGACAACCTGTTGATTTTTTGTTAAAGCATGTGACTTTGTGCATATTTTAAATCACGGGTGGTATTATTGTGCTAGTGTTCAGAACTGCAAGCAGAATGGGTTTGATTTGTACAGATTAGTCAGATTGCTATTGATTGCAGGTAAACTAATGGAAAAGCTGATAGTGAATTCAATAGACAAAGAATTACGGAATGGAAGCCTAATTAATGGCTGTCAACATAGTTTTATGATGAAAAGATCAAAGAAGCTTTCAGTTTTCTCATGTGACTACAAGTCTAATGAATGCACTGTGTAGACAGAGTGTTTAGACTTCAAAAAACTTTTGATGCCATATTGGAATTAAGAGGAGCACTAGCACTTCACGCTGTCACTGCAGTACCTAACAAACTGAAAATGGCCTTACTGGCAGATGCCAAAGAGCAGTTTTCAGTGAAGAGCCCTTACTGTGTGGGACGTTTCCAGTGGCATCCTACTAGGACTGATTCTGTGTTTGTTGTCATCTTCAGTGACTGGACACCAAGCCACAACAATTTACTTGGCTAAGAACACTTCTGGACAAAGATTAGTGGTAAGTTAGGAGGGATGGCGTCCTCAGGTTTTTATCACTTCATATCACATAGACTCAACCTTCTTGGACTAAAATACATTTTGACACACCCAAGTATAACGTTATACACACAAGACAAGTGTCAACAGAGATGGCAAATGCATCCTGTAAAACAGTCATTGTCTTAAAAGATTTTGAGATCACAGTGCCAAGACTGCTGAACTGGAGCTCCTAGGGAAATGCCGTGCTCAGAAAGGCCAGTGAGATCCCTGGATGTTTAAATGGTTTTAGTGGGATGGGAAGTGATTTTTTTTTTTTTTTTTTTTTTTTTACCTCCTACAACATACTAAGTGTTTCTCTATCAATACTTTGCTAACTCTTCTCCTGCAGATTCTTCATGTTATCTGTAGAGGCATTCTGTCTTTGTCATTGTCTTTCCTGCTTCTTTATTTCATTGTTATAGGCAGAATGTTATGTAGCAGAAAAACTAAGGTACACAAGCAATTTCGTAGGAAAAAAAGTAAATACAGAAGGATTTCCCTGGGATGAAGGCAGTAAAGGAAGACTCACATGTCCTCATTTCACACAGCTTTTCTGTGTGACTTTGGGCCATTTTTAACGGGAAAGGGAGAGGAGGAGAGGAGGTTCTAATCTCTACTAGAGAGATTTCCTTTGAGACATTGTAGAAATCATACTCTGTGCTTTGGCTTCCAATTTGTAGAGTAAGACTAAGACCAATGCCTGTTCCCAGTCCTGGAGGCAGTCTGAAGGTGAACACGTTAATGACAGTGTAAGAATACTGCAGCAGTGAGCACCTTGGGAAAACCTTTTGAGTAAATGAGGCAAATGTATTATGTAGGGGTATATAAATGAATCTGCTAAGAGGAACCTCTTCCTTATGAATGCTGGAGATGAATACCAGCCAGTCCACCTGAAATCTGACTGCAAGCTTGTTTTAAAGATATTTTTAAATGCTTAAGACTTAATTTTGAATGTGTTTTTATTTGTGTATTCATAGAAGTGCTTTAGTTCCATTTAAGCATTGGGTATCTATTTACATTCAATAATGTATCAGTCCTTTATTAAATATATACTCTGAGGTCCTAAAATACTGGCTCCAAGTAGCAGTTCTACATTCATGTATACTTTATCTCTTCTAAAACATTTAATTCTGTGTAAAACATTTAAGTCTCTTGCTTTCTGTAAGTACTGTGGTAGCCATGTGCATGACTAGAGAAGACAATGATTAGCTGTTTATTAAGATGTTAATTAATATTTTAAAACTCAGTCTTTTTAAGTGACAGATGCAAAGACATCTTCATACAAAAGTGTTTTTGAACTAAATATAGTTTACTGAAAGACAGTAAGCCTACATACATTGGAAAACCAGAATAATGCTCAAAGTGGTCAAAATAAAGTATGTATTTGTTTTAAAAAAATTGTTTACTGTTAAAAATGCTAACATTCATTTCTTGCTTGTAGCCAGGATTGTCCTATTAACATTTTTCCCAAATTCTTTGCAAGGTGTAGTAGCTAAGTCATTCGATAGCTAACTGACAATAATTAGCCTATTACGATGATTAATGCTTATTCAGGACATTTAATTTGCATGCTATAAGCATGGTGAGACAGCTAATTTGAAGTTATGCCAAATGCAGTATTACTTTTATATACAACGTTTGTTTGGCTTTCTAACCATAAAATAATTGACAAGAATAATCATAGCTGTGGATGTTAGGTCAGCAAGTTTTCATTTCTCCTTTTAATAACAATGATATGTTATTTAGTGAACCAATTAGCAAGGTAAACTTTACTTGCATTAAAAAATGCGTAAGGCTAAGGAAGAATTTCTAAATTGTAGTTAATGGAATGTCAACCAAGATGCATATTCTGTCATTTTCGCCCAGGTGAAAACCATCTGTCCTAGACAGATAGCATTTCTCCAACTCTTCACAAGGAAGAAGGATACAAGGTCATTTTTATGCACGTTGTGATCAGGATTCTCTTTATATATTTATATTTTTGATTTATGAAAGTCAATTAAACTACTAGGCCTGAGCCGTAGGTTCAAATAAATAGACAGTGAAAGAATAAATTTCTTTAATCGTGGCTATGACAAGCCTTCACTTTTTTTACTCAGGAAAAGCCTACATCTCGCATCTTGTTTGGCATATTTTGAGGGGCAAAATTTTTTTGCTGCTTCTGATTGCCCAGGTTCTTTGACTCAGATAGTAGAGCACATGTTAAAATATGATGTTCTTCAACAAAGACTTTAGTGTCCCTGGATTTGAAACTGAAGTCTCCTTAAATGTGCTCCAGAAGAATAAACCAATAGGGGAAACACATAGGGGCTTGCAGCAGAAAGAAAATGTCTGAAGTTGTGTTTGGAAAGCAATCTGATGCCTTTGGAAGATAAGGGAAAGACAGGTTTCTTTACAGTAACTGTTGACATTTTCTGTAAAGTTTTTCTTAGGTTTCAGCCTTTGAGACAGAACACATTACAAAAATCCATGGACATCATAGAAAAGTAGACCACACATCTAAATCCATGTAATAGTCAAACCTATAGTCCAGTCATCTCTGCTTAATGAACAACTCTGGTTGTTTCTACAAAAGGTGTTTCTGGCTGTTCCTGCCAGGTAAGCAAATGGCAGTGACTGTGGGTCACTGATGGGAAACAGAAGAATCTATCTTTTGTGAAGTGCCCTAATTTTTATTTTTTTTTTACCATCTATCAAACTGAAATTCGAAATACCTGGGATATGTTGCAGGATATTTGTTCTTGTTCATGCCATTGTTTCCTCAAACTGCTGAGAAAGCAAAGTGTCTGGATGCTTTCTGACTCTGAGGAATAAGAGGAGGAAGAGGCAATTGTTCTCCTAGAGGTGATGACAAAACCTAAAGTCTCTGTCACTTGCCCAGGGTCCTTTTAACCTTTTGTTATTTGGAGGAAGCTGGCAGTCTGTATTAATCTGTATAAAAATAGTGGACCTATTTCTGTCCACTTGATCTCCCCTACCCTGAAATGATCACAAGCCAGTAGTGCTGACTATAGCCTGCATTTATCCTAGCACTCCCACTTTCTTGCTGGAGCACAGTCATAGCATTTGCCTCTCTCTTGTAAGGAGCCAATTAGTGTGTCCTGGATCGAGGTAAAGTAGAATAGAGTGGTTATGTCAGTACTAGTAAACTAAGCAAGGCCAGGCACGGACTCGAATACAGCACGACAAGCATTCATAGGGCTTTGCTGCTGCCAGGTTTATGGCATGATTTTTGTTGATGCCAACTAGCCCACTCTTTGATGATGCCCAGTTGGGGCTCAGGCATCTGCCTAGGCCAGAGACTGTTTCTAATAAGCAGGATGAATGAGGGCTGCCCCCGTGGTGGGGGTAGGAAGAATTTGGCCCACAGACAGGAGTTATGCCACACCACTTAGGCCTTTGTCCCTTTTTGTTTGCAATTACAGCCATAGAGAAATGAGAAACTGTTCATTCTCTTTCTCAGGAAGAACACAGGGAATCACTGGTTATCCACCACCTACTTAGATCCTCTTTATTTTATTTTTCTATTAGCTTCTCCCAGTACTTCATTAGCACTTTTGTAACTTAGAGGAGTGTGGGGACCAATTTAAAATCCATTGAAAGAGCCTTTAGCGTTCTGTAGTGGATCCTGGATCAGGGCCAGGGTGAATAAACTGTTAGTGGCAAGTTTACAACAGTGCTCCCATTGTGGCTGCCACTGCTGGGGCTTACCAAGGTAGCTGAAGATTTTAACTAAAATGACTTTGCAGAAGAACCCTGTGACAAGCTGTATGTTCTCATTGGGAACTGTTCCCAATTTTTAAAACTAATTGTAGTTCCCTGTCCTGTCTGCTAGGCTATCATATACTCTTCGTATAACACAACGAAGCTTGAGAGAGAGCATTTTTTGGCTATGCTGAAGCTCCCTCTGTCTTTGTAGTCTAGCTAATCTAATCAGAGTTTAATTTGCCTCTTATTTATTAGCTCCGTATTCAAACACACACAATGTAGCTGTTTTGTGAGCTCACTTCTGAAATAGATTACAGCACGGTTAAAAAAAATTAGCCTCCTAGCATTGCATGTATATCCACTTAGTACTACAGTAGTCATGCATTAAAAATACTTCTGACCTGGTATTACCAGGGAAAATTAACTGTAAACTGAAAGGAAAAGTGGCACATCACACTTCAGTCTCAGTGCTAGTCTTTCAGTCTTGGATTTATTCAGATCTACTGGCTGAGTAATTTAAGTACATTAGTCAGTAATTCGGTTCTTACTCGTTCACGGGCAAAAATCATCATTTTCTTAGTTTGATAAAAAACGTTCTGATGGAAATGTAAATCTTCAGAAAAAGCGCCAGCATGGTTTTGAATAGTCCATTGCATTGGACCTAAGACTACCCTAATTGAGGCAAAGCTCCCAGTAAAATGAAAACAATGAAACATGCTCCTGTGAGAGTAGTTCTTTAAGAAAATAAGTATTAAGTTCTACCTATGCTGGTAGTTGGAAAGCAATAAGGTTGCACTAGTAATGGATAAATCAAACCAATGAATTCTTGCAACAAATTAATTTTTGAAAAAAATGAAACATTTCATGTTTGAAACATGTTGAAACTCGGAAAGTAGGGTCCACAGGCTTTCCAATGGAGGAATTTTTTTGTTTTGTTACAGATGCGATCATGTGTAGTTGGGTTTCACTGTTGTTTCATTGTTGTTGAAAACTTAGCTTAAACTTGCCCTTTTGGAACTTGGAAGCGTCTCATATAGTTGTGCAGCCTTGAATTTACCATACACAAACTAAAAATCCAGTAATGTGAAAGTTGCAGTGATGATTTGCCAGTAACCGGTGACTTGTAACTTACAAAATATTTTTTCACTATTTCAGTTGTGGTTTGCTACATTCTGCTCTCCTCTTTTTAAATACCACATAAAGGTCCCTTGTTGTTTGTGTATCACTGATACAATTCTTTTGCAACAGAAAAACAAAAGAAGGCACGAGTGCTTTGAATAGAGGATTCCTGATTGATAAGCTAGTTGCAGCCAAACCTGCTCTGGCTAATTGTCTTTCAAATGCCCTCATTAATCAAACAGAGGAGTAACTCTGACAGGAGGGCTGTCACTGGTTTCATGATTTCCTACCACTCACCTCACAGTGTGAGACCTGGCTCCGTACCCAAATCATGGCCTTTAAAGCAGTTTTAATGCCTGCTTGCTGCAGAGCACACCTGGCTTTGGTGGGATGGGGGCCTGCCCAACTCTGAGGCATGATCTATCCCAGGAGACCAATTTAGCAGTTATTTAATGATTCATAGCTTGATGTCTGGAAATGAGTGCTCCACACGATAACATACATAAACAAATTTAATTAGTTTTTGCCTTTTTTGCATAAGTAGCCACCAGTGTATTAAAGCTGCAAACAGACCAGGTAGGCTGCCTGGAAAGTCATTGAAGCTGGTTAACAGCCGATCTTTGAAAAAGATTACGGCGATATCTTTCATCTACTGATAGTCTTGGATGTCTGTTTGGTCAGGTCCTGAAGTTGCTGGGTTAGCTTATTAAGAAGGAGCTAACACAATTATCTTCTACCTAGATTACATATCTACAGGAAAAAATGCCAGTCTTGTTTGCTTCCATTCAAAACCTACAGAATGTAGCATTTTCTTGAAATTGTTTTAAAAAGACGTTTCATATATTGTCTGTTTGCAGTCTATTCCACGTATTATTCAGTAAACCTCAACCTAGGTTATTGGTCAGATATAGGGATTTTATATTTTTGCTTTTTCATTGAACATACATGAAAACATTGTAAAATTATTTCCAGCTGTGCATGCTAAAAAATATGGTGAAATATTTAATGCTTAAGAAAACAAATTGAAAGTTTAAGGGACAGAACATTTTTTTGGGGTGTTTTTACCTTGTTTTGCAACATTGCATAATTAACACTAGTGATGTATGAAGTGTATGGGTATTTTGTTTCTCTGCTATTAAGTGTTTCTTATACTCCGTGGAGCAAAATTCTGGACTTGATAGTCCAGAATAATGTGTTGTTGTTCTCTTAAGCAATATAAGTGAATATATTTTCTCATGAACAAAATGTTGTATTTTGCATATATTCATATTAAGTGAAATTCTGACTTCAGTAAAATTTCATAGGGCTGAAAATTATTCAGTGAAACATAGAGAACATTTTTATACTTGAGGGATCTTATGAAATCTAGACAGCAGAACAATATGGATCATCTTTTCCTCTTCATTTGAGAATAGCTTCCACCCACCAACTGCAATACTTATTCCTAAGAGAGGTACTTTTTTCTTTAGTAGGGCAGTTTGGTCATAAATTTTTGCAGATCTTGGTTTTAGATTGTAAACTGCCTAAACCAGACACTTTGCTTTCCTGAGCATGCACAGGAAAATCATAGCATGGAACATGTCAGTTCAGGTATCCTGCAGTCATCGATTTATAAACAAGCTTGATCTCAGACTTGAGCAAGGGGGACCAAACCTTGATTTAGGATGATATTTTACTCTCCATGAGTGAAATCCCATCTCCAGCAAGTTCAGTGGAAACTTTGCTATTGGTCCATTGCAGTGGGGCCAAGTTTTATTTCACATCTTTACTTTTGTTGAGGTATGGCCAACATGAAAGCAGTTTGGACTGGGAGAGAAGATGGGGACTAGGGACAAATTGCTTTTGACCTTTTTCTTTTAGAAATTTAACAGAGACCATTAGCTCATTTGTGCCAGTACCTCCCAACACCCACCAGAAGAAGTATTTTCTCTGAGTCACTATTAATTTTCTATCAAGACATTTTATTTTACTATGAGAGCCAGAGTTCCAAGTGGTGTGATTTATAGGACACGTATACCTGGGCAGATACTGCCTCCTCTTTTCTCTTTTCAATAACCCAAAATGAAGAGCTTTACAAGGATATGTAAAAGACTAGGTACCTGCTTCTAAAATTTGACTAACTTTCACCAAACCAGTAGAACGTGGGTAAACGTTTCCAAATGCCCATTATTAATTTTGTGGACTCATTGAATGCCTTTAAGTTGTGCTCTATGGACACTCATGAGGATTTCTAATTAAGTGTCGCCATGCCCCCTATAGATTTACTTTCTCAGGACTTTATATATTGGTAATAAAAACTTGTCCTGCTGTGAAAGGTCTCACCATAATGGCAAAATTATTATTATTTTTCCTGCATTTGAAAAGCAATTCTTGCATCTTGCCCCCATCCTCCAGACACGTGGTCTTTATTTTTTTGCTGTGCATAATACAAACACAATACTTTGGTGGGTTTTTCAAACGGAAATTTGTAGGCCATTAACTACTACTGAATAGAGAGTGTGAAGGGGAATCAAACCTAAATTCATCTTTAAGAATAAAGCTATGAGCAAAATAGTTGCTGCTTTTCTTAAGTAAAATATTTGATGGCCTATTAGAGCTCAGAGAATATAACACCTTTTCTGAGAGAGAGAACAGAGATGAGGGATTTGGGAACATGTAGGAATGATATACCTTAAGACAAAGGAGCAATTTTGTCAAGTTCAGTTGTTAACTTTAGTCAAACTTAATTGTATACACTTCCAATCTACTGTAGTTTATTGTGGGCTGTACAGTTGCAGTAACTGTTATCTGGCTGCTTGTGCTGACCCCTGGCAGACTTAGGCTATAGGGACTTTGCTGGGAAAAAACTGTCTGCTTCTGCCTCTCTTGTTGGCTTTTTCAGACCTGGATTCCTATAATCGAGATGGCTCTTTAAGATACAGTGAGGATTCAAACTTTGTGTTTAAGTGTTTTTTCAAGAGCTATGAGAGCTCACAACATTTTAAGACTTCAGGTATGGGTTCTTCAGACCTTGGTCTGGTGTGAACAGAAGCTCTTTCAGGCTTGGTCAAGTTTTGTGTATGTTGAATTTGGCCTATAGGTCTGTTAAAGGAGCACAGAGATTATTATTATTACACAGGAGCAGCTAAATAGGTGATACAGTGTCTGATCACTTTTGAGACTGGCCAGAGCCTGATCCTCAGAGGTAGTGCAGGTACCACACTGACAATCAGAGGTTGCTCTATCTGGTACTTAGGTAGGTTTCTGACTGCTTTGTAGGCTGCATTGTGGAATGGTGCTTGATAGCACTGACTTCCATGTAACGGGTGATGTTTTCAGTATCCAGAGTTTATTTAGTTCTGTCCGGTCTCCTAACTTCAGCATGTAGTGGTAGTGATTCCCCATGATAACTTGCAGCCAGCTAAATAAAACATTTTCTTGGGAAAGAAATTGTTAGTGATTTATGTTTTAGATCTGTCTGTAGAATATTTGCTGAGTTTGTTGTTGAAAAAAACACCTTGGTCTTCTCATTTGAGATCAACCATGGACATTTCAGCTAAGCCTGTGCTTAAATACATTCCTTTGTGGGCCTGTTATTATGAATCATGACCAAAAAAATTTGAGAGTGCTTCCCTAGAAGTACTGCTAAGTGTACCATCTGATTGCAGGTGGTTAAGCCCAATGGTATTTAAAATGTGCTAAAATTCAAGAAGTGAATGGGAAATGATAGATGGCAGGTCCAGTTTCAGTTAGACGTCTAGAGCTGGCATTACTCACAGCTTTGTGCATGCTGAGGTTTGAGTTCTGCCTTTGCGTGAGCAGGAGAGAAGAATCTGCCCCAGTGTAACTGCAAGAAGATCAGTAATCAGATACCTAATAACTTGACTGACTGCTCTAGGCACATTTTGGAGCAAATAGATTGCACTGTAGTAACAGTAAAGAGCAATATTGTACGTTAGGCAGACTGAAATAAATGAGTAGAGTTGAATGAAACAGCTGAAGTTTTTGATTGATTTAGCTGGTGATGTGCCAGAATTTATTTTCTTTATTTAGTGATAATAGTTGTGGTGTATTAAAAATGCACAAGATAATAAAGCAGCTCTCGTTAGTAGTAAAGAGTATTTCATCTTAGCTTTATTTTTGTTTTTCTCATTTTGTTTTTCTTGTATGCAATTTTAACGCTATTCTTAAGTTATTTTGTTAACTACAAAGTTTTTTTAAAAACAAGAACAAAACATCCAAAATATACACAAAGTAAACAAGGTGGTAATATAATACTCAAAGAACATTTTATGTTTATGTTTTACAGAAACAACGTTGCTAGATCCTGTGAGAGAGAGAGACGAGGTGGGAATACATCGGCGGAAAAAGACATATACGGTAAGAATTTGTCATTAAAGTAAAAACATATAGGACTGTCTTTTAAGTTAAATGCTGATGGATCATGAATTAGATTCCATTTAAGGGCTTGTTTAGCCTTAAGGTATAGAGTATATCTGTGAGTACAGTGCTAATGGTGAGTATTGCTCTCATGGATCATCTGTCAAAAAATAATAATTGAAAGGACCTTTCTGAATTTGTAACATTAGCTTATCCCATGGGAAAAATGCATAGCTGGAAGACTTCTGCTATGGAAGGGAGACATATAGAACAATTTCTCTCTCTTTTGATGGTGTCCTGTACTTAATTTCTATGTTGCTACGAAGTTATGAAGGTTTAAAACTAAAAATTGAAATTTCATGTCAGACTGGTGAGCAGAAAAATATAATTACTGGTGAGAGATGGTTGTTGCATTTTGGTTTACAATAATAAAAGTATTTGTACTGAAAGTGCTACACTGATGGATTCAGAAAAGTTATCTTGTGGAAGACAGCTCTGAATAGGACAGAACAAACCAAAGCATTATAACTGCAGCAGAGTCAAACTTGGGTTTGCCTTTTAATTTTATTTTCCTTTTTGGTGTTAACTTATTGGCTTGAAACTGCAACTGATTTACACAAAAACAGTGTTTTTATAAGGGACGGGATTGTGAAAGTCAATTGAAATATAATCTGGGATTTTGGTGTGAAAATTCCAGTTTCAAGGAACAGACACTTAAGACTGCTAATTTGTCAGAGGTGCTGGGTTTGAGCTCTGAAAATTGTGGGTGAAATTCAGATGTCTTCACCAAGATATCAGAAATGTAGATATTGAAGTCTGAGGGAGTCACCCTAGATTCGCTTTACAGTCAATTGAGGAAAAATGAGCACCTTCAGAGAGTGATTCATCTCAGCCTAAAACAGGCAGGTCAGACAAATTGCCCCCTGGAGATGCCTGTTTCTCTCCATTGACTGTAGAAAAGCCTACAGTGACAAACTCAGAATGAAGCGTCTAACCTTTTGATGTCCAAAGCTAGGTCAGATGAATCTCACCATGTATTAATAAGTACAGGCTCTGCTAGCAGTACTAGTGTTGAATAACAGGTCCCTCAGGGGTACTCCAGTGGGGCTGTTTCTGGAGGGGACTGAGAAATCCTGGAGGTCCCCAAGCAGAATGATCCCAATGATGATTTTAGCTTTTGTTTTCTTTTTAGATTTATCGGTAGTAGGTGGTTTTATTTTAAATGGGAAAAGAAAATCCTGGTGTTTTTTCCTGTGGAATCTTAAAAAAGAAGGTTTATTGTATTCTGTTGAGTGTTAAAAGTTGCTGTGAGACTTTTTAAAAGCAGATGACTCTTTATTACATGTTGCCCAAATTTCCTTACCCCCTTTGTTGTGTTCCAGAGTGTAGATAGTGGCTACCCTGTTAGGCTGATAAACATAGCGGAAGTGACAGGGAGTTTTTTTAGAAGGCTTGGAGAATGTCTGCAAAGTTGAATGTCTAACTACACTTGTAATTAAAATCCTTGCTGTATTTCAGAAAACACTTCTGTTTTAAACAATTGAGAAGGATATGACAATGAATGGAGGTGCTGTTTCATATAACATTTGCTATTAACACAGTTAATCCAGGAAGTATATAATGTTATGAAAATATTTAGAGAAAAGTTGTTGATGTGTGTAGTTTACAAATTTAAAAACCAAGAAGGATCAGAAGACCTTTGTTTAAAAAGGAAATGGCCTGAACATTCAGCTGTACTGCGACAGATTATTTTCAACCTTTTAGGTCACAGGATACTTTTCATGCTGGACTACTCTAAATACAAACCAATTTGAACATGACAGGAGCAAGAAAGCTTTTTGCTTCTGCCAGAAATCCCCAGATATGGGAGGATGGAAAAAGTCCCAGTAGTATCTACAACTTCTTTTATATTTTCTGTTGTTCAGAGAACCTGCCGAGCATATAATAATTAGAACTTTGTGCTTGAGGTTATACTGGTTCAGTGAATTTATACCTGAGCTGATGTTTTCAGTTACAGACTGTTCTGAATTTTCTGACAGTCACAGATGGGGCAAAGTGGCTCAATGGTTCAACATATTTGTAACCCTCCATCGTTTTTTATTATTTTTTCGTGTTTTGACAAATTCTAAAATTAGAACATAGATTGTTCCAGTATCTTGACTGTACCAGAGGATATTTTTTTTTTTTTAAGAAATAAATTTTCAAACAGACATATAGGAAGAAAGCATAAACTTTTACAATTCTGGAAAATACACATTTGTACATTCTCTTGCTGATATGTCCACAAACTAAGTCCCTTCTTATTTAAACATTGCCCAATATTACCTGCTATGCCAAAAACTTTTATGGAGAAATATGTGTATGAGTTTAGCTGCTTGTAATTTACCAAGAAAACAAGAGGAAAATGCATAGAAGGCAGGCTTCATGCTTTGAATCAGATTTGTGCACTGACCTCAGCAATGATTGGATCTGTAAACAGACAACATCAGTAAACATTTCTATATATAATTTTAACCAAGCATGTTGAATAATAATCTGTATCCCTCTGAATAATCCTGAAATAAGGTAGTTTTGAGCACGTGCCAGGAGTTGTGCTCATGTCACTAATTGATCTTGTGCGTACCAGTTGAAATAGGGAGTCCCAGATTTCAGTGAGGAAGACTTGCTTTAGTAAATATGCTCAACAGTATCATCTCTGTACAGTGCACCTACATTTACTTTTTAATTAGATCTGTGCTAAGTCCTCAAAAACAATCTTTGAAGGCTGTTCCTCACTCTTGTCATCTCTCTTCATTGAATATGAATAGCCATAAAAAGAAGTAGAATAGAACTCAACCTCTTCTGTGTAAAAGCCTTAAGAACAGATAAAAGCTTGACTTTAATACATATATGTGATAATATTGCTGTTATAAGGCACCGTTTGATTGCATATACAAACTGAAATACCGCCTGACTCTCTAATTTCTGTTATTGAATTTATTTCTTACCATGCACAGCCTTCTAAATTAATGGGGAAAACCTTTCATCAGAAAAATGAACAAAACTGAGTACATTAATGTTGTGAAAGAGCAAACTTCCCTGTACTTTTGTGGTCATTACTATTTGCAATCTGGAGGCAGGTAAAACTGTTGAAATAAGACCATTACTTTTAATGTAAGTGAAAACTGAGGGAGTGGGATAATTCTTTCAAGAGTGTGATTCATATAAGAGTGGAGAAAGGCATTTTACCTTAACTAAAAGTCAGGGATTGTCTTCTCTAGATTGGGATGGCTGACAAGTAGTTTTATGTACTTATTTTCAGCTTGGTTTACTTGGAGCCTAACTTACTTACTTGCAAAATGTTTATATGGAAACATATAGTGGAGCCTTTCTAGCTACTCTGAATTTCAACGTAGTGGTAGTCTTGATGGTTTTCTTTGAGGTCTGCCATGATCAGAAAATGTCTATATTCTGAGTTTTACTGAACATATTCCTGAATTAAATTACAGAATAATCACAGTGCTGTTATGTTTTGAAAATAATATGAATTTGAGGGGTTTAAGAGGTGTTTCAGGTCCTGATGCCCAGTGAAGTTTCTCAGGCTGTTGAAAGGGTAGTTTGAGTAACTGTCTTGATGCAAGGGCATAGTCTTTGCCCTCACAGGAATTATGACATGATTAGCCTGTTAAGAAGGCTGTGACATCGCTAGGAAAAGTATTTCTTTGTTGTGGACCATCCAAGAATTAGAATATTCGTCATTTTGAGAAAATACTTATTGCTGTTGGTTTCACCAGAAAGTCTGGTCTTTTTTTGGTGTTGCTCAATGTTCTGTTGATGGAATTTTTAAAAATTCTTCTGTGTGTATTCAGTGACTGCACGTGATTATTTTCTGATAAATTCCTTTTAAAATACTTCTTTCAGTGGATTTATCTCTATCGGTTTATGACAAAGAATAATTTCTTATGTTTAGCAGTAAGAGTATTCTGGGTGTAGAAATGGAATGCTCAGACTTGCAAGGTTACCCTGGAAAAATTGGATATAGCATGACTGCTGGCCTAATTACCTTGTTCTTGTTGAATTCAAATTCTGACATTGGTAACACAGTGACTCAAACACACATAATGGAAATTTTCTTGAAGAAAGAAGACAAGAAGTGAAATGGAATGACATGCAGCTGCTCATGTTAGTCATTCTAGCGAAGGCGGTAGTTGAATGATGACAGTCTTCATTCTAAGCCTCATAATTTTCTCTAAGAGTACTTTTATATTAGTGTTTTACTTCAGGTGAAAAGTGCACTTCAGTTCTCCCTTGCTCTGCTTTGGTAGTAGTAAGGAAGTCCTGGAAGTGAAAGGCCCAGCACATCCATGTGGGTGTCAGGGCCCCAGATCCTGTTGCAGTCAGGTGTCAGACTTTCTCTGTACAGTACTGCCTTTTGTGCCTCATAAAAGGAATGCAATAGAAAGTGAGCTTCTAGCATTACTAACTTACCAAACGCATTTTGTTTTGCTTCAAACACCACCTACCTTGGTTTTATTTTATGTCCTTCTCCTCATCTTAACAGACTTGTCATTCATTAACACGTGTCCAAAATACATTTCCAAGTGAGCTTTGAAAAAAACCATCATCATTCTCTGGGAAAAAATTTGAATGCAAAGTTGATTTATTGCAATGTTTTTCTTGAACATCATGGCCTAATTTCTGTATAAAGTTGCTGCTACGGCAAAATTTTGCTGTACGTTGCCATGATGTTAGATGAAGACTTCAATAGCTGAATATAACTGAATATAAGCTGGATACAACTACCTATAATGAGAGTAATGGAAATGGGCAAACACTGCCAATATAAAACAGAAACAAGATTTTGGCTGGGAAGAGCAGTAATTCCTTTAAAAATAGATGTTTTAGATATTTAATGACCTCAAACTTCTGTCTACCTGACAAATATAATCTAATGCTGTCTAGAGCTCTTGACCACCTTTGCTGTTTGTAATAAGGGAGGATCAATTCCCTCATCCATAGGCACAGTGTGAGTTGTAAGACATGTCAGTGTCATTCAGGAAGCCCTTGTGATAAACACTTTGACTAGTAACTGGTGTGGTAGGGTGTAGAGAATCTTGGCACTGAAATATACCTATGGCCTTTTATGCAAAGCAGAAAAGTTTTCTTGCACTACATGAGTGTTATGAGTATTTCCAATTTGTTGGAGTTTTCTGAGAGTAATGGTGAGAGGTGAGCAGAATCGGTTTGTTCCCCAGGAAAACGGTCAGTGTCTTTTTCTTGTCCAGCAATGTGAAAGGATGACAATTTAGGTGCTTCTTATTGGAGTGGTCTTCATCAAAGAGAAGTCAGCATAAGTCCAAGCTATCAGTCCTTTAACACAGAAACTTTTTGTAGGACCTCACTGCATATTTCAAAAGGTTTAAGCGTGTATTCATATAGTCATGTATACAACTCTGTATACATAACATTTCACCTTGGACTGGAGAAAATGAGCCCATAGCCACATATGGTACAGACCGGACAGATTTGAAGAGCAAAACTTCATAAAATTGCAGTAGCTTTTTAAAGTTGGAACTGCCACAGGCAGAAATGTCTCTCTTTGCTTTAGCAAAACACTGCTGGGCCTTGGAAATAGTCTGTCTGCACCGGTAATTTATCCACTAATGTGTTGAAATAGCTGAGAAATAGCGTTGGTAGTATTTTTTGAGGTAGAGCTGATTTGTGATAGGAAATGAGATGCAAGTCACCTATGCCATTCAAGTCTTTATAACACTCCTTTCTTGCCTGCATTGATCAGCAATTAAGATACCAGTATTTGAATTCATGGCTAAGTCTCTGCTGAGATCAAGAGAGTCATGCCAGCCTTTCCCCTGTTCTGTGTGTGTGCAGACTGAGTTTGTTTAGGAGATTTTCTTCCCAACTATGTCTAGAAGTTCTTTGGAAAAAGGAAATACAATAATAGACTCTAAAATGATCATAAGGATTGAAAGCATACAAACCACACTCTCACAAAAATACCAAATTTGAATGCTTGGTAAATAATTTTCTAGGCCAGCAATAATTTTATATTTTCAGAATTGACAAACTAGTACTTCATTCAGATTTGGGTTTGAAAATTCAGTTTGGACCTAATATTGAGGTTGTTTTTTTTTTTCTTTAATCATAGAATAGAACCATAGAAGATCTCAAGTTAGATGGACCCGTAAGGATTATAGAGTCCAATTCCCTGTTTCTAGCAGGGCTAGAAACGGGCTACGACTAAGTGTTGTCCAGATTTAGCTGCAGTTTTAAATCACTGCATGCTCTGAGTTTGCCAGTGAAATGCTAAGTGTCAAACACTATGTGTCTGTGTGTAGCCTTCAGTTTGACATGCTGTCCAGAAATGGAAGCTGCTTGCTATGACAAGGTCAGGTTGGAAAGGTGGCCACATTCCTTGAATAAGAAAGATAGAAGGCCCAAAGCATGCAGTTTCATTAGACAGCCCAGGCCTCTCTTCTCACAGGAAAGAAGGGAGAATGAATGCTATGGAATTTCAAATAACTATTTCAGTTCTTTGGTAGCCTGGAAAATGGTACTCTTGGGCAATATTCTGTTAATGACCACTACTGGGCCAGATGTTCAGCACATGTAAATTAGTATATTTCCCTTGACTTCAGTGGAACTAGGCCAGCTTATACCACCTGAGGATCTGTCCCCTCAGCTTTATTTCTAAACCAGTAGTGATTTTTAGATACGGAGACGCAGTATTATCTGTCATAGTTCCAGATTCCAGCAGAGGGGAAAAAGAAAATTAATGTTTATTTTTACCTCATCAAGGTGAGAACAGATTAAACTATGACAAAGAATCAAAGTAATTCAAATAATCAAATTTCAGAACGCTAAGTGTAACAGAATTACTTTGTTTTGCAGGGGGTATTTTCTTTGTCAAAATAAAACTTAAGAATTTCTACGTAGCTGGCTAGTTCTCAAAGCTTCTGATATCACTTAGGCCAGTGGAGTGAAGTGAACATATTAACATGAAAAAGATCCCAACTTTTTGTTGCTTGTTGTTGAGATTATTTTTTTAAATTAAGACGGACTCATGCAGGGGCTGTAAGAAATGGGATGAGCTCTGTGAACTGGGTGAGTTCCTTCTGCCTTTCTATTCTGCTCCCATTCAGCACTTATAATGGTAATGAAGTCTAATTACAAATGCATGTGACTGCCTGTTGTAATCTGTCAGTGTGTTTCTGAAAAACCTTGTGCCAGTTCAGTATTGGTCATTAGATAATAAGGATTGATAAAACGTAAGGGGCAAAATGTTAAAAATGCTACTATCGATTAGAACGCACCTTAATAATGAAACCATGGGCCTGGGGACGAAAGCCATGGATCATTTTGACAATTCAGCCTTAGATTGTGGATGAGACAGAGTGGGGACAATTAATCCCTCAGAGCCACAAATCACAAATAAAGTAGTTGCAGCTCATTACAACCTGACCTTGCTAAACGGCCTTGAAAACATAAGTGACCTTCTAGTATTTGAAAAGATTACAAAGCTCTATTGAGAAATATCTTTCTTTTTTTTTTTTTTTAAATGTTTGGGAACCACACAATTGGATTTTAACAGAACTATCTTGATGAAAGAAGCTTTTAACTTCACATTTTTCATGAACCAAATTACTAGCATCTCATGGAACTGATGGCAATACTGTAGGGGAATGTTCTAGAAAGATGTTAAAAGTCAAAAGTCTTGCTCTGTGCAATTAATCGTTGGAAGATTGTGCTACAATAGCTTTGAAGAGACAATAGTTTCAATGAACTATCTGGTAATTCCAGTTAGGGGTTTTATAAATGATATGGCATTACTGGAGCGCACTGCATAATTACAGGAAACATACTCCTTTGTGCATTGCAGCCAAGTCCAATCCTAAAACTTGGGACTATGTTTAGCAAAGTATTTAATGAACTCTCCTCATGTTCCCACCTGAACTGGGAATAAGGAGAGAGCACGTGTTTTGCATTTCTGTCCACTTGCATGCACTGCAGATGTTCTTTGGCTGAGTCACGACTTGAATGACTTGTTATGGGCTAGTGCATATGGAAATCACAAAGCATTAAGCCAGGTTATTGCATAACTGATAAATAGCTAGATTCACATCTGTAAATATTCTGCTTAGAACTGTACTCAAAGAACTGAGTTTCTAATGAAAAAGTCCACCTTAATTGGTCCTTACCATGGAGTCAGGGTCAGATCTTACATCTTCTTCCTGCTGACTATGGTAGATAGAGACGTTCCTTCAACTCATTCCTGGAAAGAGGGAATGACCACAATCTCTGATGTTGTTTTAAGTGTGCAATTTGTTTGCGGTGCTTACTGATTTCATTGTGCTTTGAACTAGGCCCATGTGTGACTCTTTGCATGTTACTTCTTCCTTTCATTGTATCTGAATAAGATGCTTGTGAATGTCCTAATTATATGTGAAATTGAGCTTCTCCCTGAGTACTGAGTCTACTCCACTAGAAATGCAACTTCCCTTAAGATCCCACTTGTCTGTAAATACAAGAGACTTGTAGCTTTCTCTGAGGATCAATGTTTTTTGCCTATTCTAGACAAGAGATACAGTCTGCTGTAGCGCTGAGAGCTACTCGTTAAGAATGTTCTACCCACAAAGCTCATGGCTGTGGTAACAGAGATGCAACTAGTGATGGCTGAGTGGCTGTGGGCAACTGAGAGAACAGCTCCAGGTTCCCCAGTTCTTTGGTGTTTCGGCGAAAGCATCAAGTATCTTATGGTATTGTGGAAACACTAACATAGATCGTAGATCTACTGAAGCATGCTGAGTCTAAGAAATGACACATTATAGATTCTTTTTTAAATTTTTTTTTCTGCAAAAGTGACATTTTCAAGATAGGATTAAAATGCAGCCCTATGTAGAGGACGTTGCAAAGAAAACATCTGCCGAATGTATCATGAGCATGGATGAGCACCGGGCATGAAGTAAATAGTTTCAGTCTGCTGTCTGTATAGGGAGCAAGGTGAAGGAATCTCCATGCTGGTGCTGCTAGAGGAACTGTGAGAGCCCCCTCTCCTGGGAGCTGGTTTTGGGTACAGCTTCCAGAACTGAGTTCCAGCCATGGTAGCACTCTCTCCTTGACGCTGGGCTCGGATGGCAGCGTTTTCTGCATTGGGAGTGCCAGACAGAAGACTGTGTGGTATCACCCTGTGTAATACATTGGTATCAGCTCTCTCTCTCTTACCAGCCTGGAAGACAAATGAACAAAATGGATTCCTCTGAAGCTCTATTTGATAAGTTCACAGTGACAGCCAGGGAAAAACTCAGCCTATCGCCTAGATGTAGCAGAGTTACTAGTTCTGGTCAGAAAGCATTTTCAACAGCTCAATGGCTGAGCAGTCCCACTTTTTAACACTTCATCTCCTAACCTTACAGTGAGCAGCTCCCACCACTTTCCAGAGACTTCTTCTGACAAGCTTCAGCTGTACTAAAGTTCTCATAACAGCACTAGGCATGGTCATGCACTTGTAGGTATGCACAGCGGGGCACCGCACAGCTCAATTACTGGAAATAGGATGGGGAATCAACATGAATAAAATAATTCTTTGTAAGATAAAATAATTTAACCATTTATTAAGTACAGCAAGATGCGGCAGGTAATTCAGTATAGAAGTGTGTGACTAGGACAACTAGAGTTATTACTTTGACACTTAAAGCTTTTTCTTTTTCAGTGGGGATTTAGAGTTTCCAATATCATCAAAGGTGATTTAAGAATCGAAACAAAAGTTTCCTTTACCTTTCTTACTTAGTAGCTCCACTTAGTGGCTAACTGGATAAAACACCGTTTCCTTTAGCGTCTGTGTTACCTGGTGCTATTGTGCACATTGCTCTTTCCCTCAACCCTACTGTCTTCTGCAGACACACGGTTCTGCTGAAAACTGCAGTAGTGTCAAAGACTGAGAAGTGCACTAACTGCAGAGCAGAAAAAATCCCTGCTGATTCTCTGCTGATCCGAGTTATCCTTGTATCAAACCTTATGTCTATGAATGTATCTGTATTGAGTTCTTGTGTAGTTCTAGTTTCCTTTGCAAATTTGCAGGTCATATGGAGCACTGAATCATAGCAGCTCAGCATGCAGCCTTCCGCCTTCATGGATGACACTCTTTCTGCTTGCATTTAGTCTGGCCTCCTCTGCAGGCTTTCTCCTGTTTGAATTCTCATTGTGCTTTGTTTGATTTCTGGCTTCTGGGGATGAATCTGTCTCCCTGTATACTGCATTTACTGGGGAATGGTTTTTAGGTGATATTAGGGGTGCTTGAAGAATTCTTTGGGGGCCAAATCCTTCAGAAGAGCAGGGAGTTTCTGGCTTCAGAAAGGTGAGATGCCAATTTGTTCATCTTTATATAAAAGCCTGAAGTACGACTTAAAAGCTAAAAGTAGGAATAATTGAAGCAGCTGAGTAATTTAGGTGTTTCCAATGTGTGGAAGGGGCAGAGAAGTGATTTCACGTGGTAAGATGTGGACATAAGTAAATACTGATCTTCCAAGGATGTGATATCTAATTTCTCCAAGCAGGCAAACTCCTAATAGCTTTCCTTAAGAAGCAGTTGTTTTGGAGAATGGAGTTAGTGTTGTAGGTGTACGTTTGGCATTTCTATCTATACTCTGCCTATGCTCTAAGCATAGCTGTATATGGCTTGCTTTCTAATACAGGAAACATTCAAAATACTGGCTGTGAAATATATAAAGTATTTGGGCATTATGGAGGCTCTCTAAGTACTCTCTAAGTTACTGTAATGAAAACAAATGACATTTTCCTTTTTAAGCACTTGACTCTCTCGTAGTGTGATGAAACAGCAAGGTAAGAAGGAGTAGTGGCTCCCAGGTCCAGTTGTGTAACCATGCTAGTTGCTGTCTGGCTCATAGTGTTTCAGAGGAGCAGAGGGCTCACTGGAGGTGGCTTCCCTGGCTAACTATGGGACCTTGCTGAGTAGGTGAGAGGTAGAATGAATAAATACACTAGGAAAAGGCTCATACAGTTCTTGTGGGCAGATTGTAGGAGTGAAAGCGAGCTTGTTTCTGGGGCACGCATTTTGACATACAGAAAATGTCCAGTATTTAGTTGTAGCTTTTTTGTCTGTCTTATTTGGTGAAGATCACATCATTGTGTTCAGATGCTTTTCTAAAGCCGCACAGAAGCTCCACTGCTTCATTTGGTTTAGCTCCTTATACGAATCGATGTTGTTAATTTTGCTGTCCTATCACTGTAGCATACTCCAGCATTTGTGCAAGTGGAGTCTTGAGTTAGCACAGCTCTTTCACCATGAGTAGTGGCCTGAATGCTCTTGTGAATTTGCCTCTTATTTTCTGCAGGTTTTCCTCTTTGCTCCACTCTGCACTGTCCCACCAACCTGCACCTACCCTGGCCATACCATCTGAGCAGCTGATAGCCCAGCTTCTCATGGCCCAGGCAGCTGCTGCACCCGTAGCCTCACTCAGAAACTGAATACTTGCTGTATGCATTTGTCTGTCACTACAGCAGCTGTCATTTCTATACTCAGAAGTGGGGCCATGCGGGATCTCTCTAGGGGGTCTCTTGAACATCTTAGTTATATGCCTAAATACTAGTGATCATCTGGCTGCAGAGTAAGCATTTGCACACTCTGGGTCTTTGTACCTACAGAAGTAACCTGTTTTCTTGGTTCACATTGGTTCACATTTATGATGTGAGTTCCCAAGTATCCATGTCCCGTGTTATTTACTACTTAGAAGCCCGACAATGTTTTTCACAGTGCCAAGCTAAAGGTGGTGCTTGGGCTTCCTTTGAGTTGGTATATTGAGCATCGACCTGCATATTGAATTGATCTGACAAACCACATATGGATCTCAGGCCAGGTCTAAGTCATGTCAAATGTAAATTCTTGGTATCAAGCTTAGGTACTTCATTTTTTTTCTTATGTAAGTCTACAAATCCATATACAAGCCCCCCTCCGCATTTATATGTACAATACAAGAAGCTAAAGGCACAGCAGTTAATATTGTCATAAGTGACCTATTTAAAAAACCTTACTAAGAGTTTCTTATTTCAGCACCATCTGTGCTAAGATTTTCTATTCTGAATGCTTGCATCAGTCCACTTCTGTCTGTGTGAAATTTTTAAAAAAGCTCATATACTTTACAGAAAAATGAAGGCAAACTTTGTGTGTTCTTGTATATGTTTCATAAGCTCTATCACACTGTTCTTTAGCCTCAATCTAAAAATTTTGTGGGATCATTATCTTTTGCTATTCTAGTGAAAACTCATTAGGGAAAAGACTGAAAAATCTTTTTGTTCACTTGATCACTAAAAATTTGGCGGTAGCTGAATTCCCTGAAATTACTGTCTGAACAGCATGTGGCAAGCACAATATTGCAGGGGTTGAGCAAGATCTTGTTTGGGATTACTTTTCCTGGATTTTTAGGCTACTGTGGCATCAAGCGCTGGATATTCAAGTGTCTGCCTACCCAGCGCGGTGCAGCGTGCTGCTGGGGATGGTGGGGTGAGAAAGTCAGCTCCCTGCTCTGAGAGCAGCGCAGGCCAGCAAGGCTGAAAAGCCAGGAGGTGCTCTTGGGGTGTCGGGGTTCTCTTTACTGTTGCTCAGACCAAGGAAGAGGAATATATACTTAACTGCAGAGTTGAGGAGCTGTAAAAGGATTTGGCTAGGACTGGGACCTAACAGTGACCAAAAACGAACTCATGTGGAAATAAGGATGGGAAATGCTGCCATTAGCATAAGAGATGACAGGAAAATTGGAGGAGGGTGGATATGGGTTGGGCTAAGAGACAGAAAGAAAAGAGGTAGGATTGGGAACCTGAGGGTAATGTATAGGAGACAGAATGGAACAAACAAATAGGAGTAAAAAGGGGAGTAAATACTACTAGAGTAAATCTGAACGAGCCATAGAGTACAGTGTTAAACAGAAGGCTGGGATGGTAAGCTTAGACTGGAGGAGTTTGGGGTTGCATTTGCAAAAATATTGGCATAAGGTAAGGACTGGGAGTGGAGAAGAACATGGGACAAGAGCATTTGCAATGGAAAGTGGTAGATGGTGACCAAAGGTCATTTGTCTCTAGATCTGAGAGGGAAAGCCAAGATACATAGCATCCTGCATTCCTGTGTCACAGCAGGTCCCTGGGAAACCTGCGTGCTTCTCAGCCCTCTCTCCTTTGTGTGCAAGCTACCCTTGCTTCTACAGCTCACATGGCCAAAACCTCTGCTATGGACCGTGAAGCGCCAGGTATCAGTGCCATTCCATACAATAGATTTTATCCAGGCCTTCTTTTTCTCTCCCCTTCTGTATTTTTTTAACAACCTATGAAATTATAGATAAAAGGGGACAAAATCATGAACGTTGCAATAAAACCAAGTGCAAAAAAAAAAAAGAAAAAAGAATAATGCTATCCATGAAGCCTTAATTGGGCCCCCTTGCGTGTACACATTTTGATACTGTCTCTAATTACATGGTCACACACTGCTTTTTCCCATGGCCCCCTGCATCGTTCTGTGCACAAAGCAGAAGGTGTTTGCTGAATGACTGCAGCTTTAAGTTGCTTTATTCTCACTGTGACTGTGGCACAGGTAGTCCCAGGTTTGCTTGCCTTACTGTATTCTGCTCAAGATCAAGACTGAGCACAGAATTAATAATTTCCTTGAGAGTTGTTCATTACTACCTGTTTTGCAAACTATAACATTTCTTTTCAAAATGCACTTGCTCTGAGATGAGTGGTAAGGCTCTCCTACTGCTCGTGCGGAACAGGGGGATGCAGGGTGGTTGAGTCTGAGATAGCAGGGGGTGGTGTAAGTCATGGTGTGAGTTCGTACTGGGCTGTTCACTGACTTCAGTTTGCAGCTGACGGGTGCAGAGTCTCCTATGATATGGACCTCTTGCTCAGGTGCTCTTTCTCAAGACACAGGAAGTGAAGATAGTATGAATAATGAATGCTATGAGAAGGTGAGTGCAAATGACTTGCCTGAGATTTTGTAGGAACCAGTGGCGGAGACTAGCTGTAAGGACGGAACCAAAGAGAGTTAACCCTGCGACAATACCTTCCCTGGCTTAGTCCCTTGCCTTATTTCTCTCTCATTTCCTGGTATCCACAATGAGCAAATGAAGATTGTGTAGGCAAGCAGTCTCCTTCACTGCTCAGGACAAATTTGAAGTATTGGTTTGGGATGAATGATGTCAGGATCATCTGGGAAAGAGGTCATTGTGCAGTCAAGCAGTGTATCATCTTGGACGTTCACAGGGTGGGCTGAATTAAGATTGTGCAGAGGATCTTAATTATGACATCTTAGAACTTCTGAGTGCTTTGTTTTGCAACCTTAACATTCTTCAATGTAGTTTGTGTGTACCTGGATTTAATATTTATTGTTCTTTCGCTTATGAAAAGATGCTAACAGGCTGCACTCTTCAAATACTTTTATAAAAATTCTGACTTTAGCTTTCTGAACAGGTTTTTGAAATCAATACAGAGAGCCGCTAACAGGAGGTAAACTACAAACCACAAACACTTTCAATAGAATAGCTCTTTTTATATAACATTTGATATCATTTTCACAGCATGATCTCTACTTTCATACTGTGATAGCTTTTACCTGGAGTTTAGATGATTCATTTTTGTAGTGGATACTTAACTTTTATATGAGGAAAATGCAAGAGAAGCCAGCACAGCATTAAATGAACTATAGTTGCAGCATTAAATGAACTACAGTATAGTAATAATGTAGAATGCTCAGATCCTTGCCATCGCAGAGGCTTGGATTCATGAATGCTCTATCGATCCATAAGTGAAAGATAGGGGTCCTGAATTTTTTCTCGCAGCTCTTTGGCATATCTAATTAATTTCTAAAAGTGGATTGGGCACTCAGAGCTTGTTTAGTAATGGTTAGAAATGTTTATAGGATTCTGTTTGAAAATTGACTATGATTTCTTGTTGACGTGGAACTTGGAGAGTCACGTGACTACATCCGTGCATTTTCCTCATCTTTTCTTTTCTCTTATGTTTTTTAAACAACTTTAGAAATCCTAGGTTTACACTGACTTCTACAGTAATTACTGAGAGGGGAGAACATTTTTTTTTAAACTTTGATGTTAATGATGATTATTTTTTCAAAGAGATGCAGACTTTTTGTGTGTTTTATAGGGAGTGCATGGAATTAAGTCTGTTATTTTGGCTTTTCTGGAAGATGTTTACTGCAATTGAGTGTTTTTGGACTACTCTGCCAAACCTCTATTCTCACATGTTTGTAACTTCTTATGAACCATTTTAAAATGAAGTTTTCTGTATATGATTCCCAACCATTGTTCATGTCTACTTATTTCTGAATAATGCAACAATGAAAAAAACCTAAAAAACATTGTTTAGATCCTGCTGAAAAATAGTTTAAAGACAGAAACTCAATAGTTTGCTTATTTCCTCTGTTCAGCCCATCGTCAACCTCCTTCCTTTCTTCAAGTTTCCATCACTCTATCATTTTACTTTTCTTCTCCAAGAAACATACATGTGAAAACATACATGTGAAATGGCCTGACAGTCACATGCTATTAGAAATCTGTCAAACTGGAGGATAGTCATCAGAAATCATCTCCTCAGAGTTTTTGTAAAGAGAGAATAGATTTCTAACATAGGTCACATAAGGTTGATCTAGACTAATTTTTTTAAATTCTGGTTAAGATTTTTGTCTCTAATGTAGTTCTTGCTTTAGAAAAAAGTAATATAGGAAACTTTTCCTCTTTGCTGCAAGTCAAGCAGCCCTCGCTCATTTCAAAACAAACAAAAAGTCTCTTAGCTCTTCTACAGTTTTTATGAAGTGAGGATTGACCTGATTCTATCAAACAGTATCTTGCAGGACCTGCATTGCACTTGGTGAAGTTGAAGGTGTTCAGTCTTTTCTACGTTTGTCATAATTAAATATTGTAAAGCTATTTTAAAATGAATGAGATGATTGATTGAGCACTACAAACTTTCCTAATTGGTGCTAAAAGTCCTGCCCTGGCAGGACTGAAAGCAGCTACCCTTGGTGATTATCTCCTGTACTTTTCTGTACTGAACAGCATACTGTGTTGAATCGATATTTCTTCTGCTCCCTGAGGTTCTTAATTCGCATGTTCAGAAAACTTCATGTTTTGTATTCCTTAAGGTACACCCTACAAAACATCCAATACACACAGAAACACGGATTAAAGGGCCCCTGCTTGTACCCCATCTGTATGAGCTTATCACCAAGAATGACTGAATGAAATTTGCTTTATAACTCAAACCTTTGTGTGTAGGCACTCTCCTCCCAGGCTAGCTCTATCTCAGGACTCTGCTGTTTCTCCTGCTGGAACTCAGGAGGCAGGTTTTACCTACAGCGTGTTTTACAGTGCATGCATGACTGCAGCGCATGACTTCTTCCCACTCTGCTGCTTAAGAATTGCATATCTGAACTCATTTCTAGGAGGTTAAATTATTCCTAACCTTAAGTAGAATAATGCTATTTCCAGAGCCTCCTAACATCATTTTTATTTCTAATGGTGTAGGGATCCTAGTCAAGGTCATAGCCTGGGCATGCTAGCTGCTGTACAAACATATTATGACAGTTGGTCTCCAGAGAAGGAGCCGTAACTCCTAAGAATATGGCTGACTGTGCTGTCCCTTAATGTAAAGATTTCCATGCAAATGCTAGAATTGGTGAAGCAGGGCTGATTGATACATTCTGAGGACTCTGCTCAAGAACTTAGTTAAATCTGACACTCTTTCAAATTTAGATTTAGTTGTTTAAAGCAACAAAACATCTTCAGGATCTTGCAGGTGATTTACACTGTCTGTAAAGTTTCTTGAAGGGAAATCGAATCAATTTCCATCAACTTATCTTTTTCTTGAGCTGTACAAATTCAATAAGAACCTTCTACATAGATGGAGTGTGCCATATATTTAAAACATTATAAGGCATGGGGTGGATAGGAGGGAGCCAAACTTCTAGGATAAACAAATACTGGGTTTTCTGACAACCGTTTGGGCAATGAAGGCAGGAACACTTTTCTGCTTCAAGAAGTTACTATGTGCAGCAGAGTTAATATTACAGTTATCTAACTTTCCCTTTACAAAATCTCCTTTCCAGTCTAGCTTTCAGTGCCCTGCTGTTGCATCTCAAAAGTGTATCCAAACTGAGTAGCGCCCAGGACAAGTATCTCTCCCTCCTGTCCTTGTCATTCCCTCATTCTGGAGGACCTGTTCTTGTGCTTGGGGAAGAACTACTCATTGCTCTGAACGAGAAATGCCCTGGGGGACAGTAGTGTATGAAGCAAAAGCTGCTCTAAGTTACTGTGCTTGGACACAAAAAGGTAACTCTTCTCTGGGAGCTTTCTGCACCACCGCAGAAGTGTGGGCTGACAGCAGGTATCTCCCAATGCAAGCAGATGTCAGAAAGGAGCCTTGGCAGACAAGAGGCATGAGGTACTTGGGAGCTGGTCCTTAGAGGCTTTGTCCGTGGCAGGAGCTGCCCGTGCCCTCGGCTCCAGGCTTCTTGTTCTAAGTGGGCAGCACAGAGGAGCAGCTTCACAGTGAAGCTGCTCTCAGGCTGGAGGTTGGAGGTCTCCCTCTGTGATGTTTTTGCATGAGGTAGGGAATCTCATAAGAATCAAAGGTGGCCAGAGGGGAATCCCAAAGCTTTCAAATCCTGGAATCCCTGCAGTGAGACTTCAATCACCAGTCTTAACTTCGAACAACCAGGTCAAAGACACTCCCTGTGAAAACCTTTTCATTTAATTAGATTTCCTTATGTGATTAAAACTGCCTTTGATACGTTTTTTTAACGGTTTCAATCCCAAATTAATATTTTACCAGTATAAATTTGGACATTTGTCTCTAACCCCTCCTTTTTTTATTAGGAAAGGTTTCAAGTGAGCCTGCACCTTGCTAAGCAAGAGGGAATGCAGGATGAACTAAGCAACTGTGTCTGGCAGAATAGCTGCTCAGACCTTATGGGATAAGATCTGTCTTTTGTTGCATGGAAGGGTTCTGCAAAGGATAAAATTACGTGTTAGCAATGGAAGGGTAGTTTGATGTGTTTTTTGGTTTTCCCCATTATGAACAGTGGAACATACAGAGACTGTTGTCAATTGAATAAGAACTGTGTGTACGCTTATAAGATGCTTGTTATGAAGACTCTAATTATATATTATTAAGCTCTATTTTTTATTTTAATGGCAGTAGGTAACTATCACAACAGGACCGTAGATTTAAGTTGCTGAAAAGCCAGATAGTTTAAGTCCTAAGATCAGTGGTGAGCCCTAGCACAAGATTTTGGGCCAAGTCAGAATCTGCATATTTTAAAGTCCCATAACTGTCTTATAGTTATGACCACAGAGGGCTTGACATCACAAATTAAGGGCATTGTTTCACTTTCCATCTTGAATCTGTTGCAATTTGCTGACTGTATCCAAGAACTGAAGTTCAGTTTTACTTAAAGGAGTTGTTAATAGGAAGAATAATTAGGCTTCTGTCATCAAGTGAATCCTAATAGAAATATACCAAGAACTGGTGGTCAGGCTGATTTTCAATCAGAATTAGAGAAATGATTGTTATAGGTGTTCACCCCTCCACTTCTCTCATTTCTTCAAGTGCAGCCCCTCATCACAAGAAAAATCTTCCCTCGGGCAGAACAGCTGATGGTGACTCTTTAATCTGCTGATTCTGATCCCAACAGCATTCTGAGTGAGGGGAAACTAACAAGTGTATTTGAGCATTAACAAACTGAGCTGTAGTATTTACCAGGATTTAAAACTATTGTCTTTCAAGAGATTTAAGTATGAGCAGGTGTTTATGTAAATGATCAGTCCCTAATTTGTCTAATAGTGTTGTTTTTTCCCTTCATGCTATTATTCATTTCACTATTTTGCTTGTGGCATCCAGCTGTGATCCAGATTTACAATCAGACCATTGTATTTAGTCAAGTTCATCAAAAGGTAACATTGTATCTAACAAAGTTCAATAATGACATTTGTATTTTTCTGTATCTAAAACACTTGAAAAAGCTTTGCATTCACAAGGAAAAATAAGTGACCGAGGAAGGTAATGATAAAGATGACCTGATCAGCTCTATTTGTTCAATGAAGTAGGCAGCATAACGTTGGAAAACACAGAAGACTCTGAACTACTAGAAACTACTGCTTAAAGAAATTGCCTTTCATAGTTTTTTGTTTGGTTGGTCTTGTTGTTTTTTAATACTTGCAGTGGCTCTGTATATTACGATTTTGTGACTAAGCACACGTGATTTAAGTTACACAGCAAACTGAATGTGTCCCCATATCCCTTATAATATCATACATCGTATCATATAGACAGTCTATTCCCAAACTAGAGTAATAGGTTCAAAGCAGCTTGTTTGTAACTGGTGGTATCATAACAAAGGCAGCTGGGCTGTTCTCTTGTGTTCATTTACCTGAATAGCAAGAATTTCTTTGGTCTGGTCAGGCTCACCTTGGAGTCACCGAAACTGCAGCTAAGGAGAACATCTAACAAGTATAGCTCCATGTGTCTTTTTGTAAACCTCCAGTTCTGAGGCATATCAAGGGCTTGAGCATTGCTTCTTGTCTTTGTTCTGAGATGGTCTCAAACACTATCTGTTCAGGCAATAGATAATCTCTGGATGTCAGTGAAATCTGACCACACCTTTTTCCTGATTTTTTTTTTTTTTTTTTTTTTTTTGGCACTTGTTCTGCAAAGTAAGTAGCACAGAACAATCTCCATAGGTCTCTAACATCACAAGGCTCCTTGCTACCTGTATAAATGCAAGTCAGGCACAGTCAGGGTGCATGTATTGGTCTGTGGTGTTCTAAATCTGATTTGACTTTCTACACTATGTAGCAATTGATGTGGGGGTGAGCAGGCAGAGTGGTGCCTGTTCTGCTGTTCCAAGAGTCAGTCACTGGGATATTGCTGGGATGTTACTGGGATATTATATCCCAGGTCTAATAGTTGTGCTGAACTGACTAGCTACTCATTTCATAATCATCCCTAGTCAACATGGTTAACTTTTTGGCAGTGATTTTTATTTTAATACCTAGGTTTGAGAAAGTAACAGGAACATCAATAGCAGCTGATCATCATTATGCTAATGAGCCAAACTGCTTTTCACTCACTTTTACCAGGAGTAGTTTAAAACTTCAGTTTTCAGAAAAACCCAAACTGCTGCTGCCCAGAGAGACAAGGAATACAACAGAGGATATGACCTTTCTGAATGTTTTCTTATCAGGCAGCATAAGTACTATACGTCCCACTAAGCTGCTTCAATAGAACCCTGTCAAGTTATCACATTACTCGACATGTTGCTGATAATGAATACATAAAAGCTTTAGATATTGAGGACGCAGAGGAAATAAATAAGATTTACTAAAAAAACTGCTAAACATATATCCCAGGGCCACATTTTTTTTTCCACATGGATTTTGTGCTGCCTTTGGTTCCTTAGATAAATGGGATGATGCAAGAGTTTCAGCTGCTTGAAATGTAAAGTGCAGATCTGGGTAGATAAATGAAGAAAGTAAATGGTCATCTATCTCCATTGTGGAGAACTCAATCACATTGTAATCATATCAGCCTTATTCTCTTAAACTGCCTGATATTTTGCTTTTCTGCACTTGTTCTAGCTCTGGTTGGTATCTGCGATATCTTCTCTTGTCGTGTATTCTTGTGAGGGCTGAGAGTCGGGGAAGAGCTCATATTAATCTTTGTAATCTTGCCCTAATGTAGAACAATTCTTATGACTTTGAGGAATTAAAGAAGAAACAACAAAACAAAACCCAGCTGATGGAACTGGGATCAACAGCATCAGTCCCTTGTGTCACTGTGGTTTAAGGTGGCCTTCAGAATTGGGTATCAAATAGCACTTGGTGAGAGGCTGCCCAGAGTTTCTCAGTCGGTACCTTCCCCAGCAGGAGGGAACATGGCAGAATGGGAAACTTCAGGATCTGGTCAAGAGGACTAGGGTGACTTACCCCCTCACTCCTTTTTTGAAACGATGCATTGATAGTCACATAGCTTTGGAATGGTCTTAGTTAATTGGTCTTACGTCTTATCTGGGTCTGGAAAGCTGTATGTGTCTGTCATCTGTCCTGAAGACAGTCCAACTGGCTGAGGTTTCACTTTTACTTTATTAGCAGTCTCCCAGTATACCTGGGCAATAAGAGCTGACAGTGTTGAGAAGATTTGTTGCAAAGAAGCATCTGAACTTCGGATGCAGTTTTTGATAGCTATCAAGGATTTATTCAACAAGCACTGTTTGCGTGCCTTTGACTGCAGAAGGTAATGTAATACCTTCTGAATCTGATCTCCACAATTTCTGACTTGGAAGAGCTGTAAAATTCGTGACAGCTTCTTAAATAAATACCTAATAAAGTATTTTTAGTAATCTCTACTTCAAAATATACATTCCATTCCCTCTCTAATTCCTAATGTTTCATGTTTAGATTAAATGGATTCAGTCCTTTAATGAAGTTGACTTTGAGATTTATTTCAAGTTTACTCATTTAGTAGGCTACTGTATGCTTAAAGCAGAAAATAAGAAACTAGTATTTTCCCATTTTAAAATTACTTCATGCACCTGTAAGTTACTAACCTAAGAAAATGCACCTGTAGAAATTCTTTGTTTCCTTCTTAGAGCCCTGAGAGACATCTTTCTCAAGAAGGCTGTGCTTTCATTCTGGGCTCCTGTAGCATGTAAAGAGACAGTCTTGTGTCTGGTATCTAGGCTGGTCGGGGCTTTTCCTCGTGTTTAAAGTCACCTCTTGTATTTGACCGATCAGGAGGAAGTGGAAAGTGCTATTATGGCGCAGTGGCTCGCAGTGGCTGTAAGCAATGATATCTAACAATGCCCTAAGGAGCTAGTTAAAAAGTGCCTCGCACACTCAGGAAAGCACTTTAATGTAACTGCATTAGAAAGCTGTCAGTTGCTTGTTGGGCAAAACAGACTTTTTTTGTGCTGTAGGGATTATTGAAGCATTTGTTACACAGTAATTTGAAAATCATAATAAAACATTTCTAATTTTATTTCTCCCAGCAAACAACTAATGGATCTAGTGCATAGCAAACCAGATAGCATGCTATAGAGCCATGAAATCTTGTTCATTCTCCTAATTGGGAGGGCAGAGGATAGAAGCTGTAGCTATTTTTTTCTTCAAGTGTCCTTCCCAGAAATATAATTTTCAAAGGCAGAGGTAGGAAATAACTTGGTATCTTTTCAACTTTTCTGCTGCCTAGAACTCTTGGTATGTTTGTGCAAATACATTTTCGTGTTGCTCAGAAGACGTGTTAAATGCCGGTGAAGTGTCAGAACTCTAGTAGGTGACTTAAATGTTCTCAGTACTCCCCTGTAATAGGAACCTTGGCAAAATGGTAACAGATGAATAGAGGTTAGCTTTTACAAAATCGTGAGGGTGACTGGCAAATACTGCTTTGTAGAGAACATCCTTCAGCGCTCTCTATAGGTCAACGTCTAATGTAGTCAAAAGAAATGAATGATACTTAAAAATTTAAAGAAAAAATATTCCTTTTGTAAACTGCTTCTTTAGACTGGCTAACTTGTCTCTTTACGGCATTGGAATTGGAAAAGTAGAAATCTCATCCAAAAATTGTGCACAGGTCTTTAGTAGCTATTATAGAGCTGATTGTTGGATATGCTTACATCCAGATATTTGAAGATGCATCTCGGTATTCTTCAGTTAAATACAGATCTATAATTAAAAAAAAAAATTAAGTAACCTCACATCAAGGAAGGGAGAAGAAAAGAAATAATGGAGTGTGGTGATTTGCTGAATTTCAACCTTAAGTCATGGTTAAACCTTATCACATACCACTGAAAATGTCAACTGTTATTCTTGTGTGAGCAAGTTCTGTGAATTTTTGGAGAATTGGCATTCCTATGCATCCAAAATGTCACAGGCCTGAGGATATAGCAACGACAAAAGTGCATTAGGGAATTCATAAATCTGTTGAATGGGTTTGCAATTGGAAATCCAGAACACTGAGGTGCATCTGAGCAGAGGCCTGTACACTCCGTATATACACTCTGTCCTCAAAAATTTCAGGTAAAGTTCCCCTTTAAAAAATTCTCACAAAACAAAGAAAGCACGCTAACTTGGGAAGATCATTTTAAAAAATGATGAAAAGATCAATTTATTATGCCGTATATTCCAAGCAATATTTGCATGCAAACTTGCTTTCTTGAATTCTGAGATCAAGATGAAAATTGTCTTATGTTTTCCATCAATCACACTGACTGGAACAGTTCTTCATGAGCTAGGGCTTATATTGTTCAAACTTGGATATTAGGTGATCTGTAGTAGCGTTGGAGTCATAGACCTTGAGCATGGAAAAACTCTGGACAGCAGGTATTTTAGCTAAAGGGGACACAAACCCTTAGCTTCATAGGGACAAGCATCAATACCTATGTTTAAATCTTTAAAAAGCAGTCTTTGACACAGAGGACCGAATTAAAATCTGAGACTGGAAAACCTGTAATTTCTGACTGATATACAATGGCCGCTGTAGAAGAACCTTTTTCTATTTTAAATTCAGAGCTTTTTAGAAAACTTGTCATTCTGATTTCAGTCCATCTTTTTCAGTATGTAATTCTAAGTAAGTTAGACTTCAAAAGCTTGGAAATATTCTTTCGCAAATTGCTTATGTTTCATGTCAAATATCATGATG
Organism: Tringa tobata; assembly: GCA_033628505.1. Lineage (NCBI taxonomy): Eukaryota > Metazoa > Chordata > Aves > Charadriiformes > Scolopacidae > Tringa > Tringa tobata. The sequence continues at coordinate 17,689,004 of JAHREE010000118.1, read as the reverse complement.
AAAAATAGTGTTGAATATGCTATTGTTCTGGTATTTTCAATATATGCTGTTAAACAGTGGCTGTTCAGCTAAGCATATGACACACAATGCAACATGTGAAAGAATACAGGGAAATGAAGAATGAGATGGAAGTCTGGACAGAAAAGATCAAATACCTGATTTTATTTTTGAATAGCAGCACACATGAGAGATTTCTTTAAGGGAGCATTGCAGCAGAGAGGAGGAGGAGGAGGAGAGGAAGACAGAAGGCCCTGGAAGAAAGTGGAATCAAGTTTCTGAAAACTGCAGCCTTTACAAAGAAGGTCCTTTAGATACAAATAACGTGCAGGTTTATAAAAGAGAGAAGTGGGTTTAGAATTAGGAACTCAGAACACCAGTGAGCATCCAACAATGAATCTTAGCAAAGAAAAATACCTATTGCTGTAGGAGCTCCAGTTGTGCCTTGAAAGTACAATGGAGAAAGGACAGAAGTGAAAAGACAAGTCTATTCTTCTTTCCATTTAGGAAAGGACTGGCCTTCTCTTCTGACAACTGTCATCTCGGTTTGTGCAATGTAGCCCTTCATGAGACCTGGAAGGATGCTTGATGGTAAACTGTCTTCAAGAAAGAACAGTTCATTACAAAAAGCTTTAGAATTTGGGCCTCCTTAACAGCCTTTCAGATAAAAGGCACAGACCGGTCTTTCTTATATGATTTAAGTAAGAGTGTGATCACTGAATAGATCTGCAGGATGGCAACAAGGACAGAGATTTATATAAGAGCTTTAAGAACAGAGGTTTATAATTAATTAGTCAGCAGTGAATCGGTGGAGCATTGGGAAGGAGAAGTAAAGGAGAGACCTACAGTGCTGCTTGCAGGTTAGTCTGAAGTGAAAGCTCTTGGGGTGTGGGCCAGACTGACAGAGTTCTGCTAAAAGGAAAGAAAAAGCATTAACCTGTGTTCATGCCTGGATTTAATTCCACAAGACACTGCAGGACCCAAAGCAAACCAATCGGGACCTAAGGTACATCAAGTAACATTTAACCAGTTGTATGTTCTTTTTATGACTTCTGTTTGTGAGGGAGATAAATGCATGTCTTAGGCAATAAAACATTTCCCCTGATTATAGCAAATGGTGTTTCTTTTCCCTCGCGGGATGTAATAGGAATATCAAAATTTTATATGTCATATTAAAAAAGCCGAAGTTTGATAAAAAATGAAACACATTTAGTAGTCTTGTTATCCCAGGTAAGGTAAAGTACCATTATAGAAACTCATAGGCACAGAACTGTAAGTACGGCGAATTCACTTACTGTGAATTCAACCAAACTGCTGCATACTACATCCAAAATCCAGATGAGCTTGGAAAGAAAGGCAGTGGCCAGGCTTTTGTAAAGACTACTAAATCTCTAAGCAAATCCAGGTGATACCTTTTATCGAAGGTAACAACTGTCTCAATAAATGCAGGAAATGGAATTTTAAATTAGGACATAGAGTTATATAAGGGATGGTGGGGAAAAAAGCAGCTGAGAGAGTGAGAAAACAGAAGAGAACCAGCTCAGAAAAATAATCCTGGGAAGTGTGTCCAATTTTTCTAACATTTCTAATCACTAACTTCTCTACAATTGTGTGGGTATCTGTGAAAGTAGAATTTGTCCTCAATAGAGTTTGAATAGCATGTTAAGCAGATGTTTTATTATAGGAATGCAAATAAGTAAAATAGATATGCCAAAATATTTTCTTTGATGTGGAATAATAAAATCAAAATAAAGAGTGATACAAGCTTGCCATTCCCTTCTGTATAGTGAGCTGCAGTTTTACACTTACTGTTATAGTTGTATGGCTTCTTGGGGAAAACTTTTTCAAGCCTACAAAATTTCCAGAAATTCAGGTCTTTTCCCTTCCTGTGTTGTGACAAAAACAAACTCTCCCAACATATGCTTCCTGTGTGTCCAGCAGAGACACCTGTGCAGCCAAAAACCTGTTGGCTTGAGATTTTGCCTTAGAGGAGGAAGTCTCTCCCTCAGGTGGTTTGGAGCAGGGTGCTCGCCTCTGGAGCGCCCACCTAAAGGTAAATATCCTCAGCACCAGCCTGCTGTACTGGCTGTTCTGGACAAGGCCATCCACTGGCAAGCTCTTGTGCTAGATGGCAACAATAGGAAAGCGTGTGCATGCATGATTGGCAACTGCAACCTGCTGGGGACCGTGCTTGAGGGAACCTAAGGTACCCTGGTCCCTTCTGCAATGAGTGTTTAATTGTGTCTATACAGTAGGATGATGTCAACAGAAGGGACTGAGAGACCTTCAAGAGTGTTCTTTTTGTTTTAGGCAAAAGACTTGAATTTAAACATTTCATCTTAGGTTTTAAAAAATTGGTATTTTCAGAAAAAGAAAAAGGCAACCCATGAAGAACTGGCAGCGGGTGTCCTTGAAGATAGTTCTCTGAGTTTTCTTTCTAGTGCCCTAGAAATATTGTATCTAACTGCAGTAAATAAGAAATTTTTTGTATGCTTCTAGAGGAGAATGTGATGTGTTTTACAAGTTCTGCATATTCCTTAATTTTCCCATTTTGCTACCCAGACTAGTTTCTACTACTTTTCAAAACACTGGTTTCCAGGTACCTGATTATATTCTACAGCTGTAAGCAGAGGTTTTGTGCATATCAAGGCAGTTGTTTTCACGGGTCCATACTTCTGAATAGAGATGTTTACTGCTGTTTGAACTGGGATTTCACTGCAAAATTAGGCAGAATATTTTTTACATTTAATTGTTATAAAACAAGTTTTGTTATAGTGGGGAAATTTTTTGGTTGGTTGGTTGTTCATTTTGGTGGTCAGTTTTGGGTTTGTTTTTTTATAGAATAACTTTTATAGCAGCCAAGACCTAGCTGGCATCGAAGAAGCTTTTTTATTATTATTTATTTAAATTTTTAATTTCAATACTGCATATTAGTGCAGTATTGAAAGAGCGCATGGCACAATTTGGTTAGGGACTGTCTGGAATGAAGCACATGCAAAGAGCCGAGAACTGGGCTGATAGTAGCCAGCTCAGGCTTGGCATTTCATGATGCTGGTGACCTTCATTCCTGCCTTGAGTGGATTCCAGCAGGCTGTACCAGAGATCCCAGCCTACCCATGCTTTCTCTATGTTGCTTTTAAGGTATAAAGTACAACATAATTTAAAAAAAAAAAAAAAAGTAATCTCTATTTTATGGAATACACATGAAGTTCAAGGAACAGGTTTCAGACATTGTACGTTGACACAATTTATTTTATTTCATGTTTTATGTAGGCACTGAATTTGGTATATTGTGATTATACATTTGTGCTAGTTTACATTAGCTCTGAATGTGACCTCGGAGTGTTTGTATATAATGTACTGAAGCTTCTCAACTTGACAATTACCAGGTTGTTTCTTGTGCTGCACTGCAATTGAGAATCACAAGTTCTACAAGATAAATTTGTGTAGAATTTTGTTTATCTAAATGTTGCAAAACAGCAAAACAGTTAGTTTAGCTTATCTCTTGTAATGTTTTCTGCTATGCCAGATGGAAATTTTTCATTGGTAAAAACTTGTTTCTTTTCAAAAAAAAGTCTGTCTTCCATTTTTGTGAAAGTGAATAATTGTTTCCTGAAGATTAATCCCACAGATATTTATATTCAGTAAAATCACTTCTAACCTCTAGTTTCATGGGCTTTTGCCAGTAAGAAATTGAAAAACGTACAAAACTTGAAAATCTTGCAGAAGAAGCCACAAGAATAAGTTTTAATATCAAAAGATGATATAGTTATGCGCAAGTATAAAGCCTCTGTTTTTTTAGTAACTTTATTAGATGCTTTAAGTCTTGCACAGCTCTCTCCTCTCCAAATACTAGAATTGAGCTAAAACTCAACATTATAATATTTTTTAAAAATATTGGTTTTTAACATACACGATACTTTTCAGCTGATCTAAACTCCTTTAGAAGTACTAGTCCCTGAAGAAGTGACTGTGGTAGCCAGAGAACACACACTAAACTGAAGGGTAAATGCATTTTACGAACCACAGCTTTCACTGCTGCTAAATTAAAGACTCGTTTTTTATATATATATTTTAAAAGATAACCCCCGTCTTAGCATTTTTGCACATTTAAATATTTGTAAAAGCCTAGGCCATGAAGATCAACCCTTTTAGCCATTATAATTTCTTACACTGTGTTTGAAAATCCTTTGTTAAATAGTTACAGAATACAAGGGAGGTAATAGTTTTATATGGTTACCAAACCTCCAAAACTGACCACGATTGCTTAAGCTCTGAAATTCTGCTTTCACACTGTGCGTGTAGTATATAAAAATGCCAAAATAAAGCATAAGACTGCGTGTGTCATCGTAGGAATGCCACTGCTATGGCAATAAAGCCACATCAAAGACTCGGAGCTTTGCAGTACCTTTGCAGGCACATCGGAGTCACAACAGATAATAGTCAGTCTGCAGTCACAGCACACCACAGACACTTCACATTCATAATGCACCGCAGTCACCTGTTAGTGACAATCATAGACATACTAGAGTATCGTTACTTACCTTCTAGTAAAATTTTAGTTGCATCATGTATTCTTGTTGGTCCTATGGATTAAAAGATTTTACTCAAACTTCCTTGGTTTAGTTCCTCTGTAAATAGACTCCAAACACCAGGTAGGAATATCTTTTTATATAAATCTGTCGCATTACTTGTCAGTTCTGGTTTTGACATTTCTGTTTCAAGAAGTTTAGTTATTTTTTTTTTCTTCCTTTATCCATTTGGAATTTTTTTTTGTTTAAAATAAAAAAAGGAAAAGAAATCTCACTGCAAAATGTGTTATCAAAAATTACATATTTTATTATAATCATTGGTGTTGGAGGCCTGAGGTATAATATTTACATTTTGCAATTTTATTCAGAGATGAGAACTAGAAGTGTTGTATCTAAACATTTTGCATATTTATTAAAAATTAAAATATACCATTGTTTTTTTCTTAATGATCTTTTAAAACATTTATCATTGGAAAATGCCCACCAGAATGTAGTTCTGTGTTTTAATGGCAGTGTAAGATTCGTTGGCTACAAGTTCTGGAATATCAGTATAACTAATATTTGAACAAAACTCATGCAATGTAATTTAGAATTCCATCACCCATTTCTTTTCAAGTGCATGCAAAGATGAAATAGCTGTACACAAGATGTGTACAATGTACTCTGCCTTGCAGCGTGTCATCTGTTACAGGATACATGCTGTCTATGGATCAAGTAGCAACTGTGGTTTTTCCGTCTGTTTTAGCATTTACTTTTGCTTTGTGATGATTTTATCTGAAGCTGTGGCTGAAATTTCAGGAATTCAAATGTTTGTTCAGAAATCAGGATAAAACTAGGTTTCTGTGTTTTTCAATGTCACTAGTGTGCAGAAACTTATGTGGAACAAGGCATATAGATTTAGAGCTAGAGGTGCGTTGAAAAATGGTGCTAAGGAGTTGATAAGAAGAGATGTAAAGAATGCTTTTTCTGTTGTTTTAATTTATGTTGAAAGTTCAGCACTCATAAACTAAAGCTGCAATTACACAATAACACGTATGACCCATCAGAGTTCCAGCAGGTACCGCACTAGCTCCTGGGGCCACCTATGTTAAGGATCAGCTCTGCCTTATCCTCTCTGGGAAGAGGCAACATTTGTTTGCCAATAGCATTTTTTTTTCCTTTTTATTACCTAAAATTTGATTTCCCTGGCAAAGTCACATACGGTTTAAAAAAACAATGATAGCTTTTGTGTAAAATTTTGAGATCTTCCTAAAAATCTAAACCAGAACTACACGTCTGTTAGAGCTCCAAAGAACAGGATAAAAAAAATTCCTAGAGAAAGGTCAGCCTGCTTTATTAAATTGCACAGATCTTGGAAGACGTTTTGTAGAAGCCAGTTGTATTGTGTGGAACCCAATTTGTGGTGCCGCTCTTTAAATCCTGTAGGATTTTCCATGAAGTTTGTTGTTCAGTGCAAAGAACCCAGTTGTTCGCCCCGAGCGCGAGGGTTGCTCTCGCCCCACGCTCTGTTCCCCCGTTAATGACCGGGTTTTCATGTCTCTTGCGTCTGTCCCAAGGGAGGAGCTCGTGGGAACGAGGGGGCAGGTCATTCTCAGCGACAGGCTCCTGGCTCGGGATCTCGCTCCTGCCAGAAATCTGTCTGAGCCTGAATCTGGCAAAGTTTAGGAAGCAGTGTTAAATGCACCTCTTTGTTCAAGGCTTCCACTAACAGCAAGCACAGGAATTTCACTTGGCAGTCGGTATCCTGGCTACCCTTTTCAGGGTACTTCTATAGCTGCTTCAATAGCTAGGAGGGGCATGGGGCAGTTTTTGTGGTAATTTAGATTAGAGGTAAATTATGTAAAAGGCATCCAGGTACTCTGATAATTTTCCTTGATGATTTAAATACACGTGTATATATATCTGATGTTGGTTGACTGGTTTCTAATTTTAATTCAAAAAGATAGCCTTTAGTTTATATAATTTTAAAAAAGCATTAAGCCTGAAAAATATGCAGAGAAATAAGATCTGTGTGTAGGGGCAGTTTACAGACTTTTTATCATAGTGTGTTTTCCTTTATTACTTTGGATAGATGCTGCTACTTCAAAATAAGGAGAGAATAAACATTTTTGAAAACAAAATTTATTGTTTAGCCTTAGGAACAAATGTGAGAATTGGGCACGTCCTGTCAATTCTCCCTTATTTTCCTTTTTAAAATGCGCTCTGGATTTTGATGCTGACTTCCATAGTCAAAATGTGTAAAAGTTTTTGCATGGGACAGATTTCCCTATGGGTAAAAGCACAGTAGTGTTTCTGTACTGAACGATAGCTGTGAGGGTATCAGAGCGCACCTTGGGCATTAGCTGATTCCATTGCCAGAAGGACTCCTGGTTTAGCCCTTTTCAGAAATGAGCTGATGTCTATCTCAGCAGGCAGAAGAGCATTGCGTGTAGGAAATTCACTACGGTGCGTGAGTGCATTAGTGTCTAGACATTAAAACAGGCCTGCGTGGTTGGCATGAGTCTTTTCCAGATTCTGGTTGACTTTGTCAATTATATTATTATTTGCTTTATTTCAGAACTGCTGGGCACTACAGTCTGCACACATGGGCAGTGTTTTCACCTTAAAAGCTGCTGCTGCTGAAGTTAATGCAAGGGTTCTTTTTGCATATTGTTGTTGCTTGTTTACTCTGTTGTCACTTAGGTGTATTAAAAGGTGTTTATGCGCAAGCAGCAGTTGTTCTATTGCTCTGCATGTGTGTTTGTCAGGATAAGGCCCTCCAACTATATGACATCAGAATTGAGAATAATACCCGAGTTTGTGTCTATGGCTAGATACAAATCCCATCATTCCCCATCCCCTAGCAAGTTTTATCCAATAACAACTGGATAATTCCTTGCAGCTCTTGTGGCAGAACAAAGTTCTGAAGAGAGATGTGGAGGATGAGAGGAAGAAGGAGGAGAGACGAGTTAGAGGCACTTGAATATTGCTACTGTTGGCAAAGACAAAATGCCACAGGTAGTGCTGTAACACAGAGGTCAGATAAACATGAGAAGTGTTTAAAATTTCTGTGATGCTTGAACTTTGCTGTAAAGGCAAAGGCAAGTAGGAAGGAACATGTCTGGGTAGTAGGGAGTTGACATGTCTGAAGTGAGGAGTGAGCAGCTGAGTTAGTGGTTGGATGGAACCAATTTATTTTTTTTTCTAAAGTTACAGGGAAATGATTTGGAAAATAACACATCTCAAGCTTGCATCCCCTGAAACTCCTTTTCCAGCTTGAATCATAAAAAAAAGTTCAGAAATCAGAGCACAGGTTCTTGTACTTACTATTTCCAACCTAACTTAAACTAGAGAACATTTGCATATGTGTCAAGTCCTCACGAGGATTGCAACACAATTGTTCAGAATCAAGTGTCTTTAGATGTCTTTAATCTTGAAACATTCACCCATCAAGACACAAATGATGAAATCACAATTACTGTGCTTACATCTATTTTTAAAGAACATTTTCTCCCATCTTCTATTGCTTTTTCAGCAGCTTTTTGTGACTACTATCTTGTCCTCACAGCACAAGAGAAGTGTTCTGCTGGACTCCCCAAATACTTCCCTTCTCAAAGTTGAATCCATCCCTAGGACAGTATCCAGGTATCCAAAGGATCACAGTGTGACAGATTACTTGTTTTTATCTGTGGCTGTCAAGGAGATCATGCCCAATCGTGCTGAGTTAAATTCTTGGTCACGTTTGCACACAGGCTGAGCTATCATGGATCTTTCTTAGGAGGGAAGCCTGATGTCCAGGATACCATGTTTATTCAAAGGGTCCCAGGTGTTTAGTAACTAGCAGCTAGGACACTTCTTACTGCGTGACTCACTCCTTGTTAAAGACAGAATATGCTTCAAAGTCTCCGCCAAGATTTTTAGACCTTTCCATGGACACGTGTTTGCTACTTTGGGAACACATCTTCCTGTTGTGAGTGTGATCTTTCATTCTCCAGTCACCAGGAGACAGGAATCAGATTGGGAGATTTCTGACTCTAGGAGGCAAAAGCTTCCTAAGAGCCTGGTGAGAACTGCGGAACACTTGGCTGGGATGGCATTGTCCCCTCCACAAGATGGCTCACCAAAATGCCAGCCTGGTCCTTGTTGGGGAAAGGAAGAGACAGAGAGAGATATGAAGAGTGTTGTCAATATGTTTACCTACTTGAGTTAGCAAAGTGCTATGACAGTGATGTTCCTAAATAGCAATACTTCTCATTCACTCATTTCAAAGAACTCAGAGGATTTCTTCTTTTTAACTGATCAATACCTATTTTTAGGTTGCCTTTTACTATTTCTTATGCTGACTAACAATGCTAACAAAGCTTTTTACATAAAGCAGGCTGTCTTACAACTTGATTTTTTTTTTCTTTTGAATTATACATTTTAATTAGTAATAAGTGTTATGAATGAAGATGATTGAAATATTTCATCACTACATACTTAATCCTTAGATTTGAGATGGGCCCTGGGGAAAGAGTTTGCATCTGTACCTAGTCACACAAACGCATCCTGGCTTTAATTGTCAGAAAACAATTCTATAGTTTCTCTTTTACAGAGTCTTTAGTTATACAAGCATTTAGAAACCATTTCATTTCACCAAAGCTTGTATGTATGACAATGCAATTGTCTTGTTGCATATGTTCTCATCCTGTTAAATTTCATATAATTTCTCTAGGATCTCAGTCTAAAGGATTTTTCTCTTATCATTCTTTGGGCTTAATTTTGTTTTGGAAAATCAAGCTCTGTGCTCTTTTTGTTTCATACTCTGTCATTTAATCAGACAACAATAATACTGGAATCGGAATGTGCTTTCTGTTATCTGGCTGATTTTGATGGATTGTCATGCATTGGTTTGACTTTGCAGGGGTTGAATATAGCATTAAAATGTTTTGAGCAGTTAACTGAACAAACATGCCATGGAAACTAGAGAGAAAGGTCACTGGCAGTGTTTGGTGAACAAAGCTTTGCAGGTTTTTCGTGGTTTTTTGTTGTGGGTTTTTTTTTTTTTTTACTTGAGAAAACCTTTGAAATATTGTATTGTAACACAGTTTGCAGATCACTGAATTATGTACTGTACACATGGTTAACGATTTATGGGGCCATGAGTTATTTAATCGCGTAATGCATATACTTTGTTCGACAAGGAAGCAGATGAAAACTCTGAATGGATGGAATTGTTCATCCTCTGAATGACACACATTATATGCTGTGTTATCAGAAAATAATATGACTTTTTCCAGCCAAAAGTTGTTGTTTCCAGTGACCATTGTCTCATCTGAAAACATCAGTTAAGAAAAAATGTGTAATAAACAGCGCCTTTCATTTGGGGTGTGTTAAACAAGTGCAAGGCAAAATAGAGTGATCTCAGATCTCTGGCAGTAGGCTCCAGTGTTGTCATTGTCGTAAATTTTGTTGCTTTGCAGAAAGGGCACTGCCTGCAACAAGGCACTTGGTTTTAATACCTGTTGGAACTGAAATGTGTTCTTGCTGTAGAAGAGATTTTAATCCTAAAGAGTGGGAGGTGGTAGATAGCTGTAATGATGTGTTGCAGAATAAGATATAAAGGGTAAGGAAAAGCATTGTACCGTTCGCAAGAGAGATGACTTTCCCGGTGTTGGCACGGCACAGCAGACTGGGGGTCTTTTTCTGGATTGCAATTTGTTAGTTACATAAGAATGAAAGGAAAAGAAAAGGAAGAAAGGGAGAGAAGAGCATGATGAGGCAGGAAAACAAAGGAACTGATTAGAGGGGAACAGAGGTAAAGTGCAGATGTGGGAAGCAAAGCAAGTCTCAGGTAAGAGATGTGATGTGAGGAAGAACTTTGAACTTCTTACAGTTGAGGAAAAGCCTTAATCTTCAAAACTGTGTGGGACAGAAAGTGGGGAGTAGAAAGGGAAGATCAGTTCTGACACTGTTACAAAAGGCCCTGTTTTTTGACAGGAGAGTAGGGGACATGAAGGAACAGGGTCTTGTCCCACTTATTACATCTCAGTGTCCATCCCAGCACCTAGAGTCACAGATCAGACCAGACAGGATGACAAGAAGTCCTTTAAGAATAAAAACAGAGGTGTTGTGTCAAAGAAAGGGTCCACAAGGGAAATAAAGCAGTATCATAGGCTTGGACCCTTCCGTGTACCCTAGAAGAGTACTCTCGTGGACACTTGAGGGCTGATCACACTCAAGAGCCACGGATACAACTAGGTGTTCCGCCTTCTGTAAACTGAGACAGTCTGAATGACATGTTCTAGATGCGAGTAGTGTAGCCGGAGCATCACTGAGCACTTCTGCTCATCTGGAAGGCTAGAAAGCTGCACTGGAGTGACTGACAGTCACACACAGCAGTGATGATATGTCTCTTCTTCAAATACGTGTTCTTTTGCTCTCCTCAAAGCCTGTGGACAGCATACAGTTTTCTCCAGTGTCACTGCTCAAAGCAGCCTGGGGAGCAGCGTAGCCTGCTGGGTGAACAGAAGATGTGATCGAGCAATGCAGACAAGCGTTGGAGCCTTCTCCAAGCCACAGTGTCTCCCTGCACGCAGTGGAGCTGCCCGTGCCCTGCTGTGAGCAGCTCTAGCTCGTGACAATCCTTTTAGGTCAGATTTTTCTCTGAAGCTGGAATGCTTTCTGGGAAGAGCGGGAAGTGCCCCAACCTGTCAGAATGGCATTGCTGTATGTGTCCCTTCTGGAAGGGCTAAACTCTCTTTATATTCTACATAACATTTGGATTTTATTATTTTTTTTTAATTCCTGAGAAAGCAACCAGCTTTGAATTTTTCCCTGTATATTAAGATGCCCCAGTCTTCCTTCATTCATATTTCCAGCATCTGACTTCAACAAAATTCCCTAAGGTTTTCTAGTTTTAAATTGTACTTTTGAGAATAACATTGACTCAAATATCCCAAAGCAATTTTAATGTTCTCCAAATCCCTCAAAATACTGCAGCTAGGTCCATGCAGCTAGCTTCAGAAAGCCACGTGAAAATGCAAATGTTTGCTTTCTCAACCAGAACTGAAAAATACCAAGCATTTCTAAAGGAGAAACAGAACAGTATGTTCTACTTGCCTTATGTATTTTATAAAAAATGCATATATAAAAAAAATGAATATAAATTCATTTAGGAGCAATTGTTTCATAAAAGAAACATGAGTTCGCTTTGGCAAAGATGTCTATGATTTATGGTTCATTCTGTAAACTTGGCCAAACAATTTTCTTCTCCTTTATGATTGGAGAGCAGAGCTGTCGGGGGCAGGGAGTTACAGGATGGCATCTGTTCTTAGAGCAACAGGATTATGTTTATTCATGATTAGTTTATGCAGAAAATGCATCAAAGAGTTTATTTGAATTTTTGATAAATTTGCCTTGTAGAAAAGAAATATTTTTCTTAACTGGACCTTGTAGGAAAAATCGCAGTAATGGCAAATGCAAGTGAGAAATAATCTAAATTTAAAGGGCTTTTTTTTTTTTTTTCAAAACCACTGGTGGTCAAAGTAGGGTGAGGCCACATTCTTTTTAATAAAATTGTGGGCTTTTCTTGTCCCCTTTAATTCCATATGCATATTCCATGGTAGTCAGTAGTGGTTTAACATGTAGCTTCTTCATGTATCTTTACTGAAAGGAGGAGATAAGTTTGTCAGTATAGTGCTCAGTACCCTTGTTTCCTTGCTTTTTAGTGTTGAATGAGGTTTTAGAAAGTGCCACCAACCATGCCAGTTTTCCATATTTTTGACTCTATGTAAATTTTTTGCAGAGAGGTAGGGAGAGCAAATGAAGGATTGACACTGGTATCTCCTGAAATGTTCCGGTTTTTTTAAGCAGCTTGATTTTCCTTATAGCATTGCCAAAAACCTAACAGATGATGTTTTCAGGATCAGAGACAGGAGATTGAAATGTTGCTAATGTCTGTAGCACTTAAGTCATAGAATTCTGTAAAGAAATGTGCCGTGATTGATCTGATTAATCTTTTAGATGGGAGGCAAGAGAGAAAGAAAATTCTTCACCATGCTAAATTTTTATATTTATATAACGGCTTTTTACATACTGAGCTTAGGTGTCCTTGTAATATTCTGATGTGGATGACTTGTACTCAACAATTTCAGTTAAATCAAGTACTCTTCCTTTCTGCCACAAAGTTTTCTACATCAGCCTGGCTGTAATAGAAACATTGTTTTTTACAATTCCCTCCCACGAGCAAAGTCCTGCGGGATCTTTTGGGAAATGTAAAGCAATGTGGCAGACAGGCACGCTGTTACTGTGCAGAAGCTGTCCACTTGCTGCAAGGAGGTTCTCAGCCTTTACTCATATTGAGGGTTCATTGCCAAAAAGCTTCAGGTTATATCTCATCATTCTCAAGATTAACTGTGATTGTGGATGAACATGGACACTCTAGCTGAGCTGGGGAAGCTCTCATTTAACTGGCAGTTACCTCTCCCATTGTGATCTGTGGCCGACTTGCCGATCAGCCTTCGTTCAGTCTAACAAAGCTAGAAGACCTGGTGCTTGTGCTGAAAGATTTCAGTCCTTCCTCAGCTTCTCACTACTGTACTAAGGCAGGAGAGCAGGAACATCTCATGTTGGTTCCACCAGCCACAATACAGAAATGCTAGTCTGTTTTTGCAACTCAGGTGAGCAATTACCTGGTAGGTATCTCATGCGGAAGTGGGTCTTTCCAGCCCTTCTTTAAGCTTCAAAAGGTTCAATACTTGATAAGTGGAGCTCAAGTCATATAAGTTCTTGTAAGTTCTCTATCTCTCTGGGCAGATATCAGAGGACAGTATTAAAGTGTATATGTAGATACACATGTACAAAACTCATTATTTCTTTAGAAAGACCATTAAGCTTCAGCAAGGATGTCAAAAAACCAACATAATGCACTGCAACCAAGGAACGGAACTGGTCAGACATTACAATAATATAGTTTTATTTGGGGAGGAAACAGACCTAAAATAAAAAAAGTTTCTGTCATTCTCTAGTCAAAGATCAATGAATGAATTTGTTACCAAAATTTAGAAAATTCAAAATATTTGATCAAATCTATTTGGTTTTCTCTCATTGGGAACCTGCTAAGTGAACACCCAGAACAACACACATGAATGATAGCTTTCCATACGGTTTGAGTTCCAAATTTATGTTACTTTTCCAGTGCCACAGATATACCACACAGAACTTAAAGAACGTATTACAATTAATTATATCATGTTGGAATAAATAATTTCCTAAATGTACACTCTGTCATGGTGGCCACTGATAAGGAATTTAATTTGAAACTCAGCTCTTGGCTTCTGAAAAATCAGCTTTAACTAAATTGTCGCAGTCATTACGTGTTGTAAAGCCTCTATATTTCACACTTCATTTTCTATCCAAATGGATGGCAGCCTACTTCAAAGGGAAAGAAGTAAACCTGCAGTCAGAGTGTTCACCTGAACAGCATGCTCTCCGTAGATCTCACGTCTGGCAGTTGCACACATTTTGAATTCCTGCAGGTTTACAATTTAATTGCTCAAAAATCAAAGGATGTCCAGTTGAACTGTACCCCCCTATAACAGGGTCAGAGATTGGGGGATGATGTTTGATGCTTCACCTTTCCTGACATTTCACTGTTGCACAAAAATGGGAAAGATGTTTCCCAGGCCAGAAATGTTAACCCCAAGTGTTCAAAACTTCCGAACATGAAGTTTATATGGAAAATAGAATTTTAGAGTCCTACTTGTGTGCCTAGTAGAGGCTACAGTGCAAAAAGTGAAAATAAGATGCTAATTTGTACCTTATTATAGTCTGTAATAAGTACTCAGATTCTCATTCAGCCCCTTTGGATGGTCTCAGACTGTCTGGTAGAACTTCTTATGGAATGCAACATGGTAAGCATACAAATATTTCAAACTTAAATGGCAAGATCTACATGACCTTCAACATTGTCTTTTTTGAGTCAAGTCCAGGAGGACTAGTTATGTTCTTTGTTACACACATGTCTGTGGGCACCAGTCCCTGGGTACTTCCTTTTATTTTTTTTTTTAATATATTGAGATTCTTGAGTGAAATACCCAGAGATGGAAGGTAGGAATTGTTGAAATAAAACTGATAATAGAGTTGGTATGTACCTCAACAGAAAATTAAGGTATGTTGCTGCAATGAGGTTTACTACCTAATTACTTTGAACAATTTGCTTTAAGTTGCATCTTTTAAAACAGAAGCATTTTGTGTGTATATCCTGTTCATGGATCCATGGACAAAGTGCAGTTGCTGTGGCTGAGGACAGGGGCTCCAAACTTTCTCGTCCTTGCTCTCCTCTTTTTCCATGTTTACTCCCTTCTTGGTGCCTTTACTGGTCCTGCCTACTGAAAGGGAACGCAGCAGGAGATTTTTGCCGGTGGTAACGTTGTAATCGAGGCTGTGCTGTCTGGGGCCACAGTGTCAGAGTTACGGTGTGTGTGATTCGTAAACGGTGAATTGGCAGGAGAAATGAAAACTGCAACTTTGCAGTGGTTGGCTGCATACTGCTGTTTCACCAGATGTCCCATTTTGAAGGATGGTGTTGGGCTGTCTTCATTTCAGTTCGTGCAATATTTGTGTCAACGCATATAGTGTGCAGCTTATAGAATGGGAGATGCTGTATTGCTGTGAGAAACATGTATAATGGCTGTATAAATTGAATTTGTATGAGGACCCAAAAACTTTTTTACATTTATTATTTTTTCTTTCCCTGAGCCAAACTTGCATTGTTTGGCACTGTGTCACAACTGATAGCAGTGTTCTTTGGGCGCCTCAATGTCACGTGCAACTAATAAGAACTTTATCTAATTAGAGATTGATCAAAGCTCAATACCTTTCAACTTGGCTGGGCAGGTAAGGTGCAGGAATTTTTAAACTGTATGTTTCCTACACAGAACTGATTTGGGCTGGTTATTGGTAACACTCTTCATATGTAAATGCCTGCTTTTAAAATCCCTTGTGTTCACATAAGAACCATTTGCTTCCCTTTTTGAAAAGAAAAAAAAAAAAAAAAGAGGAGATTCATCTAGATAATCATAAAAGTATGGTAGAAAATATAAATACTTAAGACCATTAATCATTGCTCATACTAAAAGCAGTAATGTATGTTTTTTTGAGTATGTGCCACAGGAACCCTTGTTGCCAAGAGGGCCAATGGAATCCTGGGCTGCATAAGGGAGAGTGTGGCCAGTAGGTCAAGGGAGGTCGTTCTTCCCCTCTACTCTGCACTGGTGAGGCCACAACTGGAATACTGCGTCCAGTTCTGGGCTCCCCAGTTCAAGAGAGACAGGGAACTACTGGAGAAAGTCTAACATAGGGCAACTAAAATGATTAAGGGATTGGAGCACCTCCCTTACAAGGAAAGGCTCAAAGAGCTGGGGCTCTTTAGCCTGGAGGAGAGAACGCTGAGGGGAGACCTTATCTACGTTTACAAGTATCTAAAGGGTGGGTTGAAGGAGGATGGAGCTGGACTCTTTTCAGTGGTTTCCAGTGATAGGACGAGGGGCAATGGGCACAAGCTGGAACATAGAAAGTTCCATTCAAATATGAGGAAAAGCTTCTTTATGGTGAGGGTGACGGAGCACTGGAACAGGCTGCCCAGGGAGGTTGTGGAGTCCCCTTCTCTGGAGATTTTCAAGACCCACCTTGATGCAGTCCTGGGTAATGTGCTCTGGGCAATCCTGCTTTAGCAGGGGAGTTGGACTAGACGATCTCTAGAGGTCCCTTCCAACTCTGACAATTCCGTGATTCCGTGAACTGGCCACCAAAGACAGACTGGATAAGTGGAGCCAGCCTCTGGTGCTTTGCATTCTCTGAAGCAGACTGCAAATGCAGGAGTGTGAGGCACGTGCTGTTTGCAGCTGTACGTGCCGGTGCCTGAGATGTAGAAAGGAAGGAGAGTGTGCCTACAGACAAGCTCAGGGCAGTTGTATGTATGACCTGTAGAAAGCAGAGGGACAGAGCTCTTTTGGAGCTCTTGAACTGCTGAGCAGGATGTGATTTGGTCTTGTATATGTGATATTCAGCAATCCAGATCCGTCATAAATCTTATTTAAAAAAGCAAGTTTGCGCTGAACAATGTCTGTTAGCATGAGCTTCTCTTCCAAACAGCAACTAACTAGTAAGGCCTTAAATACCATTTGATTGAATCAAGAGGAACAGCCTATAATTAAAGACAAACAGGTATAGAAAGTCCAACTTGCATGTTATGTCAGAGACAAATCACATCCTTAGGAAAATAAGCTTAGCACGCAAGCTTTCCAAGGTTTCATTCAAGTAAAAAATAGGGTTCTTTTAAATGTTACTCATTTATAGGAAAAATGCGTTGATTTGAAGAATTCTTATTTTCTACTCAAGTTTATAGTCCCTTTTCCTTTACTCCTTGTTCAGACTATCCATGCAAAATCTGAGGTGTTACACAGTAACAGATACCTGAAATTTCATTGTTTATTTTTCAAGCTTGGACCAACACTTGGTCCTTTTCAAGTTATAGCTATACTACTTGGTACAGCTTTCAAAACTGACCAACCATGGGGTGGAAAGTGCATTATATAAAGTTACCCTTCATGTGCCCCATCTTTCCACTAGCTACCCATTTCACAGATATTTAAACCTGGCTTGGTACAACATCATTATTCTGTTGCAGGTGTCGATTGGAAGTTTTTTATATTTCAGGATCCCTTGACCTTTCTTCTGGGCACACGTACAGTGTGTTAATGATGAACAATGTCCACACATCAGCACTAATTCAAACTTGAGCTCTTCCAGAGTTTGAAATATGCATGGATAAAGTCTGTGCAGATGGTCCTGAATTTTAATATATAAAAGTCACAGTAAAACAAAGTTAACTTTTTAAATTCTGCAATAAATCACAAAAAGCTGAATATGATCCTCTGGATATCTTAATTAGATGAATTTCTTTCACTTAATCA
The DNA here is from genome assembly GCA_033628505.1 of Tringa tobata. Lineage (NCBI taxonomy): Eukaryota > Metazoa > Chordata > Aves > Charadriiformes > Scolopacidae > Tringa > Tringa tobata. The sequence continues at coordinate 17,671,540 of JAHREE010000118.1, read as the reverse complement.
GACATTCAAAGTCAAAGGGACAAAAGGCACTGCTTTTCTTAGACACTAAGGCCTGAATAATGTCTCAGTGGTCAGAAGAGTTGATCAAATTACTTGTTGTCATTCATGTTTATATTTGATTGTATTCTTTTTCTGAATAACAGCATAAAGATCACTGTTTCAATTTTTTTTTTTTTTTATCAGTTGCAGTAAAGAATATTCCCAACAGCTTTATTTCTGGGCTTCGTGCTGCCACATAAGGATTTGGCATCATGTACAACTACACACAAATATTTAAGGAATGGTTAGTTTGCAAGCTGAACTTCAAAGATGAGATATAGCAGAATCAAGATTATCCACATAACTCGCTTTCATAGGTATCTCTGATAGGAATCACTGGTAAGAAGAAGGGCAGAGGTGAGGACATGGGGTGTCCCCTGGGCTCAGAGGGGTGCACTGCACCCACTGTGTATCATTTTGAGCTCAGGCCCATGGGTGCCCCCGAATTCACACAGAGCACATGGGGGCCTTCAGACTTGAGCAACCAGACTCTCAAGGACTCCTATTTAGCACATGCAGATGGCACTTTTAAGAAATTTCACATATGGCTAAATTAGGAGTTTTTTTTTTTTTTTAAATGAGGAAATTAATAAATATCTGTCTGCTTCAGGGTTATCTGTATGCTGAATTTCCATGTTTCTTCTCCAAATCTTCAAAATGTTCCATTTTGTTTTAAAAAAAGTGGTTTGAGCTGGCAATCTCGATAGATTTTTCTAACCTTATTGAAAACAGCTGTGACATTTTTGCTGAAGTGGGATGTCTTTGGTTTTGTGTGGTTTTTTGAGTCTTTTTTTAAAATTAAGCCAGAGGTAGAGCGGGAGCTCGGAAACATCAGCTGCAGCTATAAACAAAAGTTTTTAGAGAGCGAGGGATGGAGGGAGATCCAGAGAGCAAGGATTTACAACGGGGACGTGTTAGGCAGGATTGACTCTAGGTGTCACTGTGAACTGTGCCTGTAATTCTGCAGCTCCATTTCCACTTTTGTTCAGTGACCCCCCACTTTACAGCCTTCTTCCTCCTCTCTGTTTCGCCCCATCTCTTTGCCTCTCTCTGACTCTCTAACACACATACATGCGTGCAGAGAAGTGTATGACAAATAATAGCTGGAAGCAAGGACGTTACTGTGACCATTAGAGAATATGGCATTGATATAAGTTAATAGATACTTAATAAAAATGCTGGTTACCTGAATAGTTATGATGTGTGATATCTCGCTTATATGAAGCCCTGGAAAGCAAATGATTAAAAAAAAAAAATAGCTTTCTTTTGTGCATATGTATATAGCTACAGATAAGAGGAGAGGGCAAAACCCAGCAGATAAGATACTCTTACATTCTGGCTGATCTGGGTTGGCAGAGGCAGGGCTAGATCATTTTAGGGGTTACATGCTTGGTTGCATGGACAAGGAGTTTTGATGAACTTTGAAACTATACCCACCTGTATAGATACCCATGAAAGCAAACTCTGTCTCTTGGTGTTTTGTCTTCGCTAATATTAAGTTAACTTCTCAATTTGTAATTTAGAATACTTTCCTATAGGATCCACTTAGAGAAAACTAACTAGTGACATACAGCAACATCATTAAACACTTTAGTGCCTCAGGGTAACAAACTACAATACATCCTTCGAAGTAGCACTTAAAGGCTGTATGAACACATTCTGTCACCTTGCAGTCTTTTACAGCATAGCCCTGGGAATGTGCAGGGAGATAACATGCAGCAGAACAGAACAAAGTCTGCTGGAGTCACACTCTCCTTAACGTGATGAATTATCAAGATGCTGTATGTTTCCTGGTTAGGTCCCAAACAGATGAACTTTTGTAAATGAGCAAATTTAAATGCCTTCTCATCACACATAGGTAGAATGCTGTTTTCAGGGTATTAGTAAGTCTGATGTTACTTTTAAGTGACTTTGTGCGGTGATCAGTACTTTGGCCCTAATTAGTAAAAATAGTAAGAGCCTTAGGTTTAAATCATAAACAGAAAAATAGGTCACCTAATATTTAAGTTCACCCCCCGCCAACCGTAAATTATTCCTTGCTGTATACATTCTAACTTTTTTTCATGTATCACTTTAAATTTCCGAAGCAGCAGATTCCATGACTTCATGCTTTTTTCTTTTGAGTTTGCTTTTTTAACTGGAATTTAGTAGGATTCTTCTGAAGGGCAAGGGCAGTTTTTAAAGCCACTTTGTAAAACTCCATTTCCTTTTTGATTTGGGTTCCTCTGACAGTGCTGAATCTTGAATTTTTGTGGCATCCTGTGGGGAAAGGAAGGCAATTTGCAAATTACAGATTCTCCTGGCAAATCTTGCTTGTTGCTAGATGCAACTTCTAAACCATCTCTCCTTGGTTTTCATCCTTGCCTGATGGCTGCATTGCACGCTGTACGTTCAATATGGTGATGACTCCGAGATGCACCCTGTCACTAATCTAGTCACTCATGGCTGCTGTGATTATCCACTGTCTCTCTCAAATTACTCTTGGACAATGTCATCGGTGTAGTCTCACCTCTGAACAGAACAGCCCTTTTTCTTTTTTTTTTAATCGGGATTAAGCAGTCAGATCTGATGACACTTCACACAAGTATAGTTGTTTGAAAACATACTGTCCTTTCAATCACAGTAAGTGACAGTGTGCACTCCACTGATGCCACAGCTGCCTTTGATGCCTGCTCTGACATGCTTTAAGATAAATAGTTCAGAGAAAAATCCTTTACAGTAGCAAACTACTTTTGCCAAATGGTTTGTTCTATATACTTGGGTTTTTTTCCCCTTTCTTATTTTAAAAGGAAAGTATAACAGGGATTAAATTGGGGGACAGTTTTGAGTAGCCGTTTCCTAGGATGGATATTTTTTTACTGGGGACAGGCTTAAATTCCTGTTTATTTAGAGCAAAGGAGTGGGTGTGAGGAAATATGTCTAAGCTCCCTGCTCCCATCTCTCTGCCCAGTTTCTCTCTCACAGATATTGTAGAGGCTTGTGTGGGAGTTTGGGATTTTTCAGTATGTGGGAGACAGCTACTGGCAGAAGAAACCTGTGAGGCTGAGTAAATCACATGATTGTATCTCTCGAATTTCTTCTCTTGTGCTGTCCTTTGGGCGATGAGACAGGTGAGATGAGCCTTATGGACTCTATGACAGAGAAGAAATGGCAGCACTTGGCTGTGGTGGGGCCTTGTAGGGGTTTTCCTTTGCGCATGGAGCTCCCTGATGGCTTAGGCATGCAGGGGCTGGGCACCATGGGCTCCAGCTGGGGTTCCCCAGCAGCAGGAGACATGCAGGGAGCAGGTGTAGAGCACCAGGAAGCAGTTGGGTTCACTCAGGTTATGGTGCAGACTGGTCAAGGGGTCAGGAGAGACATGAGAAAGGGACCAGTGGTGTGTGTCTCATTGTGTGTTCGGACGGACTTCTCTGGGGAGCCAAAGCACACAATGGGGATCTAGAGGGGAAACGGCAGTTTAAGCCAACTTTTCATCATCCCAGATTCATACCTGGTCCCAAGTCACAGCAGTTCCTCACGCCCTGCCTGTCTCAGGTAGTAAGAAGCCTGAGGTCACTTGTGCTCCACCACTGGTCTATGTGGTCATTGCACAAGAGATTGCGGAGATACCAGAGTGGAGCCTGTGGTGACCTGGGGCACGTGGCAAAGGCCAGGCAATGTTTGCTCTGCAGGGACTGGATGCTCATTGCCAGGCAGGGTGACAAAGGAAAGACACCTTCTGAGACCAGCGAGAGCTATCATGTGTTGTAGGAGGGATGTAAGGTTGTAGAAGATACTTCTCTGTAGGTCTGGTGAAGCGTTGTATGGCTTTTGTAGCATATATTTGCTCTTACAGCAGAGTTTAGGGATGAGGAATGTTTCCAGCAGGGGCAATGGAGAGGAAGAATCTTACTGGAAAATGTTCTTAATCATAACAGAAATTTTCAGTAAGTTTTTTTTTTCTATTTTTTTTCTGTAACATTTTCTGGTGCTGAGTGCAAGTAATGCAGCATTTAAATTCTCTTCGTCTCAGATGATTCACTGAAGGTCAGGTCTCTTGAAGTAATATTTTCTTTCTTATCTGCACCTAATCAATCATGTCATATATAAAAAGTCCAAGCAGTTGTATCAGTGCTTTACTACAATGTAACAATATTAGACCAAACAAAATAAACTAATCACATATTAGAAATTATTTTAAAGTGATACTGAAAAAAAACCCAAAACCAACCTAAAACAAGCCAAAGACGCAAGCTACCAAATCACACAGATAAAATAATGCTCATCGGTCATTACAATGGAGGTAGTTGCAGGGTTTTTTCTTCTAGGATATTTAACTGGCTGGCTTCTAATATTTCTTTTAATGTTTGCTTTTGCCTGGCAGGAATGTGATAAAATTATGCAAAGCTATGATTCACATAGAACAAACACAGATTGCAAACTATATAATGTTATCCCGGCCTGCTGTTTATAAAGCAATGAATATGCCTGCTAACTCTGTATGCTGATGATTTTTTGCAGCCAGGTTTATATCTGGATGAATGACCTTTACTTTTTCTAATTATTATTTTACACAAGCAAATAATTTACCTTTATAATCATAAGCAATCATCAAGAAAGACCCTTGGCAGGTGCTGGCATATTTTACTGTTGATATCATTCAGTAAATAACCTTTTTCTGGTTAGGGTATGGTTTCTAGGCCTTAGATGTTGCTCTGCACAGAAAAAATGTGCGTTAAAACTTAAATCAAGGCAAATTATCTCAATTGTTTATATACGAGTTCACATAAAATCACAGGCTGAACTAGTTGCTGATACAGGTCTGTTGGGTAAATGGCCTAATGGTTCTGACACAGCCTCTACTGGAGAGTGACTCTTCTCACCAGAGCAAACAGTTGTCAGCCTTAGAAAGTCTTAGGACTTGGAGAAAGTCTCAGTCAATGCACCCAGAAGGGCTTTGTAACCAAGTGGTCAGTTTACTCAGCCATAGCCAGTTAAGCAGAAGCATGTGAAAAGGCACTCAAATAGTTTCTTCACTATTTGAGTCTTTCTGAGTGTCTTAAGGGTCAGACTCTGTTTTAAAGCACTTACAATAGAATGGCAGGTACTGAATTGCTGACAGCATAGTATGCAACCTTGCTCAAGAAGTGTAGCGTTGGGCTAAAGACAACATGGGGTAGTTCAGAGACACCTGAGCTGTTTCAGCAATAACACTGAACTTTCATGCTTCAGCTCTTTCTGATACAGCTGCTTGTTTCACAAACAGGTGTCTAAAACTGCTGTGAAAGTCACTTCAGCTGCAGACTGAGCAAAAGTCTACTGACTTTTCATGTAATTGTATAGTGTCAAGTAATAATGTGCACTTTCCTGTCACTTGGGAATTACAACTTGGGAGCCCCTGATCTTTGGAAATGAGAAGAGACCCATGCTTTAGGGGAGCTGGGAAAGAAACCTGCTAGAGGGTGCCCTTTGTTTCACTGTGTTTTCACTCTGTGACCAGTTGTGCTGTTGCTAAGACTCCTATCAAAAGGAATAATTCAGGTGTTTGTGTTATAGGATTTTTACCAATTTTTTTCTATCTCAAGAACAAATTAATCGTTTTTTTTTTCCAGTGAATACATAGAAATGCCACAACCCCCATTCTTCCTTCCCCATTCTGCTGCTGCTCTGCATTTCTGCATAAGAGCGAATATAATAGCCATGTGACATGTTGACAATAGTAATTATACCCAGAGGGGTTGGTAATTTATGTTGGGTAGCAGGTGGTATCATTTCCTGGTTAGTCTGTACCCTAACTTGTTATTATCTATGGCCATCAGCAGCTAGAGTGACACCTACAGAGGAGACCTCAGAGCTCGCAGCAGGAGCCAGAGTTGTTCCATTTGACTGTAGATCGAAGGAATTCCTACTGTCTTTCATACTGTGCGTAACATAACCTTTGATAACGTAGTAGGCAAGGCAAGGCATGACTCATCTCATTGACTTTCCCTGCTCGTACATGACTTCTTAACAGGTTATGCTTGACAGAGAATGTGTTGCTACTTACTTTCGATGACCATCATTATGCCACTGACTCAGTCATATATAGCATGCCATCTAAATAACTATTGTCCCTAAGGAAATATTTTTTAATACAGTATTTCTTTGGTTTGGCAAGTTACTTCATTGGTTGTTTCTGAGATGAGCATCCCATTATTTTGGGAGCTATACATACACATAATTAAGAACAGTCTTGCTCTGACAAGCTTTTGCCCTTAGAAGAGAAAGAGAGGAAAATGTTTATTCCATTCTGCAAATGGAAAATGGATGTGATGAAGAGGTGAGGTTAAGTAAATTGCCAAAGAAGGCCATGCAAGGGGTCGGTGACAGAGCAAGAATTTGATAAAGTTCTTGAAAGAGCCAAATACAGTAGCCTTAAAGACACACTCATCCATATTTCCCCATTGCTTTTTTTTTTTGCCATGCCTCTTCTGTTTCTTTACAATCCTCCTGAACTGTTATAATCCAGCTCAAGCCATTTATCACTGTCCTAAAATTGTAGAACAATCTCCTCAGTTTTGTGAATCTCTCTAGACTCCTAAGCACATGAAAATCAAGATCCATAGTTGTCTTTGATCTTTGAGGTTTTGTCAGTTCCTTCCATTTCCAGTTTTAGCTTTGTCACCTAATTTCTTCCAGTTCTTCAATCCCTCCCCGATCCTTGAGATTCTTGCTTTTTCCTTCTTCCTTCCCTTACCAGCTCTGGTAATACTTTTTCTCATAACTGGTGTCATAAACTCGTTTTATCTCCTCTCAGATCCCATCTACTTTCCCTTTCCTATATGTTCGTCTGTTCATTTTTTAAACATCATTTTCTCAACTGCCTCAAAATGTAGCCATTCTTATGTCATTCACTTATTTTATCAAGTGAGAAGCTCAACATCTGAGGTCCTGCAGGATTGTTCTAATCCTGTTTACTTATCTAGAATCAAACAACAGAGTTTTCTTGGTCACGGGTCCAGGTCCATGTATGTGGTCCTGAATTGAAGGTCTTTGCAGTAGCTTCCTTTCTGCTTCTCTGTGGTTTCTGTGCTGCAAACATCTACTGTGTATAGATATCCAAGCTAGCAAGTGTACCCTCTTGGAACCAGAGCTCTGCCTAGCACCCCATATATATGGGTATAGTGCTCAAATTGTTTTGTAGGTGAGATTCTGGGTTCCTTAGGTAGGTAATTTTAAAGGATTTACCCTACACTTGGATTCTTGACATTTACCTTTTACAGCTGTTATGATCCTTGAGGTGATCTTTCTTTTAATCCATAGGATGGAAATATTGCTGAATGTGTTATATATTTTGTAGGGGGTTTTGAGGATTTTTTTTGGAGAAGATTTTATTTTTTTAGGAAAACTATAGATAAGAGTGTTTAAAGATAATAGTGAAGAGCTCACAGTGACTGTCATGGATATCTTTACATTTTTCTTTTCTTTACAACTAGAAGATAACATTACCAGAGAATTCACAGTATTCCTCAGACTAAGGTATAGAATGCTTAGTATAGTGTCATCTTTTCTGTTGATGACAATTCTGTTAATTAATTGCTAATGCATTAGTGTCTGTAAAATACTTATATAGGGTCTTGCATCCTGAATGCTCTAAAAGGATTTTACAAAGAGTGGTCTAGGACAAGAAATGAGGAGCACCAATAACACACTAGGAGCACAAGAAAAGTAGTGGCCAGTGGGGGAATGTATTTCCCCCAGCAGGAAGACAGTCAAGATGGTGGGGTTCACATCCAACTCTTAAAAATGGTGCCTGGGTGTTAATAATGTCCATGTGTATTCATAAGCTTTTAATGCCATGTGCCACTGAGTAGAGTTAAGTGAACAATCCATGGCTGGTCATTGCCAGGTTCACCATGTGAGGGTGAGATGTGTCGTTTAGATGTTCTACGCTTCTTCAGTTGTGCTGTAGGAAATAGAATGCTCATATGTGAGCTACCAAAGAGGAGGTTATAATTTGTGATAAGACCTTATCCTGGAGACTGGTATTGAATCTTCCTTTCGTTCAGTACAGGTTCTTGTGGGAGTAACTGTTCTTCTAGACCGAGAGTTAAGAAGGCTTGCCTGGGTGTTGGGATATAGAAGACAGGCACAAAAGGTCTGTGTGTGAAATGAAATTAAAATCTGCTGAGGCCACATATTTGAGAAGCATAATTTGCAACATACAGGAAGAACCAGACCATCTTCAGGACTGCAGAATTGGAAATGGAGTTAAATTTGTGTGAAGTATGCAAAGTCAAATGACAATTGTTTTTCTATAGGCTCATTAATTGGCGATGCCAAAGGAAAAAGAAATGCATAGATATTTCATGGGACACACTCTATTGTGAAATAGCCATGTAAAAGCCAAATGTGATCTTAAGATGTTTCAGATGAAACATTTCTGTTGATGATAAAAAAGTGTGAGTGTAATTGTACAAGTATCATGTGTATAATTCTGGGCATTTGTTTTTCAAACAAAAAGTAAAGATGCAAAGAGGAACCTGATTCTGATAAGGAGAATGAAAAGCCTTTCTTAGTGGAGGAAATAAAGGAGTCTGATTTGCTTAGCTTAGCGAAATAAAACTCACAAAGATTTTAGTGACTAAAATCAAGGAAGCAGAAAAATAACTAATAATAGCAGTGGCTGTGAGTAAATATGGACCCAAATTAGAAAACTACTTTGCCATCAGAGAGCCATTTTTCTGGAGTATCTTACCCAAAGACTATGTTTTCCCTGAGAAGATGGTAGTGTCAAACAGTGAGACTTTTAAACATTACCAAGTGGTTATATGAGTTTGCTGCTGCTACTGGAACCTAAAACCAGCATCCTAGGAGAAGCCATTCATTTCTGCATTCTACTGCCATAAACAGTTTTAGCTTAATTTAGGGAATCCATAATATTCCATCACTTTTTATTTTCTCATATATCTTTTTGTGCACTGGATAATGATCTTGAATTTCAATGTCAATTTAAGAGATTTCAAGCTAACTGCTCCCTTCTGAGGTTCCCCGATTTACCAGCAGTAGCTGAATGAGCCATTCAGTTTTGTCTCACATCTTGATCTAGTTTTCATATCAGGAGTACTAAATTCTGTACCAAAGTCAGTGAAGGAGCCTGAGTACTTACTGATAGTACGGTTCCCCACAGGGACCTCTTGTACCCCATCTAGCTGAATTCAGCTGCGATCCATTTTTCAGTTTACATTTTTTAAAATTTGATAATACCTGAGGGAATTAGTTACCTAATTCTTACTGAATTGCAATGTGAGTTGGATGAATAATTTCCTTAGACTTGTTTGAACATCTCAGATTGTTATTCTAATATTATTCATACTACTGCATGTGTGTTCGTAGCTAAAAATCTGCAATAAATAAGTTTCTGGAATCATATTAATTACAAGAATATTTATTTACAGAATAATTTATAAACAAAACTCATACTTGTATTAGGTAGTATAGTTTTTTTTTTAAAAAGTAAGACTGAATATTAAGGAGTTGGACACACTGGTTGACATAACAGCTACAGAGCATACGACAGCTGTAATTTCCATAGTACTGAACTTTAAATGAGGGGAGATAAAAAAGTTGTGACAGAGGACATGCTTTGAAGTTTCAGCCCCTGATTCTGTAAATTGGTCAAATAAAGGTGAATGGCATTTATCATAAAGCGGACTAATTTTCTGTCTGGATTGTACCCAATTAATGGTTTATTCAACATTATGGATGAGAATAGGAAGTATGTATGTCAAGGGAATCATATTCCCTTAGCAGAAAAGGAACAGATGCATAACCCGTAAGTTTGCATATCCCGATTTTATTGCTGTGGAACTTGCCAGTTCTAGGGTCAAAGCAGTATGCTAACTAGTGGGAATGGAACAGAAAAGAAAGGTAGCAAGATAAAAGAAAGAGATGAAATCAATAAGAAAGGGTTCAAAACATATGTCTGATGAGCTCTTTCTAGTAGATAACATTGTCAAAGAATAAAACTGAGCTGGAGGGTAACATGCTACCTTTCTGACCAGTCAGTTCACTAGAAAAGACTGTATTTGATTCAAAGCTCTGTAGAGACATCTAAGAGATGCTGTTTTCCATGATGTGCAAGAAATTCTGAAGGAATTAAAATACTTTTGGTGAGTTATATTATGCTGCATTCTTCTCATCAAGAAGGGGACTGACAGAATTTGATGGTCTCTCGGTCTTTGGCTTTTCTGGAGATTAAGGTATTTCACATAATTTTGTGTGAAAAGGGTCCTGGTCTCTTCATGGGAAGAAAAGACAGTGGATAAGTTACCACCATGTAAAAAATCTGGGGATAAAACTCTATTCCTCAAATGAGAATTGCTAACAGAGATTCTAGCACAATTAGTACAGCCCTTTGCTTCCTACGTTTTTTGGGGTGATCAAATCTTTGTGATATTTCACGTATCTTACAAGTGTTCAAAAAGGCCTATCATAAGATGTTTGTCACTTAAATCACATTTTGTAATATCTCCTCATAGCATTTTCAGGTCAGAACAGTATAACAACTTTGTTCAGGATTTTCAAAGATCAATTTTACAAACAGTAATGGAATTCTTCTCACTGAATTTGAGGTGTTTGTGGAAACAAACTACTTGAGGTCCTCTGTCATCACTGCAAAGCCCAAGGCGCTTTGAGGGCAGAACTCACATTGCCTATATAAGTACTACTTTTGAGACTAATTACCCTTGGTGCTGTTTAGAAAATTAGCTTTGATTAGACACCTGTCAGAGGGCTGGAGTTAGACAAGAAGAATCAAGCACTGCCAGCCATTTCCTCTGAGACCCAGGGGTTGAGGACTGGACAGCACTCACCACACAGATCTACTTGCTGGATAGATCCTTACTAGATCTGCTCTTGACTGAAGAAAATATATTATCCAGACTCTGCTTGGCTCATGAATAAATCCAAGTCTTCTGTATCTTTGGATTTTCTTTTTTTTGCTCAGCCCTTTCTTCTGCTCAGAACCTGATTCTCAGAGTAAAAGGTTAATGTTCTTCAGGTCTGGACTGACCCAGGATCAGAGCAGCAGTTTTTTCCTCCACTGCAGTGGGATGTGAATTCGGGGCCTGTTTGAGAGCCTGGCTTTACATGCAGCTCAGGTTTAGATAGAGGAACCTTGCGTAGTGCAAGTCCTCTGTGAAATTAGGTGACTCTATGTTGAAAGAGGCAATTTTTTGATTAAAAGAAAAAAATCTGATAAAAGCATGTGTTTGTTTTTGGAGAACAGCACGACAATGTGTATCGTTTTTATCTGTCAACAGCCATCACCTTGTCAGAGTTTAGCTGCTGTTGATTTATTACAACCTATGTGAATGTATAATTGGTAGGCTGGTCCTCAGATCTGCAGAGGAGAGGCACAAATTTGGAAGCCAGATGTCCCATGGTAATGCGCTAAAAGGGAGAGATAATCACCAAAGAGCTGAGAAGCCCTTCAACTCATTACTCTTACATACTCTCTTAGCCTTAAGATTTATCAGTGTTTGTAATGCAAGCATCTAAAATGAAAACAGCTTATTAACTTCACTAAAGACACCATCTTCCACTCCCCACAAATAAATCTTTTATCGTAATCTATACTGCGAGAATCCTAGTTTTTTAGTCGGAAATAGGGGGGAACTCACTGAGGCGTGCTTATTTAGCATTGCTGTCCCAATGCCCAGGATGACCTTGACAAAGAGAAAAGACTTTGGAATTGGAAATTTCCTGGCAAAAGAACGCATGCAAAAAAGTATTTCTTATTTGTGGAGTTCAGGGCTTATTCCTGGAGTTATTTCATCAGGGCTTTCTGCCATTTCTGTGCCAGTACTGAAGGCATGCAAGCTACTCACAGAACTACAATCTCTCCTTGACGTTTACAAGGCCAAGCTTTATGGCCTTGGTATCAAAGACCATTGTTTCTGCCAGATGAAAGACAGAGAAGTTGTCCTGGAAGAGCTCTTCTCCACCTGAGGTGAAGGAACATTAACGTTTAAAAATGTTGATTTTTACTTTTAATTCCCTTTTAGTCACAGTGGGGTTTATGGTATTTGGGTTTTATGAGGAGGCCATGGCTTTTCAAAGGTGATGCTGTTAACATGTGAGTTGTTCCAGGTGTTGGAGTACTGGCTGGTAGAGGGCACATCAGTAACAATCTTCAGGAGACTGCAGAGAGGACTTCTGTAGAAACTCCACTTGGACTGGAAAGTAGGGACAGGAAGGCAGAGCTATAAAGCCCGTGTGTGTACTATCATTTGTCTTTTCCCTCTAATTCAGTCCTGATCTGGAGAGAGGAGAAAGCTATATGTCATTAAACGAGTCTTAGTGGGTTCATAGACCAGGTGATGTACGTCCTCTATTTGCCTCAGACAACTACATGTACATCTTTCTAATGTGATTAGGCCGTCATACAGGGCACAGAACAATTTATTATTCTGCCTGAGAGCGCCATGTTCCTCTTTAAAAAATTGTTACTCCTGGAGTTGGCAATTACTTTAAAATAAATTTACCAAAGACAAAATTGTGCCTCTTGGGTCACTAAATGACTTCCCTGTTTTTTCTTGAAGAGACAAGGTGTTTATTAAAGACCTCCTTAGTTTACTGTGTTGGGTTTTTCACTTTGAATAATTGTCCAATTAAATATAATTTGGAAGTCCATGCTAACCTAGTGCTTGCATTGTACTAGTAAGAATATCTCTGAAAGATGTGCATTAATAAATCCCACTGAGCCCTATCTCTTTTTAAAAATGGCTCCTTTTGTTTAATTTTTAGAATTTTTTAACAGGGCTCTAAGCCTTACATTTGGAAATGCCGCTGTTTTCACACAAATAATTTATACAGTTCATTCTTTCAAATTCTGTAGAAAACAGTCTTATCATTTATTGTAAGTTAGCTTATTTTTTTTATATATATATTTTTAACCTATTGTTTAGGTTTGGAACATTTTACAGTCTAAAAACTTTACACATTCTATTTTTTTTACTATTTGTCTAGGGATTTCTACTTCTACTTTGCAATGGGGAAATAATATGAAGTTAAGTGGATTTAGGACTATAGGCTAAATATAACTAGGAAAAAATAAGTTGAAATTACTTTTACTAAACAGATACTTAATGTAGACATTTTCTTTCTTTTTCCTTCTTTTCTTTTTTTTTTTTTGTTTTGTTTTGTTTTCTAGAGGATCAGGATTGATAACAATTCATCTTTCCAAACAGGTCAGGTAGTTTGTGTGCTGGAGAACTAACAAGTGTAAGTCAGCAAAAGGATAAAAGAAATGCAATTAGATGAAGTTCTAGAAATCCAAGATGGAATTGGTCAATGAGACATATGTAGAAAGATAAATTATGTTGCCTGACGTAACATGTTCCATAGTGACATAGAGTCATGTAGAGCCTAGAGGTCTGAGCATGAGGCTGGTAGCAGGACCTCTCATGGTGACTCAAACAAAAAGAGCATTGAAGTTTCTTTATCTACTAGGATCTAAGTCGCTCCAACTCTTTTTCTTCTGTGGATATAAGACGATTATTCCTAACAGGAATATAATGAGTATTGATTAGCTAATCAATCTAATTCATAAAGATTTTCAGAACTGGGGAAATAACAAAACATATGGGAGAAATTTTATCTCATTGACATAGTAAAAATGAGTAGCAATAACTGCCATAAAATGAATCCCTAAAAATATTTTATGCTGTTGTTATACTTTTAAATGTAGTTATCATTGCTCTTATTGTATAGAAATGTTTTGATATAGGTAGGAACAGACATGACATTAAATTGGCATTAAGACTGAAATTAACTGCTTTCTGTATGTCCTTTATTTTCTGGCTGTCTTCACTGTCTAGTGAAACATAAGGAGTTGGAAAGCTTATTTGCTTTTCCTAGTCTATCAATGCACAGGACACCTAATTAATATTGAGGTCAGTAATACAATCTGCTGTTCCTGAAAATCTAAGATCCAACAACCATTCATACACAAGCAGAAATCCCAGCCAACTATTTTCCATCTGTGGCATCCAAAATAAACAGAAGCTAGTCAGTACTGCCCTCTTCAATATAACACCATCCATGGACAGGAGGGTGCATATAACTGTACACGCATAAATAAAACTGTAGAGATCTGAAGCACCTCATTCATTTCCAGCTGAGATGGGCAGCTGCTTAACTTCATTGAAGATTGACTGAAACAGAAGAGAAGTGGACTTCTACTATCCAATAGTTTGATGACTCTTTCTTGAAGAATTATACTCTAACAGATAAAAGAGCTTGGTTGCATCACGGAATCAGGAGGATGTGGGATATCACACCTTGCTTTGGGATGAAGTGCCAGTGATTAGAGGCTGCTGTTATCCGAGCAGTACAGAGCCATGTGCTGTTGCAATTTTGGGAATGAGCAATAGGATAAAGAGTAGATTTTGAAAAATATCTGTTTAGTGAGGATCTAGAGACAAGCAGAAATTGTAGAGAAGTAAAACAATCTCAAAATCAACATTAAGGATGCTAGAGTTTTCACTATTTTTTTTTAAAAAAAGGCACAGAGAGAAAAGGACTAGCCATACCTATTTTGCCTCCTTTGCTGCGTGCTTACCTATACAGAATCCCAATCATCCGTATTCTGCTTTGGATTCATGTATTGATTGCATTAACTGCACTTGCAGTGAAGCTAACCATTAAGTATATTCCTCTTACTTCTGCTAGAGTTGTTCCATTTTCCAGAAATATTTTTATGATGTTTCAGAAGAGAGCAAGCTAAACGTAAGCCCTCCAAAACCAGGTGGAAGGATTGGCTTAAAGCATGCACAAAGTTCCTTTTGGAAAAATGGGAGAATGGCAGTTTTGGGATCAAATGCTGCCCCAGCTCCTTAGTTGTCTGCCTGACAGAATGAGCAGCAATGGCACCTGCAAGGTTTTCATACATCCCTGCTATGGTCTACATCCCAAAGGTCTGGTTGCCTGCTGGGTTAAACCACAACACTGGGGAAAAAGTAGAAGCCCAAAGTTTGTTGAAATCATGCTATTTTGTGAAATAGTACTGTGGTGATAAATCAGAAAATTCAGACTTTTTTTAATCAATATTTTCCAGGCAGCTCTTATTTCTTCTCTCTCATAAGCAACTTTACAGAATGCAGGGCTCAGTTCATGCCATGGCTACTCTGTTAATCACTAAAACCTGCCTTTCTTCTCCCTCTTTTACATAAGCATCTACTTCACAGATGTTTAGCTAAGTGATGATAGTCTGAGGCTTGCAAGACTACATAAGCAAGACATCATACCTCAGTTTATGCTGAAAAAGTCTTGCATGAGATGTTCTTACATTAATAATCTTATCCAGGTTCTCCAAGTAAGGTTAGGTGGATTCTGACAGTACTTCTCTGAATCAAGCAGCAAGTTTCTTATTTGGAGTGGCAAGAACTTCCTGGTGTCTCATGTCAATGAGATGCACTAAGTACTGCCTGAAGAGTGGAAGCAGATTTCTAGAATGGATTTTTGTAGGGTTGGACCTGGGCAGTGGTAATTTGCTGTTATGGACTGTGGATCTTCACTGTCCATCAGCGTGTGGGGTATTGCAGAGGTGTGTGGGAACTAGTAATGCCTAGCAGAACTTTTATCACTGCCAGGAAGAAAGGAGTTGGAGTCTGGTTTAATGCACCACTTCTCTCAAAGTACATTTTGTTTCAGTGTGTATCAGCTCTTCAGGACCACTGTTGTGCCAAACAGATAAGCAGTTTGTTATTGTAGAAAGGACCGGTGTGCTTAAAATCCTGAGGCTATATGTGGTGATAATTGTTTGTTTTCAGTGACTGGGCCAGTTGACAACTTGTAAAATTTTTCAATTTCCAAATTAGCACAGTCTGAGACAGTCTAGGATAGCTTAATGGAGCGGTGAATGGAGACAAAAGCCCTGTTGTTGCTCCCTCATGTTGTGTTTAGATCCATTTATAGAAGGTACTGATAGAATGTTGGGTTTCATTATAAATCAAATGATTTTATAATAATTTTAAGTTCAAGCACAGACAATTTTTAGTAGCCAACAGATGCAGCAGTTTGCACAGCAAAAGGCCACATGGATGATTAAGGAATTGGAGCATCCGACATGAGGAAGAGCTGGGATTGTCTAGCCTAGAGAAGGCTCAAAGGGATCTTATTGATTGGTATAAGTACCTGATGTGAGGGTATAAAGAAGACAGAGATAGACTCTTCTCTGTAGTTCCAAATGATAGGACAAGAAACAATGTGCACAAATAGAAATGCAGGAAAATCTATTTTCACATAAGAAAACATTTTATTGTAAGTGTGGTCAAGCACTGGCACAGGTTGCTGAGTCTCCATCCTTGGAGATATTCAAACCCCAGCTGGACACAGCTCTGAATAATGTGCTCTAGTTGGCTCTGCTTTGAGCAGAGCAAGAGTGGACTAGACAATCTGTAGAGGTGGCTTCCAACCTCAACCATTCTGTAATTCTGTTTCCTATCAGAGGCCAAGTTTCTGGTGTGTCATTCAGCACTAACTGAAGCCGACTGGTGTCTTCACGCCCGCTTCACTGAACATGATTCTGGTCAAGCATAAGAGCAAAAAGAAACAATATTAGCAGAGATAAAAAGTGAGATGAGATATAGAACCGGATCTGGGAGCAGAAGAAGCAGAGGTACCAATACAAACAAATGAATAGTTGCCACAAAGATACATGTAAAAAGGTCTAGAAACAGCTATTGAAAGAGATGCCAAAGGGGAGCAGTCCTAATATTTCTGCACACAGGGTGCCTCTGTTGTAACAGAAGGGCTGGGTTCTAGTTCTCTACCCATTCAATTTTCTCGGTCTCCTAGGTCTCTTCAGTACCCGATTCTGTGCTAAACAGCACTTCTACTTTGCAGCTGATCAAGTGCATGAAATTTTTTAAAAATGGGTGGCTTAAAGAAATTTCCAGGGCAACAAGTATATGTGATGGTATGCTTTTGATAGTTGCTAGAATTCCAACCCAGTCTCCATTTTTAGTTATAAAATTACATCTAACCTAAAAAAGGGAACTGAAGTTCTTGTTTTATTCAAACTTACAGTTTATTCAACAAAACAGCTGAATATGTATTTACCATTAACCTCATGCTTGACTGTAGACACTTTTTAAAATTGAGGACAGCAGATTTTGACCTGGTGGTAAAATCTGATTGCAGTTCTTAAACATTTTTTTGATGACAAAGATTGTCTTAAACATCTCTCGGAGCTTCTAGGCAACCTGTTGCGTATTTGACTTCATTTGTTTCCTGGTTGTGAAAGTAGGTGGCTTTATGCATTTTCTTCCTTCCAAAGTAAAGTAGATTTATGTTATCTGTTTATAGAAGAAATGTCCAAGTCAGTGGTCTCTCTTCTAAAAGAGTGTAGCTTTTTAAGGAAGATGTGAGCGTGCTAAAAGGGTCAGTGTTTTATATGGATTTCTGCTCCTGGACAGGTGTACTTCTTGGGTATATATATGAAGGTGGAAGCCATTGGCCTCATTCATTTTTTAGTTTATGAAAATTTAGGAATTGTGTATCATAACAATATTAATTACTTTTGCACAAAGATGCTTCTGAGAGATACTTCACTGGGGCATTGGAAACTGTGGATTACTGTTCTTTAAGAAAATTTGAAAGAATTGGATAGTGTATGTCAACATGATGGCAATTCAGCTTGTTGAATGGTTTAGGAAGTGAAATGAGTGAGCCAAATGCAGTACTTGGGAGACAGTCAGCACCTTTAAATTCTCTGCCTTGCTCTGCTACCAACCTGCCATGATTAATAAGATTTCTGCTGTAAGCTGGATATAAGAGACAGATGTCAATGGTTAAGAACTGTGAACATATGTCAGTGGAAATGGCTGAAATGGCTCTAGGATGCATAAGATAAAGTCTCGACAGTAGACATTAAGAAAGTATTGAATGATCTTGTTAGTCATGGAGCAACAATACAGTTGTGTCTTCCCATGTTTAGAATTAATTGGTTTGGAATAGATGAAGACAGAGCTTAACCTTAAAGAGGAGACCATGCACCTTGTTTAGCTCTGCAGAGCAAAAGCTTGAAGGAGACAGTATTTTTTTTTTATCAAATACTGAGGACAAAAGCTGGAAGCTCGTAAGAGGAGTTTAAGTTAGAGGTCAGTGCTGGTGAAGGTATGAATGAGTATGAATTAAGCATGAAAAAAATGGCCTGCAAATAAAGATATTTTTTAATCCTTCGAACAGCCTTAGTGAGAGTGACTGGAAAAAATGACCAAAGTAGTTTTAAGATGGAAGTGGTAAATTTGAGAAAGAGACTTTATGATGCCCTTTACTATGAGAGGGGGAAGGTGATTCCCTGGACCAGAAGGTGATTTGCAGTCCTGGGTTCCTACATCCTGGGTCGTTGGGTGGGTTACCTTCGAAGTCTGTTCTTTACACTTTGTTCCAAACTGGTGGCCTCTTGCTACCATCTGTCACCTACATCAGGACAAAATTGTGTCTGTCTTTGTGAGACATAGAACATGTGATTTGAAAGTTAATGCAGTATTTGTTCGGTGTATTTGCATTTTTGTGCTTGATGCTAGTAGAAGATACAGCCCTAGATTCCTCCTCTGTGGGCTATGATTCACCTTCATTATAAATATTTCACATCAGCCTCATGTTTAATGATGCTGTTGGAAGAGGGGAACATCTGGATTCTTCTACCAGGTACTGTAGCTGGATCTTACAAGTTGTATGCATTGCTTTTACTGTCCCTATTAAAAATTAAAACAGGGGAAAATATGCCTTAATTCTTCTGAACAGCCAATCTTGAAATTACTACATTAGATTATTATATAATTCCCACTACTGCAATATTTGAATAACACCCTACAATATTCATGTGTATTTGGAGGAACTGATGTACTGAAGAGATAAAGGATGTGTTCAAGGTTATAAAAGAAGTCTGAGGTAAAAGAAAGCCTGAATATATCTCTAAGCATGTCTGACTAGTGCTGTCTATTGGACTATTAGAAAAGATGCCATCTTCCTGGAAAGGATGCTATTTCAACCTCAGTCACTGGACATTTGACTCTTCTTATGGAATCATCTGTAATTTTGATTCTTGAGGAGATTTCTCAGTTACAGCACAGGTCATTACTTTTGATATTTTTGTACATCCAGAAGACGTGGCTTCCTGCCTAACTATACTTTTCCTGTTCTTCGTAACTATCTTTTCCTTTTCTCAAGTACTATGTTATGAATAGCGTGATAGTTGTCATTCAGATATTTACACGAGTTGTTTGCAGCGTATTGTCTTCCCTCAGTATTCCTGTGGACCTTCTGATCAGTGATTATATAAAATATTCACAGAAATGGAGAGTGCATAGGGTGATGCAGGACTTGGTACTAGCCTGCTGGGCGAATTCTGACTTCATCACTTAATTGCATCACTTACTTGGAAGGATAATTGTGGGAATAATTATTCTGAGAGATCCCCCTGGCTCTGTCCGTATTGATATCAGAATTACTTTATGAAATGAGGTAACTAGAGGCCAATACAAAACCTGTATGTCAAGAAAGTTAGAGTTTCTTCTGCGTCTTCCAAGATCACATTTTATGTTTTTCAAAACTTGTTTGAAATAACTGAAAATATAGTTACTGGTGTCTAAACATGTCATTAAGAAGCATTAAAAGTCTGCTGATGATGATTTCATTTCTGGAATTTTATGCAGTTAAGCTACTAATGACCTAGACCTTTTCCTCCACACTATAAAAGTGATGTTAATTTTGTGTGGTAGAGACTGAACGCTGGGGCAGAGCACCTTGTGTGGGATATGGAGAACCACTGGAGAAATTCAGCTCATTACATCTGTGATGGTGTAGCTTAGGGGATGGTAATAAGACAGTGGAGGGTTTATTATGTTAGCATTAGTTTGCTGGTGCAGTCTGCTGATAGGTGTAGTTCAAATCCTTTAACGCAAAACAAAGTCTTTTAAACCCTGCTCTTTCAACAATTCATTTAACAAGAAGGAGTGCTTTGAAATTAGTCCTTGGATATCGTGTCTTCAATTTACGTCCTCAGTGTAGTTAGCACTTAATATATCCTTTTCAGAAGCAGATTGTCACTGCAAAGTGTCTGTACACAGTCTGTCTAATTCATCCACAGAGGTCCCACTGCATTTCAATTGTGTCTTTTCTATTGCTTTTAGGAGCAAAGCTTGGGGTTCTGCACATTCTTGCCACCTTTTTCCACTTCACTGAAATCATTCACTTGATTTAAAAAACCCTACACAACTAAATTGATTCAGTAAATCCCTTTTTCATGTACAGTAAGTGGTTTGGTGTAAGGCACAAAAATCTTTCTACTTTTACACTTCCTTTCATTTCATACAATTGTCCTTAGAAAAGTAAGTCTATAAATGATAAAAAAAAAATACAAAGTGGAGCCAAGTTAGAAGGAAAAAGTTTTAACTAGCTTTTTTGTCAGGCTTCAAACAATGCTTTCTCTGATTCTGACTTTCTCTTTCTGACCAGTGTCTGTTTACTTTCACTTGTCATTAACTATACGTATTTATCAGGGTTTGCAGCCATCACTGGCCTATTTGATGCTTCTCTTTTTAAACAAAAACACCCTCAGAAATTGATACGGTAGCCAAAATTATATTCATAAAAAATTTAAGAAAGAGCTCTCAGCATTAAAAAAAAATTTTTTTTGAAGGAGCTGAAAAGAAAAAGGTCTTGGAATTACAAGCAGTTAGACTTGGGTTTTTGCGTAATGACTCCTGGTATCCCACTGTGAGAAGACTTTCCCCAGCTTCTCGTCTGCATTCTTCCTCGTTCCCTGCGGGAGAATGAGTTGGATTTGTCTGCCATATTCACAGCAATCGAGGTGATCCAGGTTGAAAGAAAATCAATAAGATGTGTCCATTTATGCCTCACAAAGGAAGAAAGGTCTAAAGAACAGACATGGGACGTGATTCAAGCACTAGAGACTTAATAAGACTTCTACTTGTGTTTGAAGGGGATGGTAATTTATATTTTACTTTGAACTTTTTTTTATGCTTCATAACTATTGGGATTCGGGCTGACATGGGAAGCAAGGAAAAGAAGGTTTGATGCTGTCTTAGAAGACCTAACCCATTTGGGAAGGCCATGCTCAAAAGTTCAAAAAATTTTGTTTTAGAAAAGATTAAAGAGACATCATATCATCATACTGATTTATCGCTATTGATAAAACTGGTTTAAAGTATTTTGGATTGGGTTACAATAAAAAAAAGTCTTTCTTCGAGAACAGCTGCAAGTTTCTCATTATTGGCTGTCTTTTCTGTGTGTTTGATATCATTTTGCTTAGAAATAGAGGAGCAGTCATAATAGGTACCCTGGTGCCACTTGAAGCTTTGTCAGGGCAGGTCCCCAAAAGTGGTTGTTGTTCTGCTTGATGTCTGTCATGTTAGCCACCAGGATCCTGCTGTCCCAAGGGTGTACTCTGTCAGCCTCAGCAAAAATTCTGTCTTGGCTTTAGCGTGCGTTGTTTTTTCAAACCAATCTTGTGGTGTACTTTTGCAAGTGAGATGTAAGCATGCTCTTATTCAGCAGGAATGAGGACCTGAGGGAGTTCTGGAAAAAAACCCAAAAAAACTTAAAATAAAATAAACAAAGACAGGCTGCAGGCATGGGTCTAGTTATTGCAATCTTTTTGTTTTGTCATAAAAGACAAAAACGAAAACAACCCTTCTTACCAAAGGAGTAAATGGCCTCAAATATTATGTTTCAGCAAGGCATGAAATAAAAGCTTGCTGATCAATGAGGTAGTATGATAGTGTGGTAGAAGAGGAAATGTACTTTCTTTTTCTTCTCTTCCAAATATTTTGCCTATACATTCACATCAAAATGAAGGCTGACACTGAGCAGGCCCCAGATGAAACATCTGAAATGTAGATGGTGTACCTGAGGAAAAGGATTTCATATTCTGAAATCTGACTGTTCTTGCTAAGTAGCTCTTTAAGAAAGTTTCAATTATAAGAGATATTTCCAAGAAGAAAATTGTACTTAGTGCTTTATGCAGGATAAAGTTAAAGGTGTAAAGAGGATAGAGACAGATTTAGAGCCCACTTTAAAGGTATGCAGAGGTTTATCGTTATTAAAACTACCATTTGTTTCAAATCAGCCCCTTTTCACTGAATCTTTGGCAGGTTTTTGCACTTTCATCCAACTTTGAGTCTTTTCAAAATAAATTGCAAAGTGAGTTTGAGAAGCATTCAGACTATTAATGGATTTTTTTTTTGAGGCTTAATGGGTATCAAACAAGATTTTAGTGAACACGGCCAAGCGTGCCCATTGCATCGTTAAATGAGCAAAGCTAGCATTTAACTGAGATTGACTTACACCACTGTCCTTCACTTTCAAGAACTGTACTTAAGTGGGGTGAGATCAGAATATCAAAGCAGCCCGTGTAATGTGCAGTAGCAATTTTTTTTTTTAAGGTTTCCTTCATATGCATTTCAACACACTGCTGTTGTGGAATGATCACTACTAAAATAATTAATAAATAAAAAGTGGTGCTAACTAAGCAATTGTGCAACAGTGAATGAAAACCAACATGGGCCAGGCTGTATTGCCTGGAAAAGAAATGTAAAAATAGATGTCAGCAAATTGGAAAGGAATTGGATGGACCAGCTGACCAGCCTACCACACAGAAGTGAGGTTTTGCTGTTTACAGGCAGCCCTTTTCCTTGGAGGATCTGAGCAGTGTTTTAGTATCTCATTTACATAACAAAAGAGATACAAAATCAGCTTTACATACAGGGGACTACACAAGCCTATGACTGAGTCACACAGAGCAGGAGAGGCATTGAGAGCAATGACTGCTTGCCAGGTCCCTGCCGAAAGTAGCCAGCAACCACCAATAGAGGTATTTCATGGCCAGTTAGGGCTGGTGATCTGATATTGTCCAATGGCTGTTGCCTCTTTGGCTTATAGCAAACAAATGTAAATAGCTGTCCTGCTTCTCCAGAAAGTCCCACCAGAGAGAACCTAGTTTCTTGGCACCTTGTCCTACCCTACTTTCATTTCCCAGGGCATGAAGTGGGTTCCTCTCATACAAAGCCCCAGTGACAGTAAGTGGGAGCCTGAGGTTATTTCTATTGAGGGGTGTTTCTGTTCAGCCTTTTCCGGAGCTCTTGGCAAAAGTGTTATAGAGTTGCTGGACCACCCTCACTACTGTGCTGCTTTTCATCCTTCCTCCTGCAACTGGCCTTAATCTCCACATAGCTCTTCTTTACAATGAGCTTCCTAACTTGTGGTTTAAATAAGTAACTGAAGAAACTGATGATTCAGGGTCTGCAAATTCTCCATTTCTGTAAGCTATTATCAGGTAGACAAAATCTCCACAATCCCACCTGCGAGATGTGCAGACATTTTTATGTGTGTGTGTCCCTGGGAGGACAGGAGGACTCCTGAAGTGGCTGTAGAGGAGGTTTGCATCAGAAAGGGGAATGACACCATGTTTTCATCATTCATTCATTGGTAGAACCTGGGAGTCTGGAAGCCCCAGTATAGTTTTATGAACAGTGTTAAGTGCATTGTTATTTCTGGGTATTTAATTTTCTGTTAATACTATTGAAAGGAAAGAAACAATACTCTGAAAGGACAAATAGATCTGTGCTACCGTAAAGCCATGGGCCAGGCTAGTGCTTTACTTGCAAACAGAAAAACACGTTCCCTCATCTGTGCATAGCCACTGTAAAGAGCTGGCCAGCAGCGGTCTTGGCACTCAAGGGTGCGCTGCATTTTCTACCAAATGGCTGTCCTTCCCAAAAGCAATTTTCCGGAGGGTATGGGGTAGGTTGGACAAAATCACTGTTCCAGCCCCCTGGGGCAAACTTCCAGCCCTGACCGTGTGCATACAGGCCTTTAAGGGGGAATGTATTTCTGTGTGCATGCCTGCAATAACAGGGTGTCTTAAGCTGCACCTGAAGAGGTGTCACAGGTGTCTTTAGAGCATCAGATATTTTTATGTGATGCAGGAAAAGCAGGTTCATTCACTGCCCATACAGTCTCAGCTGCCACCGAAAGCTAGCTCCAGAGGAAAATATTGTATCTACATGGAGTATTCACCCAGTTGTAGGACTATGTATCGTTGGTGAGCCCTGACTGTTTCATTCATTCTGGGGAAAATTGTGAAGAAAAACGAAATGGTTGGGTTTTGTTGGTGGGTTTCCTGATTTGGTGCAGCATTTCCGCCCCAAAGTAGCAAAAGCTTAACTGAATAATGATGAATGGGAGACATAAATAAAAAAAAAAAAAAAAAGAAAACCCCATGCCCCAAAAATTTGAAGTATGTGAGCTCAGTTCTCCTTTACAGAAGAACTGTGAGAATTATTCTTCTTTATTAAAAAGAAACTCTCATTGGAATGCAAATTTTGATTTTGATTATCTGTCATGGCCTGCTTTGAAGTTTTTCAGACAAAAATAAATATCTCCATAACAGAGAGGATTATAGTAGTCTTGTTTAGAATCATCTGACTAAGAGTGACATCTAATCTCGGAATATATAAGGTTTTATTGAGGCCACAGAGACTTTGAAAGAGCTTGACTCTCTTCTGTTTTGTAAATTTTCTATAAATGGTTTAATAAGGTTTTTAGTTCAGCTCCAAAAAAACAAGGACTAAAACATTTCCATCAACTATATTGTTGAAAAAATATAAAAGACACATAATTCAATTTAAATAAAGCTGTAGCTAGGTTATATCATCCTTATCTCAGTGAAAAGTATTTTCTTTTACAATCCTAAATAAATAAATAAATATCTGTGACTCGGCTTTGAAGGCTTTGCTTGGATAAATCAGGTTTTGGCAGCTCTGTAATTCATGAAACAATACCTCTAGCTCTACCGGAATGGGAGTGGGATGTTTCAAGCTTTATGATTCTGTTCAATTCTGGAGCGTTAATGGGGCTATTTGTAAAGAAAGAAATATAATGAGTTATCACAAAACACAGCAAGAACTCTAGAAAGGGGCAGCTTCCCATCCATCACCCATTCTAGCGTATTCACAAAAGAACAGGGCAAGAAATCTTGTGAGGACGGTGGGGAATTTTGCTTTTACTCTAACCTGACTTTCACAAATTGTGATGGGCCTGGAACATTATTTTCTTTACAAAATGACCCCAACCTGATCCTAAATTCAAAGTGGGAGAGTGTGTGACACAGATTTTTGTGGAGATTTTTTTCTACCTTCCTCTCCTTTATGCTTGAAAAGACATTATCTTAATTAAGATTTATTTATGAAAATAAAAGTATTAGATCATTTTTATCTGATATAGAGGCTAATTCAGGATGCTGACATTGCCATATTTCTGTGGTGCATGCTGGTAGGACTATAAGTAAAGTTACCTGTCGTTTCCGTTCTCTTCTCCTCTATTTTGGAAGTTTATGACTACGCCTTGAAAAGTTGTTGTGGGTTCACACTTTGACATATGACTTGGGAACCTGAGAGCAATTTTATTTCAACATTAAAAAAAAAAAAGGCAAACACACACTGAGCTGCTTTTTTTTGGTTGTTTTTCATTTGTTTTTTAAGTTGTAGAGCACAAAGAGAACCAAAATTTTTACTGGTGTGTGTTGTGATGTAGCTGCAGTCCCATCCTCTCTTATCACACTTGGAATCCCTAATGGAGCCCAAAGAAGGTTTTGAGAGACTATGGTTTTTAAGAAGGACTGAAGGTTTTGCCCCAAAGATAATGAGATAATTAATGTATTTCATAGTATAGTTCAGAGACTGTGAAACAGCTCGGAGTAATGAAATGAAACATGCATACCAAAACAAAGGGCACAGCAGGAAATAGTCTAAAGTACATGATAATCAATTTTCACATTATAAGCTTTTACATCTCTCCTTCCATATATCCCATTATAATAGGGCCTGTTGCTTATTAAAAATGAAATTGAGATGTCACTAACTGTGGAAGAGCATATCCTCAGGCAGCATAAATTACCCTAGTGGCACTGAAGTCAGTCACGCCAGCTGTGGATCTGACTTGGGATCCATTCACTGTGATCAGTTTTAATCTGCAATCGAGGAGTCTCGCTCTTAAAACTTTCTGTGTCCTGAAGGCTGGAAGGCTAAGGGAGGCTTTTTGGACTTCACAGTGTAGAAACAAGCTCTGTGCAGAAGCTTTAGGAAGAACAGAGAGAGCTTCCCACCCTCTCCTGATACTCGGGGAGTAATGCTGGAGTGGGGGACCCTCCAGGGGACCCTATTTGCATACACTACACTCCCCTTTCCATAGGGCCATTTCCTTTGGTAGTGTATTTCTAGTGCTTACGAATATCTGGCTTGGTACCATCTGGTGGATATTGGCAAAGGAAAAAAGACCTTGTATTCCTCTCAGCTTGCCTGTGGGAGAAATTGTCCTTGTTATGTACAAGGATATATATAAGGGAGATACTATTTTTACAGCTCAAATGCTTTTTCATCTGAAGATGGTAAAATCTTACCAGTTTCATACAGAGTCCACTGTACTAAGTATATGCACTAAGACCTTTATAGAAAATGAAGCTCAAAGACTTTTACTGCAGAATCTCTCAGTATCTCTCCGTACGAGACTCTCTGAGCTGGTGCCCCTTCTCCTCCCTGCCTCAATAGTTTTTCCCAAAGTTAAACCAGGAAGCAGAGGGAGGCATTCAACCTCTTATAGGAAGACAAATGTGGCCTGAAGAGTTTTAACATTTAAATAAGGTACATCTGAGACTCCACCCTGTGCAGTGGTATCTGAATGGCATACTTTTGACCCTAGCTTGGTTGTCCTCCCAGGATTCACATTGCCTTTGCCCTTCCTCTTCCTTAATGCAACAGGCATGGACAAACCATTTCAAAACTTCTGTGAATCCAGTGCTTCCAAGACAGTGCTGAGGCTCTTGCTGCTGGGGGTGCAATTAGGTGGCATGCTCATTGATCTCTTATCTCACAGAATTTCTACAGATCTAGAGTCCTGACCAGTATATTTTTCAGTGATGAGTCCCTCGTGGTTTCCAATGAGAGAATTATTTTTAAACCCGGGCTTTATGGGATTGTGCTCTCTACAGTATATAGGTATATCAAGCAATACATGAGAAATGACTACTGTGCTTTGACCCTTTAGCAATCCCCCTAACACTAATGAAAATAGTCTCAGCTGCCATTCATCAAGTATTTGGCTCCATAGAAGTAAGGGAAATTCACACATGAAGATGAAAGGTTATGGCAAAGTATTCAACATGCTGTATCATTTTGAGGCAGCCGTGTCACCATGTGCCATAAGACCAAAAGGAGGATAAAAACCAACGTGAAACACTTGATTTCACAGTATCATGAAGCAAGACTTGAGAGGCTGATGCTCTGTGGCCTGTAGAGTTGGTGGTAGTAAAATGCTCTGAAGGAGGTTTTGTTTTCTGCAGAAGAATATAACCTGTCCTCCACAGCCATCAAAGCATTTGGATACAGGTGTGTAAAATGAGTTAAGCTGATTCTTCTTCCCTTAGAACAGAAACCTGAGATCTCTGCTCCCTTCTCACTAATGCCAAAAGGCTATGGTTTGCACAACTGTAAAATTATATACAGGTTTTGATTTTGTCAAGTATTGAATTCTACGTAGTTCATGCTATCAGTCTTCATGCAGCAGCATCTGCAAAGATTTTTATTTTTCCTTCAAAAAAAAGAACATTTAATTGCTAGTGGCCATCACCATATAATTTACCCTCCATCCTTCCCTTCACAGCTAAACACTATATACTGGAGTATTTTTGCTGGATTGTACCAATGCCATGCTCAGTATAACCAGTTGTGATCGAATGCAGCTCTATAGTGAGTCCCTTCAGGGATTGTCTTGTCCATAGCATCTCATTGACCATTTTCCCACTCAAGGTGTAAGGTGCGAAGGATTCAGTCTCAGGGAAGGGACCCAGAGAAATACTGGATCCTCTCCTGTGTCAGAGGAAAGGGCCATGACTCTGTTTGCCAGCAACCAGCCTTTTAGAGGCAAACTTATGTAAGTCTAAAATGCTTCTAGCTGCAATGGCAGAAAAGCAAGGCCATATGCTGAGCCACCTGGCTGTATGGAGGACTTACTTGTAAAGCCCCGTGGCCAATGGAAGGAGATTGTTCAGGTGGCTTTGAGGAGGAAGCAGGCAGGATTGCGTTATACATTATACATTTCTCAGGCAGAGGAAGCATATTAAGCCTACTGAAGAGAGATTTCCAAGTCAAAGTTATATCAGTCTCTTATATACATTCAGCACAACCTCTCTCCCTCCTACTTGCCTTTGGGGAAGAAGTGTTTTCTTCTTTTGCAAGTTTTGAAATGCTTTCAGAGCCACAGAGAGAAACCCTGTGGGACAAGAAAGGATTTGGATATATTTAGAAATATTACAATGTAAACATTAAATGTAGAGGATATTCCTCTTCCTTTGATTTATGGGGACTAAAATGTAACTTTTGGCTGCAGCCAACATTTTGAGGCAATTACATAGTACAGAGAGGAATAAGAAAGTGTCCTAGCTCTTTGCCCAAATACTAAGGAATTGAAGCTGTGTAGGAGTTGAGTCCAAATTTTTTGGTTTTTTGCCTTTCAGACTTTGGGTGTCAGGGTTTTGAATCTGATCTCTGTTGTAGCCCTTATGTTGTCTCTGCAGAGATCACGGCAGCTCTCCCAAAGCCAACTTGACCAGCCCTTTGGGGAATGTCCTGCTGGTTGGTGCTTTTCCAAACAATGCATAACTACTAAAATGGCTTTTTTACAGTTCCTTGTATCGTGCTTCTTTCCCCTCCCACAGTACAATATGGATGAGTGTGTTTGAAGAGCTGTTTTAGATAACATATGGGTAGCCAGCTGTGCTCTGTTCTTATGTGCAAAGGATAGCCCTTATATTTAGAGGTTGGGCACTGTTCTAGTTCATTAGGGACTAGGTGAATCCTAAAACATACTGAAGCTCCTGAGGGTGACATTGTTTCTTCTCCTTTTCTGACATGCACCAGGCTTTAACACAGCTCTACATCGAGGCCTTGCCATCTACCCAAATCTCAATTCATGATCTAGAGGAGCAGCACTAAGTAATTCACATATATATACTCTAGGGAGAATTTCATTCTGGTCACTTGTGAATGTCCATTCCTTGCCCCCTAAGCACTGCTCAAAGGGACAAAAAACACTTAGAAACACCTCTCAGCCTCTGAATGCCAAATAGATGATTCTTCTACCCTGCTTTTATAGCATTTGTCCCCCTGTTGTATGCATACACATGGAGCATATGTGCAGGTAACATCAGTGAGAATCCTATGGGGCAACCAAACAGAAGAATTAAGAAATGTTTTCCAGCTGTGGGCAGGCAAGAAGAGGTAGAAGGAGGAGCAATGCATGGAGCTGGTGCCCGAGACCTGGCCAGTTTGCACTGTCCAAGGACTAATCAAGTTGTTCCTCCTGCAACAGTAAGGACTGCATCTTTCTCACAGTTTGGGGAGAAGTGGTGACACCTTTCAGGCCTCAGAGAGAGGAGGTCAGCTAAAAAAAGTTTACTCTGGGTGCAGTAGGGAAAAAAATCCATCTGTCTGAGTTGCCTTAATAGGGCCTGGGGACCTGCCACTCTGTCAGACGAATTCTTGGCACGGGACTGGTGTTGCCAAGGGCTCCGCTTTCCTTCTGTCTATTGTTGCTAGGAAGATAGAGGAGAGATAAGAACTGAGCAGGGTTCTGTGTAAATGGTCCTTCCTTAGCGTCTTTCAGTTTAGCTTTCACTGACTGAGGCCCCCAAAGTACTTAGCATGAGTAAAGTTTTCAAAAGCATGAGTAATTTAGGAGATTAAAAGGCATTTTCAAAAGTGTCGACTTTTCAAAGTGCCTAATTTTCAATGACCTTCAATGAGGTTTGGGAATCTTAAATCATCTGGTTGCTCCAGTGAATAGCACTGTTGATTGCAGCGTAATGCATCATCGGTTGGTATCCTGCTTATGTCAGAGGTCAATTCTGAGTGACTCTGAGGAGGGTGTAAAAAACCCTATTACCATGCAATGGCAGGGAAATTCTTCCCCTCCCTTCCTGGAGGTGGCTTTGAGAGCTCAGAGCACTTCTGAGTTTCTGGGATAATTACGTGAGGATACTATGGGAGGAGTTCAGTCAGGCTTCTTTTTAAATTGCCTGTGTTTTCTTCAGATTTTGATGACATGTGTCATTAATGATGGTGCTGTATGAAGTTTTACTCTGGCCAATTTGACACTTTTTTTTTGCTTCTCTATATAGCTTTCTCTCATGTCTTTGTTCTGTTTTGTGCTAGGAGGCTCTATCTATCTATGTATTTTTATTAACATATATAGATATAATTTAATATATAAAAACTCTTACTGTAAAAATTGTAGGTTTCCTATGTGTGTCTTTGGTCTTTGAAACAGTCATGTGAAGCACTAACTTAAATACCTTGCTGGATTGTAGGCTCACAGAGGAAGAGATGCGCATTTTTTAGGAGGAGGAAGGGCTCAGCATTTGCATTTGGATGCATGTCTTAGGGCTTCAGAGCTCTTTAAACTCCCAAATGGAGCAACTCCAAAGTTCAAAGCGGTGTGATTTTTGGCAGAGTTTTTTTTCCTAAGACTACTTCTTCAGGGCATAAAATATTCTGCCCTCAGTGCATGTACATAACTCTCATTGGCCTTAAAAGAAGTTACATGCCTACATCAAAGGAAGGATTTACCCCATAATGATTCATCTTGAGCCTGACAGGCAAACACAACAGTGGAGAGCTCACAAGCCAAAGCTCCTGAGCCAGAGGGACCGCAGAGTTCAAATCTCTGCTGATCAGCCACATTGCAGCTCTGATTTTCATCAGTTTTTAATTTTTTTAATTGTTTAAGTATAGTTGGGGTCAAACCACGTGTTCTCCAGCTGGTAGAAGAAACAGTAGGAATCAAGCAGAGGAGGTAGCCCTTTAACATCTCATGTGGGAGGTAAACCAGGGTCAGATTAAATTCTGATGCTTTTTTCCTGGAAAGTAGATCTCCTTATCCCTGGTGTTACGCTGGAGACACACAGCCACAATATTCTAAAACAAATTAGAAATACCTTTTTATTAAATGTGATTGCAGAAAGTCCCGGGAAGGAATGTGTTAATGACTGGTGATTGAATGCAGAGGTTTGCAAGCTCTAAGCAGCTTTAGTGTCTCCTACCACAGCCCTGATTTAAAATTCATAAATGCTAATCCTCCATAATTTACGGTTTAAAAAGCAGCCCCACTCACAGGCCCTGTGGCTACAGCTCTGTCAGAGTAATTATGCCGCCAAGCTGAAATTGGACTACTAACTGAGATATTAAACAGGGTAGGAAATCCTCTTCCCTGGCAGCCTACCCAATTATTCCAAATAAGCAAACAGATTAGTGAGTAATTTTCCAGTTAAATCTGGTGATTGGTGCCAGAATTGTATGTTAAATATTCAGAAGTAAATAGATTAAAGATGAAATGTCCCCTTTTCTCAAGCTTAATTTAGTGTGTATATTAAAACTTTTTAGGGGGAAAAAAATCTTCATTGAAGTGCAATGCGCTTGCTTTGAAAACAGAACCTTTCCCGGATTGTTTGCACTTGGGGCAGTGCCGTTCATTAGCTGGGGGACGTGGTGCCGAGGGAACCTTGTGCCACATTAGACACAGTATCAGTCCTGCTGTTCCTTTATCCCTCACCTTGGAGGAGCCCTCCTGGGTGGCAGGACTGCGAGGCTGCACGTGGCTCTGCGCAGGACCCTTGGGGACAGCTTTTCACCAGGGCCTGGGTGATGGCTGTGTGCCGTAGGGTGCTGCCGATGCAGTATTGGCAGGACTGCTAGCTGCTCCGCTCATTTTGGTGATCCTTTTGTGTAAAAGTTAATAGTAAAGAGGGGCATTTCTAACTCATTCTGGTTCCTGGGGGCGGGGCGTATTTTTTTGTTTCTAAATTCAGCTTGAATTTCCCCACTGTCCTGCCCAGAGTTTGTTTGACTGGGACCCAGAATGAAGGGAGGATGGAGACAGAAGGCAGGCAAACGTGGACTCAGTGCCCAACATGCATAACTTCTGCAAGTGGCAGGGGAGGACGCAGGGCAGCTCAGCTGGAATAGTCCAGGAACATGAGCAGTCGGCCTGTCCGTCTGCTGCTCCCACACCACAGGCTACATGTGGTCACCCCCAAGAGCTGAGTCAAGGAGAGTGTGAAGCTAAGGGGCTGTGCTCTAAATGAAGAGGTCAGGTAACCTTCAGCAGCTGAGGCGTGCTGTCCTGGGAGAGGCCTGACTCTGCTCTGGAGGTGCTGTGCTGACACTTGGACCACTTAAGAAACAAGCTACAGCTTGTGGCACTTCTCAGGAAGCAGAGCTAGCACCTCTCCCCAGAAGAGCTGGGGTGGTAGATGCTGCACAGACCCAGGCTTGGTTATTTGTTGCAGGCTATGATGGTAGACTCTGGGAAGCCCAGGTGGTGCATAATGCATTTTAGGACCACAAAATCCTTTCTAAAAGGAAGTCTGAGGGAAATGTTTTCATATTCGTGGATTAAAGCAAGGACTTGTACCTTTATGCTGGAAACGTGTGTACATTTCAATACGTAACAGCAGTGAGGAGGGGGAGGCAACATTTGAAGAACAGGAATAGTTTATCATCTGATGGAATTTGCTTGGATGCTGTTCCAAGGATCTCAAATACTATGAACAATGTTTTATGCCATTTCTAGTGTTTTCTCTGAGGTACTAAAAGCTTGTTCTTCTAAGGAAGTGTACAGTCCTCTCATTGGGAAAGTGAAGTGGAAGGAGCAGTACTTGCTTATCAGGAGGTTGAGGTACAATAGCCCTGGGGCTTAGTGCTTTGTAGTGCCTCCTAAAAAGGCAGAGCTCTGTTCTCCACTTCAGGAAAGAGTTCAGCTGAAGCAGGGTAAGGAGGTTAGTGTAACAGAGCCCTGTAATATTGCTCAGTCACCCCCCCTACCCAATTATGCTTGCACCAGTTCTTGTTTCTGACACTGGGGAAGGAGAGGGTTGAAGGACTTCATGACCTTCAGTGTTAGGTATGGCTTGGTCTATTGGGCAGGTGAGAGGAGCAGTTCATTCTCAGGTCTGAGTTTAATATTTTCAGTGTTTTAAGTCATGATGTATTCTCTAGAGTGGGCAACAGAGTTCTTAAAAACAAACTTGCCAGTACTGGCTGCCTTAGAGTACATGGGATGCATGATCTCTGTCCTTCTTGAGAAAGCCCAGGTTTTGATGATGTAGTGGGGGTCAAGGAACCAGATCCCCATCTTGAATAGCTTGTTCATGAAAAAGTCTGCAGCTGTTATGCCTGAAGGAGAGTTTGGATCAGCCCCCTCTTCACACGTGGGCACAGCATGCTGAAGGAGGCTGAAACTTCTTAACCATGGGCCCACAGATATTCTTTTCCACTGGAAAGTGCAAGAGCTGTGAGTAGGTAATGCCAAACACATGCCTAGAAAGGATTAGCTCAACTCCTGCACATCCCAGAGGCTTTTTCTTCTGCTGCATCCTCCCTGGAGAGACTTTTTCACCTCAGCCCTCTGCTGGAATGTGCCTTAAAGGCGTAATCGAGCTCATAAAAATTAAGTGGTGTGCAATCGTTAAAACAAAACAAAACAAAAAGACCCTAACTAAATTTTGTTCAATAAATTCTCTAGAATCAATCCAGTTATGTTTTTATTACTGTCAGAGCTCACAGCATAGTTTCCCTTTCCATGTTTCACAAGGCTGCAGGGGCTTTTGTTAGTTTTTTTTCCCCACACCACTACATATGACGACATTTTGGTTTTGTACAGAGAAGTGTTAAAGCTGAAACTAAAATATTTTTTGTTTAGCTTGTGGAGACCCTTCAGATCAAATCTAAAGGCTTACTTGTTCAAAACTGGAATAGACTGATGGATGTGGAGGGATCCAGAATGAGTTACACTGCTGCAGATAGAGCCCCGTGAATGCCAGGTAGTTAGTTACATAGCACTAGAAATATAATTATACACAATTTCTGCCTCTCTGATAAGTTCACCCAGTAGGGCAAAAGATGTGTTTCCTTGCGTATTTTTGATGATGATGGTAACAAAATGTGAGAACTTGTGGCATCCTGTCTGCACAGATCCTTACCACACCCTCTTGCTGCCATAACCCTGATGGTTCAGCATGTGCTGCACATTTCAGGCCTTCTCTGTCTTGAAGGAGAGTTGAGAGTCTTACTGCTTCAAAGTACTCCAAATGTCAGCACATTCCAGGTATCTTGCAGCTCCTGTCAGCTGCCCTGTCCCTCTAACCCAGGGATTTTACATTTTTTCTAAATATGACAGAAGTCACTTAAAGGATGTCATTCTCAGACAGGTTTGTCAGTTGGGTTCTTCTTAGAAGAAGCCGTTGGAGTCTCCTGCACAGTAAAAGAGAATGTTTTCAATTGGTTCCTGATTCTTTCAATTTGAAATCTTCTCTATAAGTATACTGCTTTCAACTTGTCTGTTAAGTCTTTGTGGTCAGCCTGGGGTTTATGTACTTTTGGTTAATCTTTCTAAGGTTGTGAGGCACCGTCACTTGGGATCTAGCAAGTAAGTGGACATGAAACAAAGAGCTGGACACAAAAATTACCATAATGGAATAGGTCAAATATCCATTTGCTAACTGTGGTTTCTATTCCTGCCTCTGTAAGCAGCTGTTTCTGAAGACTTTAAGCAGTCTGGATTCATCTTATTGGTTTCGCCCATCGTATTTACCTAGCATTTGGTTAGTGAAGAATTTGTTATTAGTCTCTGGTTTTGTTTGTTCTTGATTCCCAGAAGCACAGTGCTTAGTGGCTGTTACCAGTGAAATCTCTGTAGTGAAAATATTGATAATATTTGGTTGCATCCTTAGACTTGCTTATATGCAATCCTTTTTAAAAAATTAAAATCTTTCTCATGTGTTTCCTCAATGATATCCTGCTACAGTGAGTTCCAAAGGTTAATTATATGTTTTGCTCAAAGCTATTTCTCTAATAGGGTCCTCAGGATGAAGGTTGCTGACCCTTTTAAGCCAGTGAACTAAAGCAAAGAGCAAAATAACCCACTGAGGCTGTTATCCTGTGGGTGGCTATTTTTCTCAGTTCCTTTTCATCTGGATAGCCTTACCGAAAAGACAAGCAATCAAGCTTCCTCTCAAGAAGGCGACCAGGCAGTCTTTGCTGGCATCATAGAAGCAGAGATTAAGGCAATGGTTTCCTTGTCATTTTCCCTAAGTGTCAGCTTTTTGGTTTTGAGAAGAAGTTGTGCTGAGACCAGCTTTTCTCACTGCTGGGCACCCTCCAGTACTCCACAGAGAAGCCTGCGCAGCCCTGCCCTGACGGGTCTCAGCTGCCCTGGGTGTTTCCTCTGTTGCCTTCTGAGGTCTGTGGGTAGCTAGGAGGCAGACCTGAGCTCTCTGTTGCCAGTTATGCCCACAAATAATAATTATAATGTAGTAATAATAATAATGATGAAAAGTTGGTATGTGAACTGTTACAGGAGCTTGATCCCTAAAAATCGATGGACCCTGATGTTATCCACCCGAGGGTCTTAAGAGAGCTGGCTGACATCATTGTGAGGCTGCTCTCCATAATCTTTGAGAAGTTGTGGAGAGCAAGGGACGTCCCAGAAGACTGGAAGAAGGCTAATTGCACCCTTATTTACAGTAAGGGTTTCAAGGAGGATCCAGGAAATTGTAGGCACATCAGTCTTACTTCAGTCCCTGGGAAATTTATGGAATAAATCCTCCTGGGGGCTCTCACAAGTCAAGTGAAGGATGTGATTGGGAAAAGCCAACACAGATCCATCGAGGACAAATCGTGGTTGACAAAGCTGATCGCCTTTTCTGACAAAGTAACCTGCTAGGTTGATGTGGGGTGAGTGGTGGACATTGTCTATCTGGACTTTTCCAAGGCTTTTGATATGTTTTCCCCCAGCCTCCTCCTAGAGAATCTGATGCATTGCGGTCTAGACAGGTGGTCTGTGCAGTGGGTGATAGTAAATGGCTCTTTGTCAAACTGCCAACATGTCGCAAGTGGGGTCCCCCAGGGATCAATATTGGGCCCAGTGCTGTCTAATGTCTTCATAAATGATCTGGATGATGGGATCAAGTGTACACTGATGAAGTTTATTGATGATACCAAACTGGGTGGGGAAGTGGGCACTTCAGAAGTGAGATCCACCTTGCAGGAAGACTTGGGTAGGCTGGAAGAGTGGGCTAACAAGAACCTTATGAAGTTCAACAAGGACAAGTATAAGGTCTTGCACCTGGGGTAACTTACTGGGATCTACCTGTCTGGGAGCAGCTCTCTGGAAAGGGACCTGGGGGTCCTGATGGACAGCAAGCTCAACATTAGTGAACAGTGTGCTGCAGTGGCAAAGAAACCCAACAGAATTCTGGGTTGCATCAACAAGGGCACCACCAGAAGAGATAAAGAAGTCATTATCCCACTCTACTTGGCACTTGTTAGACCATGCCTGGAATACTGTGTTCAGTTCTCATCCACGCTATACAAAAAAAGATGTGGACAGGCTGGAGAGGGTCTGTAGAAGGGTCACAAAGATGGTCAAAGGACTGGGAAGCCTGTCAGATGAGGAAAGGCTGAGAGAATTGGGTTTGTTCAGCCTTGAGAAAAGAAGGTTTAGGGGAGACCTTATCACCATGTTCCAGTATTTATAGGGTGGCTACAAAGAAGATGGAGACTCCCTTTTTACAAGGAGTCACGTGGAAAAGATTAGGGGTAATGGGTACAAGTTGCATCTGGGGAGATTTGATGCAAGAGTAAAATTTTTCACAATGAGAACAATCAGCCATTGGAATAATCTCCCCCGGGGAAGTGATGGATTCCCCATAATTGGACACTTTTAAGATTCAGCTGGACAGGGTGCTGGGCCATCTTGTCTAGACCATGCTTTCGCCATGAAAGGTTGGACCAGGTGATCCTTGAGGTCCCTTCCAACCTGGTATTCTATGATTCTATGAAATGCATTCCCCCTTTGCTGTGCTTTAAATGCTTCTAAATGTGAATGTAAGTAGAAATTATTTTGGAAACTTGAAACAGAATGCCATGAACAAAAGTTCCTTAAAGGGATAAAAAGCATATAATTTAATCTGTGTTTATAGCATTTAATCTTAAAAACCTGCAATCTTATGTACTTTATGTATCTATTTCCCTTGAGGAAAGCAGATAAGGGCATCCAGTGCTTCAGCAGCTCATGCCAGTTAAAATGAACCTGAAATGGAAAACATGGTTGTAAATAAAATACGAGTGGCCAGGACCCACTCCCATTAACTAAGATGTGCTAGTGAGTATTTTAAGAGAGCCTTGCTGAACTGGGATCAGCAAGGGTTTCCAGTCTCTCTGGTGACTCTCCTGGATGCCAGGACAGCTCAGACCTTATGGTCAGGTGGTACATTCAAAAGTGTGATTTTTCAGCCCTCACATGGTTCTCTGGTTATAGGAAGAAGAGAAAAAGGCTTCTGAAGTAGCTTTCCTGAACACATGGGCAGTCACAGCCAGGTCCCTTGTTGCTAGCATGATGTGAAAGATCACTCAAGAGTAACTGATGTTCGTCATACTGAAGATGCCAGCTTTGTATTTCCCCTTGAAATAGTCCTCTGAAGTACTGTTGTGTATGAAGGCTGATGAGGACAGGTTCCAGGCTCATGCATCTCCTGTTAAAGACATCCCATTGTCCAAGCAGGAAAAGAAAGCAAGAACAACTCATAGTCCTGAATTATCACATAAGATTTATAATGAGAGATGATATCTCTTAAGCAACTGGGTCCCAGACCATTTAGAGCACTACAGACTTCAATCAGTGCCTTGAAATGTATTTATAACCAAATAGAGCCAGGAGTGTTTTGTGCTATTAGGCCAGTTCAGCAAATCACTTAAACATTACTTAACACATGCTAAGTCCACTGCACCCAAGGCAAACTCTGAATATGATAAACTTTTTGTCCATAAAATGTCCTCCTCTGGATAATGTAGTAACCACTTTATTGCTAAGGGTCCTTTTGCACCTGTCTCAACAACAAAAAACCTGGCATTAGAGGTGCTGTGCTCTACCTATATTGTTTGTGTGATGGGTTTGCTAAGTGTATAAATCTTAAGTGATAGAATTTTGTAATATACAGCATAACAATTGGCAAGTGTTGTACATTTATTTTCACAAGTGAGGGAGTGACCCATAACTCACATCCATCACAGTATATGAAAGCACAGCTCACTGTAGTATAGCAAGCAAGGGAATCATTCATACACAGGATGTTATTCACTTCAACCTTTCCCCTTTCCTGAACACAGTCAGGATCTATATGTCTATTGCTGCATGCTCTGTGTGCTGGCATAGATGTATGATGGCATCACAAAAACTGGAAGGGGAATTAATGAGATAGGAACAGAAAGGACTGTCGGTAAACGTTGTCTGAGCTGATAGAAATTTAAGTGGTCAGGCTTGTCAAGGAGAAGGAAAACTGCAAGGGCTAGAGAGTGACTGAGATTAGAACTGACTTTTGGAGAAATGGCAGCTGAGATAATACCTTTCAGTTCAAAAAACATGGGTGATGGCACAGGGTGAGCATGAGAGAACTGGAAATTAAAACACTAAATAAAATGGAAATGTGTTTCGTATAGGGAGCAACAAAGTATGTTCCATCCTTTTAATTCTGTTCTGGTTCCTCTGTCATTGTTCCTAAATTTAATGCTGTACTTTTCAACAGGACCTCCATCCTGTAGCAATTTCTGTGAAAAATCTCCTTCACAAAATGGCAAAAATCTCCTTCACAAAAGCAGCTGAGGAGAAGCATTAGTTTGGGAACTTCATCAGTGCATGGTACCTAGCTGCTTTCACCCAGCTTGCAGAGCCCCTGTGTACTCTGTAGAAAGTCTCTATTTTTCCTCTGTACTGTGTGAATAGTGAAATTATCTTTAATTAGTTGTATACTGAACCACCAATCTGCTTAGAGAGATTTTGACTGGGCACTTCTTTGCTAGAAACTGTGTACAGGAAGAAGAACCCTGTCCCAAATTTCTGAACAAGCAGGAGAAACAGAGGAGGAGGTACGGTTATTTCCCATGTGGAGTGATTTCATGTATTTGCCAAGGGACATACAGGGATAATGTGTTGGAAGGGAGAAATGAGTCTGGATCTCCCAAAACCCAGTTTAGCAGCATAACAGTAAGATACACTTCCTTTATACTTGCATCCAGTTGTTGCAGGGTTGCCACTCCATGGCTTGTACTTGGATAGAAGGTTTGGGAGACCCCCTGGGAGATGGAGAAGGAGGCCACAAGGATAGGCAGCTCCTATAGGAAAGAAAAAGTTTCACAGTGGAAAAGTTGAGAGCTGCTGGCTTGCTTTTAAGAGGGTAATCAGTTTGCAACTTCTGATAGGGTTTAGTGGTAGGTTTTACTCTCCACTCAGGTCCTAGGCTGTAGCACACATTACAGATAATAATCCAGCACAGCTCAGACACGAGGGATCTCATGTGTGTCACGGGGTAGGAGGAGGTAGTGCCCAGGCATTTCTGACCTTGATGCTGAGGCAATCTCTTTCCTTCAGGACTGACTTCCTTTGCAGTAAGCGTAACCCTTTTGTCATCTGCACTCTGTTCCCCTTTGTCATTGCACTGCTGGACTCACATCCTTGAACTTAGAGCAGAAAAAATCCCTCTGGTTTTTGAACTGATGCTTTGTTTGTTTTTTCTCTTTGGTCGATGCTGGGATCAGTGATGTCAACTTGTTCTATTTGCTTTGACAGGAAAATGTTTTCAGAGTTCATTAGGATGGCATCAATTCTAACATTTGGCACACAAACATTTGATGACCTTCATGTGTGGGAAGAAATATGTAGGCAAAACTTCCATTAGTTTGAAAAAACGCTTCCACTCCGCACCGTTCCAATTTCTGAACTGCAGCTTCAACCTGAAGTTTTGAACAGTCCCTCTTTGTGACCTGTGAGCAGGCTCCAGGCTCAGAGCTGCAACTGAAACTATTGGGAACTGCTGCGTGCCAGCTCTGGGCTGAGGTTACAGTTGGATCCAACTCTCCACTTACCTTTAAGGAAGGTGCTGCCAGCAGCCAGTTTCCTCCGGAGCACTGACTGTGCAGCACCTTGGTCCTGGTCAGCTGAGCTGGTAGAGTTGATCCAGTGTAAACACAACAGTAACCCCATCCTATGCCTCCAAGTGCAGAAAATTCCTCCTGGTATTTTCTGGTGCAGAAAGTTCTCCTGGTAGTTCCCCTCAGGGCTATGATTTCAGTTGGCATCTTTGGGCTCATTCTTATGCATTACAGGGCTCATTAAAAGAGCTGGACTGACTGGAGTTGCTAGCAGCTGAATCTCTGGGCTTATCCACAGAAAAGGAATAGCAGGTGTTGGCTTTTCCCTCTTCAGTGCATCTGCCCAATGATAACAGAGCCCCTGCCTCTCAAAGCGGGAGGGAAGGTGAATGTTCATGGCTTCCTATGGCCTCTAACAGTGAGGGGCCAAGTATTAGCAAGAGCTTCTGCAGCGAAGAAACCTCTTCAATAGTAGCTGGGCTCACCAAATTATTCTCAGAGTGACCACTGCATGCGTTGCTGACAGCCTCTGGTTACTGCTATCCCATAGGATTAGCAAGGCCGAAGCGAAAATTTTGAAAATAAGAGTCCAGATATTTGCCACTATTTGAGCTTTGAGCCTTCCAGCTCCCTTTGCCTTAGAGCTGTGAAAGTACTGCCAAACCAGTCAAACAGGCAGTTTTTCCTACTGCCCGTCCCCAGTCCTTTCTTCTGACCTACCTTAGCTCTTATTTACTTTTTTTTAGGATTCACCATGTTTTTATGTTTTTCTCTCGTATCCTGTAATCAAGTGAAAGGTGTCTCTGTGGATAGAGGGGATTTGTACTCAGCCTTTGTTTGATGTTTACTTTTTCCTAACGGTGCTGCCTGCTGTAAGAAAAGCCAAATGCTGTCCATATGTTGCTGTGCTCCCTTAAATTATGGAGGGTGAATGTTTATGGCTGCTCTTGCTGTTGCTCTTTCTCCATACTCTTCTAAATGATATGTTTTCACAAGCAATTACTGAGATAGGGAGTCCAGACTGGTTTTTGAGGTGTGCCACTTAGTGGCCTACACATAAAAATGGGAGACAGGAGGAGGAGGATGGCAGAGGCTTAATACCATGCCTTGCTTAAGAGAATGTCCTTCAAGTGAACAGAATTCTCCACCTTGTAAAAGTATGACTTTAATTTTGCCTTTCAAACATGAACTAAGCAGGGCTGTCAACACATACTGTGTTCTTCCTTGTCAAACCATTTCACTTATTCTGTCAGCTGTAAACAGCTTAAGAGGCATGTCATTCCGGCATTATTATAGGACTTTTAGATTTGTTTTTAGATTGGGTCTGTATCTGTTCTTGCAAAAGGTGTAGATAGAGAGATGACATGGGTTATTTATTGTGTTACTGCAAAATGCTACTTGCTGTTTTGTGGTAAGCACAGAGTAACTCCATTTCAAATAATGGGCACTGCAGAGTAATAATCCTGTAGTACCATGGTAATACCATTGCCGTACTTTGTCAAATCAGTTGTGTCAGTAGAGCAGTGCACTTACTTCGCTGTGGGTGTACGTGGCCTCACACTTCAGGCGAAGTTTTCTTTCCCAGGAGATCAGGGAAGCAGAATTAAGGTGTCTGGAGGAAGAACTCTCAGCAACAGACTCTGTTTTTTTCAAAAAGTTGCTTTACATATTCAAATAAACAGTGTTTAAGCTGTCGATGACAGCTTAACTACTTCATCCCAGAACGTTTTGACAAGTGACTTTCAACGTTTTGGTTTCCCAGGATTTTGACAACCCAAAAAAAAACATGAACGGATTTTATATGTCACATGTTTAATTTATTTGAGATGCATGTATTATGTTGCAGAAGCAACAAGGAAGGAGTTAAAGGACAGGGTGATACACTCCACATTTCTGATCATCAGCTTCTTCACTGTGTCTTTACAGGAGAAAAAATGTTCAGAGAGATATGGGGTATGCAAAGCAGTCAAACTTTTATTGCCAACGCGTCTGGATTGTGATTTATACAAATTGTTGGTGTGATTTCTCTGTGACTGCACTGAAATCCATGGAACTGAACCCATTCTCAGTGCAGGGAGCCTTAGCTGCCTCCCTTGTACTGGGCTTCTGCTGTGTGTGCTGGCTGCATGGCTGTGGAGGGTGGTGCAAAGGGGGTTTAATGTCGCCTGGGTTCTGAGCAACAGCGAAGGAGAAAGGTAGATGTTTTCTCACTAGAAATGGGTGAATTTCTGTCCTTGTATATTCCATAAAATTGTCACCAGAAATAAAACAAAGATGTAAACAGATCTTCACTTTAATCCCAAACTGAAATGTTTTAAAGACAGGTTTTTTTTAGTACTGTTTTGGGACTTTTCTTAAGTGTTGTGCAATTTTGAGTTGCTGCTTTTTCTCTGTCTGCATTAAAGCAAAAAAAAGATGGGGTACACCTTCCTGGGCCCTTGAGCAAGAAGCGGGGAAAAATACAGGGAGAGAATTGCTTCTGTGAAACTTCTAGGCTACATTAGATATTGAGAAATGTGAATAATTTTGCTGAAAAAAACTTAACATTTCTACAGCATACCTTGAAACCTTTTGGGTGTTACCTAGTGTCTGTTGGTACTTCTGTCACGAGGGCTTGATATGCTGGCATATTAGCATAATTGAAAAATTCTCGTTTATCCTCTTCAAAACTCAGGGTATTGCTATTCTTTTTCTGCACCAGAATGCCACTTGCTTTATTGTGTAACAGAGTTATTTCCATCAGTACTAAGCAGCACATATATTTTTAAATATATACAGAATTTTAAAATATAACATATAATTTTTAAA
Organism: Tringa tobata; assembly: GCA_033628505.1. NCBI lineage: Eukaryota > Metazoa > Chordata > Aves > Charadriiformes > Scolopacidae > Tringa > Tringa tobata. The sequence goes on along the minus strand of JAHREE010000118.1, from coordinate 17,628,668 downwards.
GTAGGAGTACGTATTTTATTTTAACTAATTATTGACATCAAGTTAAAACATGTGAGTATAAATTATTATTTTATAATAATGCTGTATATGCACAAAGTAAAAACCACTCATTATAAATAAAATTTGAAACTTTAACTTTCCAGAAGTTGATTTTTTTTTCCCCCTAAATAAGCATTATTTTGAATTCTTTCACAAAATATCTTTCAGGTTTGATCTAATTATGAGTTTGTGCTTTTTAAATGTCACAGTTTCCCATAAATTGAAAAATCTAATTTCAGTTAATCAAAATGCTAATGATGGACATTATACGTGGCTTTTCAGACATCTTAGGGCCAAGGTACTTGAGACTGTTCAAGACAGGCGTCTGGATATTTGAAGATAAAGCTCAGATAAATAACCTTCCCCAGAGACGCTGTGGGCAGGGCAGAGGACAGGTGTTATTTGCTTTCCCTAGGCTTAGTTGCTGCAACTTTCTTCTGATACCTAATAAGTAAGATCTTTCAGATAATTTGTGATTTTTAGCGGATATTTAGCATCTGACTAAACTGGATGTGAATTAATTGCTTTGGCAGGCTACAGTGTGATCTGCAGCCCGTCACTTTCAGGAGGAGGAAGGAGAAGTGTGGACTTGTGGGGAGAAGCAGTGCAGCAGTTTCAGGGATACCAAGGCTTGATGGAGAGGGCAAAGGGGGAAGGAATCAGCCAGTGATCTCCATTCATTCTTTAAGAAGTGGTCTCTTCTGTCGGCTATCAGAGGTTAATATTTTCACTAGTGGAGAGGAGCAGGGAGTTGGTGAGGAGCACAGTGAAGCTACCTGCTTAGCATAGCACACTGGCCGTGTGAGAAGCTGTCACGGTGTCTGTTAGTGTGCATATTGCCAACACCCCACTCTGGCAAATGTTACCTTAATTGTAGTGTGGGACTGCCTGAGCAGGCACTCCCTGCAAGCCCCCAACACTGCAGCACAGCACGACCGGCGGACAAATCAACCGTGCCATGCCTTCCAGGAATACAGGCGGCCACAGTAGCTTGCTGGCAAGCCAAGAGCAGGCACGTTTTGTTTGGTTTTCTCCTAATGGAGAGGTGAAAATGGGAGGAGACGTGACAGCTCTTGACAGTGCAAGGGAGATAGAGCTGCCTGCATCAGGAAAAAATTTGCCACTTTTGCAAGAATGAGTGGTTAGAAAAACAAAAAATAAGCATTTTCAATATATTACAAACAACATTATCTGCCAAAAGGGCAAGATAATTATCTTAATGTGATTTTTGACCAAGATAAATTTATCTTATTTTATAAACTGGGTAACAATTTGAATCTTATGCAAAACCTAGAAATAAATCTAAAAAATATGATAATGTAATAAAATCGAAATTATTAGCCGTCCAAGTGCCATTCTTGAGGCAGTAAAACCTTTTAAGTTCCAATGGAAAATAGGCTAGTAAAACTGGAGCAAGTTACTCTACTTTAATCGGTTGATAAATAGCTACAATGTTTGGAAGAATTGATAGTGTCATTATAGCAACATCCCTTTTTATAAACAGCCTGGTGTTGATTTGATTCTAATTGCTGCCAGAGGAACAGTATCAAAGTAGTGTTGCTCCAGCAGTGTAACTGGCGGGGTGAGCAGGAGGGGGATTAGCTGCCTGAAATGAAGAAAGTGGAGTTTTTTTGAAGGCATGGATTCTAATTCCAGGAGTGATGGAGAAGGCTGAGTAAATTCAGCAGTGGGAGAAGCTACAGGGAAAATGCATAAGGAAAAGAAAACATGAAGCAGACAAAACAGTCTCCTCTGAGTACATGAAATAGTGGAAAAACAGTGAGAGGAGTCAAGAGATTTGAGCATGAACTTGTGTTTGCTTTCTCACCAGAAAGAGTTCTCCTCTTGGGCTGGTGTGTGTCCCTGACACCAAACCGCAGCTGCAACCTTACTGCCTCTCAGCTTTGCTCTTCCACAGATGTAATGGCCTCATTTGCAGTTCCCATTTCATAAATGGCTTTCCCTTATGGATATCTTAATTTCTTGCAAGTCCAGTATCAGACACCAAAGGCCTAATTTTTAAGACATTCTTACTTATTAATTACAATTTCTTCGTATACTTTTGGATGCTGTGTCCACCTTCTGGTGCTGTGAATGCACCTAAAAATGAAGACTACTTTTGCAAATATGATACTTAGCAATGCTACACTTCAGTTCTTACTCTGAAAATCCTGGATTTGAACCTTCTTGGGCTGCAGAGTCATCAGCATTATAGTAATGACTGCTTTGACATTTGAGGGCAATATGTTTACGTTTACGTGGAAAAAAAAATAATCTCTAGAACACAAGCTTCTAGGCTGGGTTTTCTTCCAAAAACTACTAAGAAATTGTCTTATTTTGTGAATGGTAGCAAGAAAAAGCAGGGTTGCATAAGGAGAGACGAAAGGGAACACGTTTAATAGTTCTGTCATGTTAGCAACAAACCCAAGAATAAACAGAAATGCAAAGGGGAGAAGTACTTATCTTTTTACACAAATCATGCGATGAGCTTCTCCAATAAAGATTGTGGGCTAAGTGAAATATGTAAAACAGCTTGTTGAAGAAAAAATTGGTTCAAGTGGGACTGAATGGCTCAAGAGATTAGTGATGGGATAATAGCTTTTCTCCATTTAAGTGGTAGACCAGTTCAAATCAATTCTAAGTCTCTTGAGACTGAAAGGTGTTGCTATCCTGTGACTCCTTCATAGTTATTTGAAATGATTTTTTTAGTCTCAATCCCATCCTGCGTTGCCAGAAAATTATCCCCAACCCAATCAGCGCTGAATTACTTTGAACTAACTGTTATCTCCTCCCCTTAAAGACGCACAACCTTCAAGGCTGTGTGTACGAATGGTAGTTGTTTTATTTAGTGCTACATTGCTGGTCAGAAAGATTTTGTTTTCTGTGGAATGGACAGATTGCACAAAAGAGAGATCCTGGAATATGATGCAATGTAAAATTGGTCTTCAAAAAAATGTGATAATTTGTTCTTTTAATGCGGATTTCTTGGGAAAACAGGGCTACTTGTGTACACCTTCAGCTACCCCTCACTTGCACCCAGATCTGCACCTCTTCCACAGTGCACAAGCATTCCTGCCTGCCTGCCACCCTGCAGACTTTCCCCTACATAAATGTAAATCATGAACAGGGCCACAACTTAGGAAACAGCATAAGTAACAACTGGAAAATTCAAATTGGCGGCTTGCACTCCAGGTTTGTTTTGGAGCATCTATTTAATGTGTGAAGCTGGACCAGAAATGATGTTAGGGACATGCCAACCTATAGCAGCTCAGAATTTTGTCTATCAGTATTATTCTGAAATTTTATAGCAAGTGAAATAGCAGACATTGATTATTCTGCCAAATGTAAAGATTAAGCAAACAGTAAGAAGTGATTCTTACCAAGCGGAGGAAGATTTGGATCTTTTAGTGGCTGTAACAGTAAGTCTAAAGCTAGTGAACCACAGCAGAGTTCATATTATTGAGTGCACCAAAGGAAAAAGAGACCTGAGGTTATTAGAGAAAAATCCCAGCAGTTCTGTGTTGTATGACTGCTTGGAAAAAACCAAATAGGATATTATGACAATGTAAAGGTGTCGGAGAATTGAAATCACATGGCTGTTCTCACATTTTCTATAGAATTGATGCAATATGGATTCGGTTGCAGTCACCTTGCAGGAGAAATTTTATTTTTGCCTTAGCCCAGACAGCTCCAGGTTTAAGAACACTCATTGGAGGGGAAGGCTAAAGGGGTTAAGGAAATAAGGCGCAATAGAGGTGACCTATGGGAACTTTCATTATTATATGGAGCCTTGATGAGTGAAATGAGAGGAATTACTCTCCATCATGAAAGGCTGAAATGTCGAGGGAGCAATCGCAAATTAATCTATTAAGTAGGAGACTGAACAGTGTGACTCAAAAGGATGGAAATATATGGTATAAACTGCAGTGTAAAGTCACAAAGATGTCTAAACACAACCTTAAGGACATCCACTAAGATTTTTATAATGAAACAGGGATTTTTATATGTGCATGTATATGTATATATGTGAGAGACAGTTTAAGCACACAGAATGAGCTCTTTCTCAGCTACTCCCAATACTTGTAATGACTGGGCTTGAATGAGAAGTTCTGTTCTGGTTTGTGTGGCTTTCATCACAACAATGTACCAGGAATTTTTCTTTTTTAAAAGACACACCAATAAACTGCCTCACAGGCAGTTTTCTCTGTGATGATTTTCCTGTTTTGCTGTGACACTTTTAACTTGAATTTAGTGTTTGTAAAAGGTGCTATTTGACAGCATTGTGTAACTGAAAGCCCCTTTTTATTGACAGATCATGCACACTCAAGGCTGGGGAAATTTTTCTATGTCAGCCTGGTGAGGGACACCCCTGCAGCCTGAAGGAACTAACTACCAGGAGGGAAAATGGTAAGTCCATGTCAGTCAGTCTAATCTTACGTTAAATGTTGCTCTGTGTGTGATTATTTTTAAAGAGCTCACATCCAAAAAATTTGGAGAGGCATGAAAGTTACCCAACGGACAGGACTGTATGGGTTATTTTTTCTGTTCCCCACCAGCGGTTGCAGCTTCCTGAGTGTTAATGCTTTGTCCAATTGTGGCTGGAGTGAGACTTGACACAGGTTATCAAGTACATTTTGGTGGAGCTAATCCTGTAGGATGCAGCTACCCCTCACTGTGGTACTTGGGATGTGAGGGTCTGTTGTTTGCTCAGTGCCCGTCCCTGATGCCAATCTTTAGGCTTCAATGTTAATAATTTCATGAGGCTCACGAACCTTCAGACTTTTACCTTTGCCAGCTTATTATGTCCTACGAAGATGAGACGTGACTATGCTGAGATACAACGCCCAGTGATGGCACTTTATAATACCGTATAACTGGAGGATTGCTATTGTAGGCAGAGAAAAAGGCAATAAAGCAGCATTGATATCCTGCCTGCCCTCTTATAGGAGTTATTGAATCAAACCTACCAGAACTGCCAGACAAACAATTTGCAGCTGCAGTCTGAAGCCTGACAATGACACAGAATCAAAAAGAAATAGTTGGAGTGCATGGGCTTATGAACTCCTCTGCGACCCACCACAGCAGGCTCCCTAGGATTGTTCTCCTCTTTCTGGTCCTTTCCCTGTACAATTCTTTCTCTTTGCCCCCCTTTTTTTCTCTCCCCCATTTTCTCTCCTATGTGTTGCCATTTTCAGGTTCTCACACCTTTCTCCCCCACTTTCCTTTCTCTCTCTCATTGCCTCACTATTTTCTTCTGTTGCCTCCAATATAGCTCTTCCCTCTTGTTTGTTTTTCCTTTGTGAATTTTAGTGCCCTCCTCTGTTTCTCATTGTTTCTTTTTCTTTAATTCTTTTCCTCATTTTTGTTTAATTTAATTTCTCCCTACTGTTTCCCATACTCTCTCCTATTTTCCTTTCCCTGCTGCACCATTTTTCTGTCTCATTTCTATCTTCATTTTATTGCTTATTGTTTCTCTTCTTTCTGGCAATTCTTCTACCTTCATTTTTCTTGAGCCATTTTTTTTAGCCAGTAGCTGAGCTCTATGTTGCTCTTACTCTTCAAATGTGAGGATTTAAACCTTTCCTGTGCACTAGGATTTCCAAAGTGCCAATCCAGCTCAACTAAGGGGAACTGATGTGGTTTGGCTCTAATGTCTATGAAGAGAGATATTGCAAAAGCCAGCGTAACAGTAGCACTTGCAAATACTCTGTGGCTCATGAGCCAGGTCTACACTCATAGTTGGATTCAAACCTCATGAAATTAATGGGATCTGGATCAAACCTGCAATTACCATCTTCTACCTTCTTATCAGACTTCTGTCCTTTATTTCAATAGAAATATCAACACTCTCTTATGGTATGCAGTTTTGCTTTGGCTCAGGGCATTCTGTTTTGTTTTGCTTTTAAATAATTATTTTTCTAAAGCACATACAATGTATGTAGAGCTCAATGGGCTATACTGTGAAATGTGTCCAGGCTCATGTATGTATAAAAAAACCCACTTCCTAGTTTTTGCATGCTCCTAAAAATTATGTACGATTTGGGAGAAGAGTTTTCTGTTCCCTTTCTTCTCTCATAACCGGTGTCTATCCATTACCCTTCTAAACTTTAGATGTCTAGACTTCTAAATGGCTGTCAGGAAGTTAGACAGTACATGAATCCTCTTCTTCCCCACCCCCTCCCCCACCCCCAATCATAAGTGGCAAGCTCAGGTTTTGTTCCAGGATTGTTTTTTTTTCGTTTTCTTTCTGTTTTTTTTAGTTCCTTGTTTTACTTATTTTCTCTGTTCCTTTTCCCTGCCCACTTCCACTTTAGGAGCATTTGATTTGTTGTTCTTCATGACAGTATTTCCCCACTTCCCTTTAAAATGTGATTGCTATTGCTTGGCAGTCATATGTTCTATGAGAGCCCCACCACAACGTGACCTCTTGCGAGGAGGCTGCTGCCAAGGCCAACTCCCATTTTTCTGCTGTAGTCATACCAGGGCAGTTCCATTCCTGGAGGGGTCTGGAGATGTAGAAGCTGCCTGAGAAAGGGAGCAGAGTGCTCACTGTCCCATAGCTGACCACTAGCAGACCCAGGAACCAAGTCAAGTCCTGGTCTTGTTGACAGGATGCCACTTCTCCTTGTGTAAAATTGTGTATAATATGACCACGAAAGAAAATCTTTCTTCCTGTCCCATTTTGTCTGCTTGCTTCTGTCTCTCCAGCTACTGCTCCTGTGGGTTTGGTGCTGGTGAAAATGGAAAGAAAATCAGTTCCTGTATAAGCCAACCCTTTCTGCTCTGATTGGATTTTTCTCCTTTTGTCTGCTTCTTTATTTGATTTAAAACCTTAAACCCCTCGAAGGTTTTCCATTAAAATTTTGAGCACAATTTGGAATGGGGGAAGCAATCAGAGCATTACCTAAAAAGTCCTAGTTTATTTTTAGGTAATGGAAGAGGAGGGCTTGGATTAGCCCAGTAATGTGAGTACTGATGCAGACTATCAACACATCAACAGAGGAAGGGTTAAGTATAGTTTCTTTCACTTTTTCTCACTCACCCCATTTACCCTCTCCTGCTTTGCCTTCTTCACCCAGTAACTGACACTTGGAACAGCAGTGCAAATTCCTGGGTATGTTCTAGTACTGGTCAATACAGGAGTAAATCTCACAGACCCTCCTGCTGTTTCGCATTTGCCACCTGACAGCAGTGGATGCTCATGAAGACTGAGGGGTAAGGTTTTAAAGCTTTAGACTGGGCTTTAGCCGTGTGACATCTATTAAAGCAATTGGGAGCCAGGTGGCTAAAACCTAGTGCAATTCTTTGTAATGGTACCCCTGAGAGCGCCCATCTCCTTTTAGCACTACTATTGATTAGACAATTCTTGACTTTGAGGAACAAAATTGGTGTGTGCATCAAGGTTCTTTTCCTCAATTTGGCCTGGTTTGAAATTAATCGTTCACCTTGAGCCATTTTCGTAAGCAGCTTTAAGCTTCAATAAATTTCAGTGTGATTTGACTTTTCTATCACCTTTCTTATGGAGGCCTGTTGTTTACTAGTTTTCTCTAGGACATCTCCAGAGCTGTTTGGTCTTTATCCTCATCTCCCACATTGATCCTGGTACGTTGTCCAGCGTGATTGTCCGAGCTCAGTAAAATGCTGGGGACTTTATTTAATAGCTGCACACAGTGTAACAGTCAGCAACATTGAGGCCAATGGGTACTTGGTTTTCAGTAGGAGCGGTGCATTTGATGAAGTAGACTGCATTATGTCTTAGAATATTGTCCAGACCCTGTCTCTGTCTTGACTGAAATGATGTGGTGTTCTTAGAGGGAGTACATAAACCATGAGCAAGTTCCTCCTAATTTCAGAATCTCTTAATGAGTATTTAATATTTACTAGGGAGTGAAATATCACACAAAGGTACGTGGATGCATACTCATGTTTGTGAGGCGGTGAAAATAAATATGTAAAAATAAAGAAGACTCTTTACCTCTTTGCATTTCCCTCCCAAAATATTCTCTGTGTTCTAGAGTATTCTTGTGAACTGTTAGGTAATGCAAGGTACTGCCAACCAGAAGTGACTGGCATTGAATAGCTTTTTCCTGCAATAAAACCAAAAGTGAAAGCTGGGCTGGACCTACATGGAAAAAGCTATCAAGTCAGTCGAGTTCCTCAGTAGCTAGGTAAATCTGTGTGAAGACTCTGGAGTCTGCTGCTGTATCACTCTTCTCAGGGCTGCACCTTGCCTGCTTGGACCTCCTTGCTCCTTTGAGTAACCAGGCCAGAGAAAGTGGTATTCAACAATTCTGTGTTGCTGGAAGACCTTTTTTGAGATGTTTGGGTGTGGGATGAGAAGTAAACAAGAGAAATTGAGAAGGAAAGGAAATTCAGAAACATTGACCTCAGAAAAATGAGTGGTTTTTATCACTTTTTCAGTTCAAAATGGAATAAAGTAGTTCCTGAGGTGTCACAGGCAACCTAGGAAGTCTGTCACCTCCTTGCCAAAGAATGTTGATTTAGGAGCCCCACAAGCAGTTTTATAAGACATCCCTGTCTGTATTGAGCTGGGAGATTGTCAAAGCCCAAAACATTCTGTTTGAACAAGCTGGTGTATTCCAATGAGAACTTGTTTCATCTGAAAATTCACAGTCAGTTCTACTGAAAATTCAGCTCATCACGAGTCGAGTATGAAATGTGATGCCAAGATTACAAGAACAGCATTACTGTAGGACTTTGATGGAGATCCAAGAGAAAGAAAAGTATGCGAAGTATACACACACTCTCCCATTCCAGTCAAGTTCAATGGAAGTTTTTCTGGAAGGATACTTTTAGAAATGTCATCAGATTGACAAATTCCAAGCTCAGTCAATTTATTTAAATTTTTTAAATTTTTTTTTTGTGAAATGACACAGAGCACAATTAGTGCAGAAATGTAAATAATGGAAAATCTGAGCTGGATTGCCCAAGCCTGTGCAAAAATACATGCAACTTTGGCATTGAAGGCCTTGCCAAACTAATTAATGAAGCATATGCAAACATTTTTTCTTCGCAAACATCCTTTGTATTTTATTAGATTGTCAGAAATCACTATGGGGGATCTGGTAGAAAGAGGTATTTGATTTTTAAATTGTTGCTCTTGCAACAAAATACATCTATATGCTGTTTTACATTCACAGTTGATGTCATGTCACTAAGTCTGAGATTTGTAAATAGCTTTGTATTTGCATTAAAACCTCCTCTATTTTAATTGAGATTTGTCAGTCACGCATCTGAAATTGTTGTTTTTCCACAAATATTTTAAGTGAAAATAGCTTCTGTGCATAGAACTGAAACAGATCTTCACTGTGTAGGTAGCACTTGCCATATGGGAGGTACTGCAGACATAAAAATGCTGAAGGCCAGAAGGGGAGCTCCTTCTTCCAGAGTTGACCGAGTGGGCTCATGATCTGTGACTCTCACTTTCTTCTGCAATGTTATTTCCATTTTGCAGAATGAAACAGAGGGCCAAAGAGGTTGGGAGAACAGAGCCGTGCTTTGATGGTGAGAGAGGAGAATGTGCATGTAGCTCTCTTCAGCTGGCTTTTGATTCTTTTGCGTTGTGCTCTCCTTTCGAGGCGAATTGCTGGTTGATTTTCCAGATTGGGAGGCAGCAACAGAGATCAGTAGTGGAAGGAGGAATTAATAGTGAATTTGGTTCTATCTGTGGTGCAATCCTGTTTATTTGCAAAGAACCTACAATGTCCCATTGCCTTTCTTGAGCATAGGAAAAATTCTACAATGATTAATGTATTTGCTATGAGTTTGAAAGTATCTCTAAGCCACCTCTTGTCTGCTCCTGTCTGTTATTTCTGGGGTTGTTTTTTTTTCCCCAGCTCTTGCTTAAGTGTGTCTGAAATCCTTTGTCCTGCCTGTTTCAGCATTGCAATACCAGTTTTGAAAGTAACCATTTGGTTCAACCACTGCCTAAAAAGCCTTGCTATCTCTCTGTTTTGGATAATGGCTCCTGTTGCTTCTTGCAGCTGATTTATAAAGGACATTATTTTTCCCTATACCTAAATAAAGGGCTGTAAATATGTCCACAGATCTAAACATAGTTTCATTAATTCATTAATTAATTCATAAATTAATTTCATTAATTTCATTAATTGTTTAAGTATTTTAAAGTATTCATTATAATATAGAAGCGAGAAACAGCTTTGTCCAGAGATTCTTAGCTAAGATAAAACATTGCTGCTTCCTCTGACCTCAATGGAGCAGCACCATTTTATTTCAGTAGAAGCTGTTGCCTATTAGCAATTTTACTTGTCAGTGATGTTGGCTCTGGATCATTGGTTTTCTTCCACATTCTCTGTCGAGGTGGTTTTGGTCCATACATTCAAACACAGGCTCAGGAGGACTTTTTTTTAATTCTCCATATGAAAAATTTAACAAGCGGGCATCACCTGCTTAAAGATCTGAAGTCATTTTCTGTGACCAAAGGGTTGCTCTCCTCAGTGCTCCAGTTATTCTGCTTAAGCACCAAAGTTCATCAGTGATCTCTTTGGTATGCTACATTTCATAGTATCAAGAAAACAAGTGAGTCACAATTGCTCAAATTTGCTTCCTATCCTCTAATCTGGGCTGTATCTCTCAGTAAAACAGGCAGGGGATGTTTCTGTCACCAGTTCTCCCCAGAAACCGCAAAAGATAGATCCCAGATCAAGCCATAAAACTGAAGAGTTTTCCCAGAAATGGTGGGGGTGAACATCTGGGACCTCTCTCCCAAGTTAACAATGGAGATAAGGAGCAAATGTACCAAGCTGCATTAAACACCCATGGCTTGGTTTTGCCAGTAGAAGTGGTTTTGTGGTACCTTCCAGGGTATCAGTATCTCAGATCCTAGGAAGAGGAGTGACAAAGCAAGGTGACAAGGCCTTTATACAAGACTAGTCCCAAGGCATCCAGTGAAAATGATGGCTGGCAGTGCCCAAGGAAGGAACATATTTAAGAGAACTGTGATATCTCACAGTCTTTGTGCCATGCTGTTTGTACCTTTCCCCTCGGGGGGGGCCTAGGAGCTTCGGCTTAGTGTAGCAGAGTGCTCTGGGATGCATCCATGGACACGTCATCCCTGAGGCAGAGTGCCTTGCTGAGGGATGTGTTTGAATGACACGTTACAGTTCTCAGTGGGGAAGTTTTAGTTTGGTTTCCTGTGGAATAGAATACTCAAAACCAGAATAAAATCAGCATTGGAAAACATACCGCACTGATTTTCCAAAGCTGCTTTTCACTGCATGCCCTAAAGGTCCCATTCAATTAGGAAATGTAAAAGTGGATGTCATGTTTTAAAGCAATGCATGGGAGGCTATTCTATTTTCCAGGCTGTTAAAGAATGTGGCCACAGAGGATATCAACACAGATTTGTGGGATCATCTTAGAAAAGGTTGAATATAAAGTTTTGTTTGCAAATACATATGCCATCAAAACTTGATTTAGCAATGCTGTTTACCATTTGATCAGATAAAAGAATATTAGCTCTTAAAAATGAGACACAAACTGAATTCCCTTCTCAATTCAGTGTATAATAATACCGTATTTGTCTAGGCTTGTATAGATCCTTTTGTCATCCAGACAGACACATGCAGAAGTAACCTTTGAGCCTCTTCCCACTCTTTCAACACAAGACTTGTTTAAAACAGTAGAGGGCCAGGTGTAAAGAGGGTTATGAAGCTTTGAGATGTCCTCTGGCAATTTTTGCTTCTGTGGTTTAAATGTTCCTCCTTGCAGCTATTCCCCTGCTCCACAGCTGGAATGAACTACCAGAGAGTGACCCGTGTAGTGTTTCCCCAGCACTTCTGATGCTGTGCCCTGATGTGGGGAGGCAGAGGCACATGTTGCTCTGCGTGGGCTGATAGTGAGTAGCTGGGACCACCATGACAACATTCCCAGGAGACTATCACCATCAGGGTTATGGCTCCATTTTCATAGGGAGACTCAGTGCAAATCAGAATAAATCCCTTGGTTCTTATTGTATAGCATATTATGGGATACCATGAAGCCTGATCCAAAGTTCACTCCACTGGTGTTTTTCTTTCAGCTGCAGTGAGCTCTGAAAGAAACCAAATAAATGGCCTATAAGCAAAATTGTATAGAATGATCAACATGCAACTGTCATGCTGCATTTGTCTCCTGTCGTCAGTCATTATGAAAGCCTGCATAATTCTGGAGCAGAACAACAATTTCCACACAGCAAATTGCAGATTGTGTTTGCCAACCCACAAAACATCACAATATTTATTTTGAAACTTTATAATGCTATCAAGGGCAAATTCACTTCACCCGTACAAATAGCCCCGTCGAGACAACTTAGATTATGCGTGTGAGCAAAAGTGGGCAGAACTTGGCTCTATGTACAAGAAAAGCAAAGCTGGCTTCCTCCTGTGGCGGAAATAGGGAATGTGTAAGCACAGACCTGGGGGGATATGTTACTGGCAAGTGTACCACCAGGGACCCGGGGACAAACATCAGGATACAATTGAGATAACAGTATTCTGGCCCCCAGATTCATACCTTGTTCACCTTCCTACCATGCTCATTTGGAAAGATTGCCTTTCTGCAGGTTTCTTGCAAAGCACAGCATCCCCCAGTGCACCTCTGGACTTCTGTGGATAAAGTTTATTTGTGGGGGGAATGAGCTTACCACTACCAGAAACATCGGCCCCATTTTTTAAAGTTAGACCCACTGAAAAACTAGTTTGTATGTCTGATTTTTTAATTTGGGTTATCAAAGGATTTTTAAAGTTAATTGTATTATTTAGCGCTGTAGACCTCACTGGGTTTAGGCTCAGTTTTAGGTGGGAAGGGTTGTGGGTTTCTTACATTCCATCATCTATCTTGACAGATTCTGTGAATGCCAGAGGCAGTCTTAACCCTGGATCAAAACCTAATCTCTCCTGCTTTCGTAAAACCTTTTTCCTCTAATTCTCTCTCTAGTAAATTATATTCTGTTCTTCGCCCTTGAATAATTTAAAAATGTATAGAATAAAGTTGGGGGGGGGAGGTGGTGCGGGGCGGGGGGAAGGATGTAGGGGGGAAGGGTTCTGTTCCATTGAGTGATACCTGGTAATCAAAATACTACATTCATATCTTGCTGCAATGATCTCATTTCTATTGGGACAGCACTCCTGTGAGCACAGGCCCGTGTTGTGTTCATCCTGTTACAACCAGATAAACTCATAATGTAGACAGATAAGAGCTATGCTCATTAATCTATTAATTGCCTATTGTCAGTTGTCAATATGTTTCGCTTGATGGGAAGCCAGAAGATTAGTTTGTATTGTGAGGATGTAGATTTTTATTCTGTATTACTATTATTTTATTTTATGTGTGGAATACTACAAAATGACATTCAGGCTGGTAGTGTCTCACCCAAACAGAGTAGAGCTGGCTGCTTTTTAAGTTTCTGAAACCAGAAAAATGCAATGCCCCAAATGGCTGTGAAATAAAAAGCGTATTTTCAATCAGAGGACCCCACAAGAACTGTGACTGTTGAGTAAAACATTTTTTACCATAG
>JAHREE010000118.1:17526997-17610755 GCA_033628505.1 Tringa tobata | reverse complement strand
AGAATACTGTCTGTTTTATTCATTAGAAGGCTATTCCTGTTAGGAAATCATTTAAAGACTGGGATGGTGGGGATGCCAATAATCAGAAGAGGGAAAGTGCTAAGCATTGGAATATAGCAGAGCTTCCAAATCAGGTAGTTTTTAGAAATAGTTAATGTTTTGATGCTGTGACTTTGCTGCAAACAGAGTTTAAATGTGATCAACACCAAGATGGGTTGATCTTACTTCAAAGGAAGTTAAAGTTGCATCATATTGCATTACTTTTCTTTGTGGTTCTTACGTGACTGTCCACCAGTTAAATGAGGTGTTGCTATAGCATGGTGTCCTCACCTCCCTATATGGATTTATGTAGTGCTCTTGCATTACTGGAGAATTATTGAAAGGCTGTATTTACTTTCTTGGTCCTTTCTCCCTGGTATAGGGACTTGCTAGTGATGACAAGGCCCTGGAGTGTCTATCTGTTGCCCAGCACTGATGCAGCAGGCACTGGGGGTCTGAGAGAGGCGTGTTCAAGGTCACTTTCTCAGAAGCCTGCTGTACATTCAGGGAGCTCCAGGTCCCTCCAGAAATTCTTCCTGTGGGAGTGCTGGAGAGAGCGCAGTGCTGCATGAAGCCCTGCGATGCATGGGCAGCTCTCAGCCACCGTCTCAGGACTTCTTGTGCCAGCAGTCAGGAGCTGTGGCTGTAGCTCCATAGTGCAGATTTGCTGGGACAAACACATGAAAAGAGGGCAGAGAGTTCCCAGTCCCCCAGCAGAGGTGCCCAGGGTTTGGGGTGGTGGGGGGTAGGCTTGCAGAGCTAGAGCTAGAGAGCAGTGGGCAAGCAGTGGTAAGAGAGCACAAGGCTGGAAGTCTGGGTGCCATTTGAGAAAGCAGCACGGGCAGCAGGCTGGCTTAAGATCTGGCCCCAGCAGTTTTTCCCATGGCTCATCGAATCAATATTTATTTCCAAATTGTTTCATGGAGTCTTAATCACCCTTCCTGATCTCTTATCATTATAGGTGACCTGGCGTGCTTTCCTGGCTCATGTGGTTTGTCCAAGCTTTTTTTTTTGTTGGGTAGAATCATTTTTGACAAATTATTCTACTTAAATGGTTTCAAGGTCTTGAAAATGTCAGACATACCTTTACGTATTTTGCCAGAAAATCTTCTGGTTTTAAGCTCAGAAACAAATTAAAAAACATTTAAAATTAAGTGGTCAAGTGGAAGTGAAATGTCCCAAGATCACTGAAACAATATATTTGATGAGAATTACCAAACTGAGTAGTCTTCTAAGTTTTAGTTGCAAACATTTTTGAGATTTTGAAAGCGTTTTTAATCCAAATTTTGAGCTGGAAAAGTATATAACCTCAAAAAAATTCTGAAGGAGACAAAACCAGGTTTTGTTTGAGTTCTCATTATTTACACCACTACAAAGTGCTTATGAAATATTACCATTCTAATTTGTAGCATTTTATACCTACTTTGCATAGCAATAAGGCAAGCACAGCCTTATAAATAAAGATAAGAATGGGAACCTGTTTTGTTGAGTTGGGACCCAAGCGATTTCAGAGGGAATAAGGAAAGAGAAAACCAGTGGTTCTATGTATTTTTCAATACTTGATAGTCTTCTGTTTTTATCAGACCGAGTAGGAGTCATACTACCATCTAGTTTCACATAAGAAATACTTTTTCTTATGTCTGAATCCTTAAAATTCTTGTTTAAAAGCAAGGGGTAATTCTGGATTGCTTTCAGGAATTGACAACTAACCCAGAATTTTTACAAGAAGTCAAAATTAGTACTATTGAACATTTTAAAGAAAAAAAAATTATTTACATGTGAAATATGGAGGCACACTGAAAGTCTGTCTTCTAACAGCCCTTTTTGCTACTGGTGTATCACTTATGCAGTGAAAATTACTGTACTGCTATCAGCAGTGATTAACATTCACTCCTTACACTTTGAAATATGCTGTGTGAAGTATCTTACCAAATGCTGATAACTTACAAGAAAACTTGGAAAAATATTCCATTGCAGACGGTGATTTTGAATTCCAGGCACTTTATCTTAAAATTCTTGATTTTGATTTCATAATGTAATGGTTATGATCTTTTTCAGCGTCTCTGTGGTAGCTCGTTGGAGGTGCTAGTAATCACATCACCACCAGTATGAGCTTTGCATATCAAAATTTGGAGCTTCAGGACCTTTGTAAGGAACTGCTCTCCACAAATATCACCAAAAAATCACTGCCTAAAAGTTCTGATATCTTTAGATGACGCCGATTTGAAACATAGTGCTTTCAAATAAGATAGTTTGTTTGCCTCACCAGAAGGAGTTCCCATAATGGTGGCAGGGGTGGTGGGTACTTCTTCCCTTTGAGGACGTTTCTTTTCAGGTTCTGGACAGGGGTGATACGTAACATTCATTTAGAGGCTTAAACTCATTTAGTTTACCAGTGGGCTAAACATAGCAGTAAGAGAGGACAGGCACCAAACATCTTAGTCTGCATATTGATGGTGTTCAGAGATGGTTTAACAGACAAGATTGACTCGATCTTAATTTGAAGGACAATATTACTCTATCCTTGCTTTCATGCAACTTGCCCATCCTGCCTTCCTAATTTATAATCATAGTAGCCCCTTTTTTTCATATTACAGTGTTGTAATAACTCCGAGACTGCAGTTACCTACCCAGTTAAACAGCTGAAGTCATCACATCTGTGTTTAGAAGTAACTTGTCAGCCAAAAGTAAGAAGAAACCTGCACTCTGTGTTCCGCGCCACTAGGCGCAGACCTCCTTTAAATGTTCTGCAGACCATCAGGTGTGGCTAAAAGCAAGAAAATCCCATAAGAGAGCTATTAGTAACATGATGGGCAAAGCAGTCTGCTCTAGTGGTATCTGCTGACCAAAAGAAGCAAAGGTGAGGTTCTCCTGAAATTTAAAACAGTGAAGTAAGGTGGGAATTCCTCTGCAAAACTGCATCTGCATTTAACTCTGAGGGTGTGCAGTTACACAGCTCCACCGTTGTAAAATCACTCAGATACTAAGAGCATTCAGTAAACCTATTTTACTACACCAAAGCTACATTTACAGGCATGCAGTAAAACCTAAGTGTTAAAACGATCCTATGAAGTTGCTTCACAGAGCTCCAGAAATGAGATAACCTTATAGAATTCCTCCACGCGTGGCAGTGGCATGGCAGTGAGCTGCTTTCACTGGAGTTAATTTATGAATGTTGGCAATCCTGGGTCTATAGGAACAAAGTTTCGTGGGCTTTGAGATGACGGTAGCATTCTCCATAGCTGAAAAGAAAATTCGTAGGAGTTAATTTTCTTAAATGCATCTCCAATGTGAGTTTGTTTGTGTCTCATAGCAGAAAGGGATTCAAGTACAATGCAGCAAGAGAATTAATTAATTAATTCTGCTGCCGTCTTGATTTTTCACTAAGTGAAGCACAACTGCACTGAATGTGACAGGTAGCATCTGATACCAAGAACTGGGCATGTAGGGAGCTGCCAGTTATGCACAATTTTTGCTGAAGTATAATAAAAGTAGTATGACAGCTTATGGTATGTATCACAGGACCAGCACAATTTTGTTAAAGACAAGAAGTTGTTGATTTCATTTATCGCAGTAGTTCAGGTGTGTCTCGGTCTTTCTCTGTCCTTGTCATCCTCCCTATTTGCTGACTCCATTTAGTTTCATCATAAAATTTGAAGATTCTTATACTTTTGTGTCACTCTCAGGTACCTTTGAAGACTGTAGGAGTTTTCTTTCTGAATTTTCAGTTTATTGAGCTGCAGATAGATGTTCTTTCTCATCTAAGACTCATCACTTCCTTACCATTGGTGAAAGAAACACATTTAGGAAATTAGGTTTTGGCTTTCTTCTATTTGTTACACATACAACTGCTCATCAACAGTACAGCAGCAAGGAATTGACACACAAATGTAAGTGTGGTTCAAATTAAAAGTATATTCTACGCTTTTATTCTTGTGTTGAGCAGTGATTATGGAAGGGAAATATTTTTATCAAGCATTAACACCAAGGAAAGCTGTTACCACCTCCTACCTTCTTTATAAGGCAGAAAACAAGGAGAGAGCCACAGCAGGGTCACTGTAAGGAGAATGAACCATGCTTGGTGTGACTCCCTCTCTCTTTTCTAACAGCCAATCCTGAATCCTTGGCTGACAGAAATGGCCACATCTCTGGTGTCTCTGCTCACCTTCTCTCCTTTCGTAAGAGCAGTGAAGTGTATGCGGTAGACTCGCAAAATACATATCAGATATTGTTTAAAGAAAGACTCCTTGATTATTAATTATTATAATGCCGAGGCGCAGCAAACGGAAGAATGAAGAGGCAAACTAAAAGCCAGAAATTTCCCATCCAGGCCCTGCATTGATGATGGCTGTCTGTGGATCAGGCCTTAGTTCTGGGGCAGAGAGAATTGATTTGTGGATATCTAATGACAACTAGAAATTAAAGGTGATCTCTGTGCTTTTGGAAACAGGTTGCAAATGTAAATGCTTTACATTTATAAAATTTTGGGGGAAGTGAGGAGGCTACTTTCTCATTAAATATGTACTCTGGGAAAGAGAATATGAAAAGAAAAATTGAATCTAAGGAAATTATTTCCCTTCATTTATTTCTATGATTTTTTTTTTCCAGTTTGACTCTGTTTCACCTAATTCTCTGAAATTCGAAAGGCAATTTTCACTTTTTTCTTTTTAAAAATATGATGTGGTATGCTTTCAAAAATGGACATGCTTGGTTTTGTGCCACACAGTCCCAGAGTCTCTCAGAGAAGTGTGCTCTTTATAGAATAAGAGAAGTGAATTTTTTGTAGTTTTAAGAATACCATATAAATCATGAAGTGAATTTCCTCCTGCCTTTCTTCCACCCGCAAAAGTGGGGAGCTGGGAGTTACAGTATGGAGCAGCCTATTGTGGCTCCGTCACTTATGCAAAGAGGTCACGGATGATGGAGTCTGGAATACAAAAGGTGTAGGGCACTCTGCATCTACGAGGAGGGGATCAAAACAAATCTCCTTTATCTAATGCAGAACCTATTACTGAATCAAACGTGGGGACATGAAGGGTCCAAGTGTGCTTTTAATAATCTGTGTTACAAACAGACCATAATCTGCACAATTAAGCCTCTTGGAGTTGGCAGGATTTTGTGCGGTTGGCAGTTTTCCCCTTGAATAAAGGTTAGAAAGAGGGGAGTGAATTAACTGATGAATACCTTTTTAAAGGTATTCTGTAATTCCATTGAATGTTAGAAATATTTTCTTCGTTGCGCTAGTGGCTCTAGGGAAGAGTGAATTCCGTGTCCTAATTTAAAAGCCTGCCTATTTCAAGAGTAGAGACATGCTACACAGTAAATGAAGGAGTAAAGGGGAATAGGAAACCTCCCTCTGTCACTGTGTAGGTGGGAGCTGGGTTGACAGCATGTGTCTGATTGTAGCACGCTGTGGATCGGGCCCTGGGGAGCTCTGTTCATGTGAGTGTTACCTTATAGTTGCCCTTAATAGCTATCCCTGACTGTTTTCTAGGTTACCATGAGTGTTTCTGGACCCCATGGAGAAATGGTGGGGACCTTGCATACTCCTTCCTAGGTGGACATCTTGCTATCCAGAATATGATTTTTTTCAATACAAATGCATATCCTCTTCCTTGCAGGGAGATAGAGTATATGCGGTTCTACCCAAATGGGTGGTGTAGGGTTGCTCTCCCAGTAGGATAGCCTCTTTTCTTGATTACGATGATGAGAAACTGTTTCCATTTAAAGAGGAAAATGCTTGAATGATTTTCTCATCCCTCACCCCTCCTCTTGGCAAGCAAACGCATTGTTGGGGCACTGGGTTTATCACAGGCCAAAGGGGGAATTCTCTTAGGAGCCTCTTGTTGAAATGTTGGCAACACATCACTGAGCAGTTCTAAAGACCTCAGGAAGCCCCAAATTTCTCTGAATTTTCCCACCACCAGCCTTGAATGTAGTTGCCTCTTTGGCCTTGCAAACTTTGGGCGAACATCAAGGAATGTGTTTGCAGCCGCCATAGTGTGTTCGTCAGCACAGGGGCAGCCCCTCGGGACGGGAAGAAAAGTTGATTGGAGAAAGAAACCACCCACGTACTAATCTTTTTGTTTCCCTTAGTTATTTTTTCTTCACTTTTTTTTTTTTTTCCCTTCACAAAATACACTTGAGGGAAAGGCATTATTTGCCAGAATCTTTTCTGGGAGAGTGAGCTGGAGAAGCTGGGCTGCCTTTGCTGTACACAGATTCTCAGATCCTTCAAAAGCCTCTGTCCAGCTGTCTCGCTGCCGCTGTGTGGTGCGGTCTCACTTCCTTCATCTTTTGTGTGTTGCCGCCGCTGTGTAAAATCAGGGGGAAATAATTTTCCTCCATTTACACTTGGCCATTTTGGGGCAAATTAATTCTACTCCTATTTACTTGAAGAGAGGCTTGCAGAATCATGGAGAGAGGTGGGGGAGGAGAAGAAGATTTTTCTGTGTGTCTGGATATCAAACATGGTCTGACCAAAGTCTCTGTTTTGCCATTGCTCCCCCCCCCCGGTCTCCCCGCCACCTTTTTTTTATCTTTTCTATTTTTCCTTAGGTTCTAAAGTTAAGTGTTTACTGAATATAATTTCAAATGACAGTTTAACTTACTATTTTAACGAAAACTGTAATAGAAAAATATTTTCCCTGCATTGTTAAGATGCAACTCGATTCCTGCTCAGCTACCCACACTCTGTAAACAAGAATGCATATTTGCTGTTGATGTGTGGAATATATTTTTTTTTAAATCACAGAATGGATTAAGAATTAAACTAGAAACAAGATGAGGAAAAAACCCTCAGAGCTGTAATCAAACATCCATTCCAACAGCTGAAACATGTTATTACATCTTTCAGCTGATTTATCATACCCAAAGAGATTTCATAACCATTCTGAGTATTAAAACAAGGGGAATAGAGGCACATTTCAATAACAATGATTGTTGTTTGGAGAATGCCAATCATGTCTAGGAGTGTTATTTACATCAGACAATATGTAGATATTGTGCCTCCAAGCCTGTTCCTGTTCGGTTTTGTTCTGTGACTTACACAAATGAATGTTAAAAAATGTTGACAACGAGGTTCAATAGCTAAATACAATAACCGAGGTCCTGCTGACTTTCTTTTGGGAAGAGAGAAATCTTTACCACATAAGTAATGCAATCTGAGATAAATGCGGCTATAAATGTCTGAGCTATCTTTGGTATGAAAGGTGGGGAAAAATTGAATCTGTGTACTAATTTTAATTTGTATTCACACATTAGCTATAGCTAATTTGAAAACAATTAAAAGACAGGAATGAGAAAACCAGATGTGGAGCAGTGGAATGTATTACAGAGAAGCAGGCTTTACTTTGTGTTATTTTCTAACACACAGTTTTATTTTTGCTGGTGTCTGTCACAAATCCTAAAATACCATTACAGAGTTAGCAGATGGTTCCCAAGTATTCATACCTGATAAAGCCTCCTGGGTGATCAAGCACTGAAAAATCAATATATTTTTCAACTTTCAATGGCTAGCTATTCAGTTTCATTACATCTCGCTATTCCTCCATGGCTACTGTGATATGGACACTTACTTCACCATTGCATTAAGCTCTAATCTCCGGGCCGGCTGATACAGGCAGTTAATGAATAGCTAGAGTACCACCTCGGTATGCTTCACAATTCTTCTGATCTCAGTAGGATGTTTCGAGTACTGTGATCTTGTGTTTAGTAACACCCCACTTCTTCCCCCTCTTTTTTTTCCACACATGCACAGACACCCCTCTCCAGCTGTCACCTTGCTGAGCTCTGAAAGGAAAATTCAGTAAATACACATTTTAGCAGAAATATTTTGCTGTGACATTTGACTCTTTTAAATAAATAATACCAGCAAGTCACAGTAAGTCAGATCCATGCCCCCTGGGTGACCATATGAATCACATTCTTAAATCTATCATTTTCAATAAAGCCACAACTAGAGATAGGCCTTTAAAATGTCCTGCTTTTGTTTCCAGATTATCTACATCGCCCACAAAATAGCTATGCTCTCTGACTGACTGTTAATGCTTTCTTTAAATCACGTTTCTTTCCCCTTCTCCTAACTTAAACTCGTAGTATGGGAAAGTTAACTTGCAGTAAATGATAAAGCATGCACCAGCTTTTTAATTATTACAAAAAACCGATTATTGGTCATTGCTATGCACTTGGGCCGTGATCAGGGGCTAGATTTCTAACATGAGGCATCTCTTTATTTGCATGAAAAAACAAGTGCAAGTAAAATACTAGTGAATGCATAAAGTATGTGCGTGCATATACTCACTCACCTCAGAAACTGCAGTACCCTATATATTTTAATTTTCCATTAATATTAAAGGTTTCACTGAATTTTGCTATTACAGTTTATTTGAGTTTGTGGTAGGGGTTTATTGTCATTGTTTTCACACATCAGGCAAAGTCCAATGACACAGACCAGGCTTATTTTACATGCACCTAGGCACCATGACATCGGTAAGCCTGGGGCATCCAGAAAACCTATTGAGTCTGATTAAGGCATATCTTAAATTTCAGACATAGGTCTTGATTCAGCCAAAAGTGCAAGAGATGAGAACCTGTTTGTTAAAAACGGAAGCATAAATATAAACCATGTGAATATTTCCTCTTTCTTAGCTGCATGAAGAGCAAGTCTTTGCATGTGCCGTGGCTAGGTATGGATAAGGTTGATACTAATTAATAAGAGCCCTTTCTATCAGCAGTGTTTGTGCCTAGCGACTCCCAGGCAGTCGGTACGTCACTGCTGCCTCCCCCAGAGACCTCTTCCTCCCAGAGCAGTTAACACAGCAGCAGGAGGAGGCCAGGGCTCCACGCTGTGGAATGATACATGCGCCTGAACAGCCGTGGCTCCGCTCTTGCCAACAGCAGCCCTGTCCTTTGATGGTGTCCTCCATGATGTCTTGAAAAAGGTATACTTGTTGCACGGTGTTTCACGTGTTGATTCCTGTTCAGTGAAATGCTGTGGGCCCAAACTCAGCAGGCTGTCCTCCGTCTTGATGCCGCGCTTTCGTTCTCAAAAAAATGGCTTTAAAATCTGCTAGGTTGGTGGGAATTCACCATTAAAGTAATTACAAATTTTTGTCCGCTGGAATCCTTCCTTGACTTGGGCTGCAGGTATTCAGCCTGTGCTGCCTGACCACGGGAACCAAATAACTTTGGAGAAAAAGACCTGTGTCGTCTGCAGGCAATTTTATTAACATCTGAAGCACACAATTGTGCCATGTAGGACCCGAGTCCACGCTAGAGCCCTTTCATTACCCTGCTACGCGGCTGGATTTATGCTGGTGGAAGTCCTAGCTAAAAAAGCTTTTGTACAATGATTAATTGACCTTAACAAGTTTAAGGATGCTTATTTGCACACAGTTATGAAGTGTTGCAATATGTCACAAATGAGAGCGGCTTCTATTATAAACATAATGGCATAAACAGTGAAAGCTGGTTATATTTCCTTAAAAGTTCATTGCAGGGAAATGGGGAAGCTTGAGAAGCTAAACAAATCCAGGCAATAATGGAAATGTAGCATGAAATTACTTCTGTAAACAACAGCCATTCATTATTTGAACATTTTTCATAAGAGAGTAAGCAGACGAGTGTTGATGTTAAAGGGTGTGTGTGGAGGGGGAGGAGGAAAGGGGGAGATTATGAATTTTGAAAGAAATCTTCCAGGGTTATACAGACAGATGTACATCTGTTTAAAAAAGGAGGTATGTAAAGCACTGATTGATCCCTGAATATTAACAATCGGTGCCGTTTTCTTCATTAACTTCTGAGTGGAGCACAAAGAAAGGTATATTTGATTTAAGGGGAAGAGAAGGGAGCACTATTTAATGTTGATTTGGTGTAGTGAATAACCCCAGAGAGAAATGTAAATACCAGGCTGCAATAACATGACAGCACACTAATCATATTTACAAACGATATTAAATCTGTCCATTGTGCTTGCCTGGCTGCGGATTGGCCCGACTGTAATTGTCACTGTAACCAGCGCTGGCTTGTGGGAGAATTTAACTGCAGTGATATAAGGTGAGTGCTAGGCTTATTATTACTTTATTATTACCCGGTTTATGTTTATTAAAACAATTTGTCATGCAGAACAGGAATGGGAGAATGGGAACATTAAATCGTGCTGTACTCAACCTGAAGAAATGAGTTACAATAAAATTAATGGCAGGCAGGCCACAGCTGACACTTGTAGCCGTGTGGAGCAGCTACACACTGGTTCGTTTCATTTGCTGATCGTTTCTTGTTAGGGTCACGCCATTAAACTTACATATTGAGAACTACTGAAAATCTGAGGCAATGAAGGTAAAGTTTATGAAGCAAAAGTGGGGTTTTTTTTCTGCTGCTAATGCATTCCTTTCAATTATTACAGAAATCAGGAATGCAGATTGAAAGTTTAAATCATACTGAGTTATTAAAGACGTGTGTTGGAGTGAATGTCCTTCAATTTTACAGAGGCTTAGAGAGCTGAGAAAGAGCTGAGTTTAGGCTAAAGTGAGACCATTCTCTAAAGGCTTTGAGCAAAGAGAACAGCGAGAATAGTGGTCATGAAAGGTCTCATAACAAGTTTAATAAAAGCTGCTTTATTTTCTTTCCCTGGAACTCAAGGGGTCCTTATTTGATATCTTCAAATTTATTTCAGCCCAAATCTTCATTATTTTAAAGTAGAGGCAGGAGGCGATGACCATGGGAATAGCATTGAGCCTCTTGGAATTCAGCAAAGAGGCACAGTGACATAACCCCCTCTCGTGACACAATTACGGAAGAAATTAAAAGTGTCAGGCTCTATGTACTTTAGCTGCATAGAAGAAATCTGGCCTCCTGATGAAACATCTTTGTACATGAAAAAGTAATACCCTGCCCTTGTTTCCCATTATACAACAATGTTAAGGAGTCTTCTGGGGTGATTATTAGGGATTTGGTGAAGCACAATAAATGCTGGAGATTAAATCTGAGCACTAGCAATTAGTATTGGGGGAGGGAGAGCACTTTTTTTTTCTTTTTAAAAAGTATTTATTAATGAAGCTATTTAAAGAAAACTGAGCCAACTGCTGAAGTCAGGAAATGTGAACCTTTCATTTCTAGCAGTTTTATACTTGTGTAAGTCCTACAAAGTCCACAGGGTTATTCTTGATTTATACCAGTGTGAGCAAGTATAAGATCAGGCTGTCTCTGTGGGATT
This sequence comes from Tringa tobata, assembly GCA_033628505.1. Lineage (NCBI taxonomy): Eukaryota > Metazoa > Chordata > Aves > Charadriiformes > Scolopacidae > Tringa > Tringa tobata. The sequence continues at coordinate 17,599,501 of JAHREE010000118.1, read as the reverse complement.
TTTTTTCCCTCGTTTTCCTTTTTTAAACTAAGATAGTTTTTTAAATCTTAGAGAAAGCCTTCAAAGGCGGGGATTTAGCCACATGTTCTCTACCTGTGTCCCCAGTCTTAAGGGCTGGACCAAGCATCCAAGAGCTCAGCATCCAACCACTGCAACAGAATACGGGAATAGGAGCTGAACTCTCTGGAAAATCTAGTTTGGTGAAGCGAATGAAGATACTTAAAAGGTCTTGGTTTAGAAAACTGTTTTTTCCTTCTGGTTTTCCAGTAAGGTGAATGGCAGATGCTTCTCTCAGAGAAATAACTTGGCATTCAGTCTCAGTGATGAAGCCACTATGATTGCAAAGGCTGCTCCAAACCTCAGAAAAACACATGGGAAAAAAAATATGCCTGTCTTTGAAATAACAGTCACTTTTCTGAGAACACCAGAATATTTTTTTTTGACTATAAAAGGAGAGACCAAAGGCTTTGGGTGACAGATTATTTTCCCTGGTGAGGTCTAATGCAGTAAGTGTAATCCGCTGTGATGGCAAGCACACACAGTGGACCTGTGTCATGGAGCCTTAGTGACTTGTGGGGTCGTTCCCATCTGTTTTTTTGACTTGGTGCCACAGTTGCAAATGGAAGTGAAGTGGTTTAGAGAAACAGGAAAAACACTGAGGGGATAATTCTTTCTGTGACAGCGGGCTCCGTCTTTGGTAGGCCTTCTCTGGGGGATGAAGTGAAGCTGCGAGGAGGGACAGGTTTTGGGGGCTTGGATGGTCTAAGTATGGGCAGCCGGCTGCTGTAGTGGTGGATGCACTGGAAACATAGCAAACAGCAGATACCCATATCTTGATGCCTTCGAGTACTTTTCTGTGCCCTCTTTTACATTTGTTTAGAAGGAAACACATTTTATTAATACATGTTGACCTGCACGGCTTGCTAAATAGGCTTTTAAATGTTACAGCGGAGCTCTGACCCAGCATTTTTAAAAGCAGGATTTTAACATAATATTCCATCTTCATTTGTGTTTTTGTAACACTCAGTAGACTTGGAGAGAAACCAGTTAGTCCTTTATTCCCTCATGTGTAAAACTCATGAACTCAAAGTAACGCATACACTGTAAGTGTCTTGCTGAATTGCAGTCCTTATTATATGTGCAAACATCCCTTTGACATGAAGGACAAGGATAGAGTATAGAATTTTGAGTCATATTTATCACTTGGATTATTAATAATAATAACATTTGGCATCTTTATAGCACTTTACATTTTCAAAATGCTGCATAAACATTAACTAAATGGTAGTTAAGTGTGCATAAATGATATTCAGAGCCATTACCCTCTACCATGCTAACACAGCCACTGTGGGTCTGCGCTGTGTACTACTGCTTGTTGGAAAATCTTTACTGTTCGTGTGAGGTATCAGCTTTCCTGGAAGAACCAGACTGACCATTTTTCATTTTGTTTCACATGCACCCGAAGGCTTTTGTCCATATTATGGATTAATGGTCTGCAAAATTTCAGTTTATTGGGAAAAAAGTAGTTGATTTTACTTACAGGAGCATAAAAACAAATAAAAACAAAGTAAAGGGCTCAGAAACCCAAACACTACTTTTTCTTTAAATCACATTTTAGTTTGATTCTTACCATGGCCGTGCATTTTATATGCTGTTTCCTGGCTGTGGGGCCTCCTTCTGCTGCACCACATACCCAGGGCTGCATGCCCAGGGACCGGTCTGACTCGTCAGGCCCACCTGATGTGCTCGTTCCCTCCACCTTCTTTTGGCTACTTGGTGCTTGGTGTGATTCCCCCTCAGCCTGGGCCACGTAACAATAGAACTTTATGGACCAGAACTTTATGGCAACCCCATAGCGTTTGTCCAAGTTGGGCTGGAGTGGAAAAGTACCTGATGAAAGTCAATTATCTCAGACCCTATAACTAGTGATTCTAGTGAGACCCTTTGAGCTCTTCTGGATCGCAGTGGGCTGTGACCAGCATCTCTCCTGAGCTGGGACGCGGCTCAGGCAGACACCTCGAGGATTAAAAGGCCAGGGTGAGCCAACCCCCCTCGAGTCTCAGTTATCGCCGATGCATTGTGAGTATTTACTCCAAACTCAAGAAGAGGAAATTTTAACCATAGGCTAGGCTCTCTTTCGTCCACCTCTCTATCCGTGTGTCTCTAATATACACATTAGCTCTTATGAGTGTGGGTGATCTTATACTTTACTGGATCCAAATACTCTTTGTCGATTTGTCTGTGCGTGTGTAAGGAGTTAAAAAGGGCACCCATCAGCTTACTGGAGTCACCTGCTGTGAAGGGATCTCTGGTCCTAGCAGTTAGAAACTCGGGTCTGGATGTGTGTGTGACCCCTCGAGTAGTGTGTGTTTGTATGTTTGTGCTCATATGAATAGGTATTGGTTTGGGACGCCTTTTAGTTAGTGTGAATCTTGTAATTTCAATTATTTTGTTAAGTCATCTTGTAAATCCTTAAATCAGTTAATGATTAAGTGCTGCTCAAAGTCAACCTCTTGATCTGCCTCAAACCATTAACAAATTTTAAATTGCCGCTGAAACATAACCACGGCAAGTATTTCCATCCGCAACGCTTGTGCATGCATCAGTGTTGCCAAACAAGGTGCTACTCAATGTCCATCAAACAGGGACTGTGCAGGGGGCCTTTTATGACCCATTGTTTTCCAGTGACATGAGGCTTCTCATGAATGGCTTTCAGAGAAAATACCTGTACTTGCTTTGTGTTTATTCCCCAACCCCAGTATTTGTAACATACTTTTCTGTAGCCACATTAACTTCTTCTGCAGTAATGCTTCTTTTTTCTTGCTTTAGTGCCTTTCTGCCATTTCAGTAAAACAGGGAATGGGGAAGATTTTAGGAGCATCTTGCATCCCTGTCAGTAGCTATGGCAAGTTTGTACCTGAAAACAATTTATTGTGTGCCCGCACCAAAGAGCAGGAGAAAACAAAGAAATGTCAAATAGCAGTTTTCACGCTGGATTCCATCCATGTAATCCAGGAGCAAGCAAATAATTCCACTGTCACTTAATTAAAAGTTTTAGGACCTTATGTCTTTGACCTTGTTCTTTAGCTGAACACATAAAAGCAAAATGGCTTGCTACCTTAATCTCACTTCGTGCCATTGCCCTCTGATGAGAGAATCCTCTTGGTACCTCTGATTTGTCATTCAAGCGAAGGGAAGGGCTACGCGCACTACTTGCTCCTATCTTCTGCAGTGAGTCTACCTTGACAAAGTTTCTCTTGCTATCTTTAGTCTTCTCCCTGGAGCATCTAGCACATCAAGACAAGAGGGATCTCAGCCCCACAGCTTCATTTGGACCTGTTAACTGTAACTACTGATGTCGTTTACAAGGATAAACCCTTAAAGCCAGGCCAAGGTAGACAAAGAAAGAACACTGGAGTAATTCCCTTTGGACAGCAGAGATTGGTGTTCAAGTTATTGAAAATCTGTGTAACTCATTTTCTCTTTTGTCATACTTAAAAAATCCATGAAGTTTGGCTGAGTGCAAACAATAAGCTTTTATTGTTGCTGCCCTTCTTCATAAATGTGTAATCTTCTGGGACCATCAGAAAAGCTTTGGTACAACAAATTAAAAGTCTCTAAACTTTCCTGTGTCTCCTTGGACATTTTGTAGACCTGAAAATATCAAGCAGTAATCAATATAATGCTGCTCTAATACTTTAAGGCAAACAGGCAGCTCCCAAGCCAGAGAGCACGATGCAGCTGTCTCACGGCTAGACACCATTCCTGCCGGGGCCACAGAGGAGTAGTGCCCGTTGGCTGCCACGGGGAAAACCACGCCACAGGAGAACCTGAATTGCAAACGGCGGAGCCAGGTGGATGCAGCTACGTGTGTTAGTTATCAAGGCTCACAAATGCACTTTCTGTCCCATCGTCAACTCCTGCGTTAAGGCAGCGGTGCCTGTGAGCTGTGCCGGAACTCTGCGCTCTTCTGCAGGTCGCCAGGTTCTGTGATCTCCTGTTTCCTTCACGCCTGTGCACATTTCCCTAACAAGCCAATTATCTTGTAGCCAACAGGGTGACTTGAATATTCCCTCTCTTCTCATTGTTTAAGCTAGTTTAACAACACTCTCTTAGTGTATCCTTTTTTTTTTTTTTTATCTCTGAAAGAATTGTGCTATTTTTCTTTGTGCTGAGGTACATGGTATTCAGTTACAGAACATTTGCTCTTTCATATCTTGTCAATGGAGCAACCTTGGCTGTTTAACAGCTTCAGCGAGGAATATTCAGCACGGGCCAGAGAGGGGGAGAATTATGGTTGTATTTTTTCTCTCGTCATTAAGAAGTAAACGTTTGCGCCCCTTCCCCAACTTACTGACTATTATACCTGAGTCAAAAAATGCCTTTACACCCACTGGCGAGCAGCAGCTCGAGGTGGGTGGGGTAGGTGAGGATTTAGTATTCACTACCACCACCCATCTCTTCTCCTGTTACTCGAACCATCACTGCTCCCTGGTGAGCTGGGAATGGATTGTTTGAGCTGGGAATGGCAGTTGCTTGTGCAAAATGGATGTATTCAGGTGGGCAGTGTTGCTGACTGGGTGCCCAGCTGTGCTGATAAAGCACCTAAAGGTGCAACAAGCACAAATGGACCAGAGAGTCTCATGTTTTAGCTGGGGAAACAGCTTGTGCAAACTGTACCCATGTGCTACTGTGAACTCCAGCTCCTGGTACAGGAACCAGAGTCTTCTGACCTCTGGGTACTCACTCAGGATGAGGTGACAACCTGGTGCCTGCTCATTTATGGAGCCAAACGGCCCAATCCTTTGCTGAGATGCTGGAAAAAATGGAAGGAAGTTTTGCCTGCAAAAAATCCCTTAACTTCTAGGCCATTTCTAACGGCTCCTTATTTTTATAATAAGGGGTGCTTTTTCCTCTAGTGTGGCCTGTTCCAAAGCCCATTTACATCAACATTAAAGCTTGCCACTGACCTAATGGCCTTTGGATCAAGCCCAGTCTCCTTATCTTCTTCCATATTACGGACACACCTTTACCTTAGGTCTTGATTTCTGCGGAGCTCTTTAGGTCAAGCTCTGTCTCATTGATGTGCTCGAGCTTAAATTGATTCAGAGAGAAACTGACTGTTCTTCGAAAGAAGTGGTCATTTTTCTTAAGCGGCTTCTATTTTTAGATAAAACTCCTTGAGGCAGCAGGCAGCATTGGTGCCCGGCTGGCAGGAGTTACAGTGTGCTTTGTGACAAACCCCTTTGGGCAGCTGCAGCGGTACCCAAGGATACCCCACCACATCCATCAGCAGGTTGGTAACAGGAAAAACTTTTTTTGTTCCACTAAGAAAGAAATAGCAGGGTTCAAACTTGATGTAAGTTTTCATCTGGGTAGGTCGTAAATAATGTTGCCGGTCTTCCTGAAAAGCTTTTAAGTGTGTATCTTTTTTTCCAATGGAGACTTTGTTGGAATGTCAAATTTAGGATGGTTGTCTTAAATGCTTTCTGTGTAATTACAAGATTGGTTTAACTGTTAGGGCAAACTTCTTTAGCATCTTTTGAGGAGCTGGTTTCTGGAACCTCAAGCAGGCCCTCTGCCAGGTGAGAACTCTATAGGAAAACCCCTACAATTTATTTCTTCCCTTCAGGTCTTTTCTAGCTTCTCACTTTTTTCCTGTAAGTGTTACTGGGTGTGGAAGCACTGCATTGTATCCATCAGTTGAATGTAATACAGATACACATGCTGGGGAAGGGAGTAATCTCAGTTGCAAAAAAACCTGTTGATAGTGCAAAACATAGACCAAATTCTCCTTGCACAGCCCCTGTGCTACGGAGCAGTGGTAGAGACAGTGACAGGCACAGAGCCTTGACATCGGCAGGCTGCTAGAGTTACCATGTCCACACAGGAGTTGCAGGAACTCAAGGATTTGGGGAAGCACCAACTCATGAAGCAGCAGCTTTCAGGGGCTTTTGTGAGAGGTGTCTTGTGACCTGGGCATTCCTGTCCGCTGCCCTGGCCCTCACAACGGGAGATGAGAGTGATTTTTGTTTCTCAAAGGCTGCTGATGCCTTTAAAATGGAGAAACTGTGGAACTCATTGCTTATGGCAAAGTTACGCTTTTTCTGAAATCTGGTAGTTTCTCTGAGGTCAGGGAGGATTATACACCTGTATTCAAAATTATGTTTAAGAAATGCAACATCTTGTTCTTTGCCCAAAATCTACTGGGGGCTAAACAGTTATGTCCACTTCAAGGCAATTCTTCCATAACTATCCACAATAACATTTCCTGTAAGCTCCTCCAAAACACTTGCTACTGGCCATTGGCAGAGAAAAGATACACACCTGTACTCTGAGCAACAGCTCCTTCATTTTTTAATTGCTTATTAAATTAGTCTGTATAAAGAAGTATCAAAGAAAAAACAGTAGAGTAATAGTGGTGACAGATTTATGTCAGTAGCTGACCTTCTTATGAGATGGAGTCATAGCTCAAAGTGCCTGTATGGTACCAATGCGATTAGGCTTTTTTGTTGGGCAGTGCCATCACTTGATTATTCTGTGAGAAATTTCAGAAATACAGTTGCTTTATGAGCCCGACATCTATGATGATAAATTTCCAAAAGCAAAAATGTGAATTTAAATTATTCGTATTCATGTGAGCGTGGTAGAGATTTTTGGAATCGCTGCGGCAAGTTATGGATGATGCATGAAATGAAAAAATCCCTGCCCAGTGCACAAGGAATACAAAAAGGGTTCTGCAGCCAGCACTGAGCTGTACTGTGCTACATGGAATGTGTGCTCTCTGGGGAGAGGTGTTTGTATTTTTGAAAAGCACCCAGCCATAAGCCTACGCACAAAAGTAAACAAAGGACAGAATGAGAGAAAACAAACAGAAATACCCCTGCCACCCAGGAGCACCTAGAGCAAAGGCCAGTGCACTGTTTCCTGCAACTGGCTTTCCAGCATGTCAGGGCTACATGAATCTTGCACGATTCTTGGGCAGATTCTCTTCCTCTGCGGGGTACCTGGAGCAGATTTTCAGCTGATGTAAAGTTCCACTGAAGCCAGTTTCAGCTGCTCCTATATACCTTTGTGGTGCAAAAAGGAATGGGGCCAACTAAGTCTCAGTCTTGTGTATCCTTCTGTGGACCAAGAATGGCATCAGACAAATAGAAAAAAAGTCTATCTAGAGTAACATGATCACATCCACAGTGCCCCATGTGCGATAGTGTCTCATTTGCCTTCTAGTCTGAAGCTGAAACAGCAGATGTCCAGGAAAAAAAAAACTGTCTGAAAAAAGTCATGCAGATGTTTTTTTCTAAAGGTAAGTCTAGCATTAGGATATGCCCAGTCTTCTAGTCTGCAGGAAAAGAGTGATTGTTTTTCTGGGACCGCACTCATTACTGTCTTCCAGATCTGAATCTTGTACTTCTTCAATCACTTATTTAAGTGATTGCACTCCTAACTTAAATAGATGATATCTGCAAACACTGAGTATGATCTGACTTCATCTTCCAGGGAAGTTTAGATTTAACATCTTTTCTAATTGTCAAGTGAAATCTTATGCACATGCATGTATTTTTGGCTGAATACTAGTATGTATGGTATATCCTTAAATAATTCCAATTTGTTGAACCTCTTGTGAAGTTCTTTGATATCTACTGCATTGTGTTTATTTGATAAATTTTACACCATTTTAATGCATCTGTGTTTTGGTTGCAGACAGACCTTATATGGGCCTTCCTAGCCCACAACTTCATGTCTTACTGTATTGTATCAGGGCAGTTGGACTAGATGACCACTGTAAATCCCTTCCGACTTGAACTATTTTGTTCTATTCTATTCGTGTGTGGCCACCATGATATCAAATAACACTTAGGTTTTGCTTTTAGTGCTGGTTATTTGGTGCAAATGATGTGTGTGTTTGACCTGTGTTCCTGGACTTCAATGTCTGTTTTCAGAACTTGCTGATTTGTTTCTATTCTTGCAATGCAATTTGTTGAAAGCCTCCCAATGTGTAACTTGATTAAGACATCTGACCAAAATCTCTCTTTTATCATAAACTTTGCCTTCACTATACCTTTGCTTTCCAGTATTCTGTTTATTAGGATACTTTTGGGGTTTTTTCTATCCCTCATATGTTGTGTCTAGGATGATTATTTAGTAAAGGGTCACTACCTTCTTATCACTTGTACCACTTTGCAGAACATGGGAGTGTGAATGCTTCCACACTTATGGCAAACTAACTTGATCATCTCTCATGGAAGAACAAAAAGGTTAAACAGACCTCATTTGTATGTTGATGGTCATTAATGGAGATATTATCCTGGTCTTCCAAACCCAAAGTCCAGGTTTCTCCATACCTTGAGCTAGAGGACTACTGAGATTTTAATTAATATTAAAAACACAGTAAGAATTAGAAGCCTGAGAATGCTGAGTTGGACTGAAGTCTATGAGCAGTGAGGAGTAGCAAGCAGCTACCCATGTATTACGTTTATAATTAGCTGTGCCTCATTCTCTTACTGCTTGCTAATGTTTTCTTTTAGGAAAAACAGATTTTACTAATTCTGCAAATATCCAGGCCCATTCCCACAACTTTGCTTTGACCTGTCTTGTATATCACAAAGTGTTATGTCTGCCATAGCCCATCTGCTCAAGTTTCCAATTCCTGTGGATCAAGTGCATTTCTCTGGTTAAGTGTCACCTGACAGTTGGTTCTGGCATAGCATCTAATTGTGTGAGCATATTAGCCTATATAAAAGGTTTCTGAAGCGGTTGCAACAAGGCAGCCAGAGCTTTAGGTCAAAAGCAGCAGCATCTCATCCCTGTTGCACAAATCTGCTAGGTTTAGATGACTTTTATCTTTTAACTGAAAACCCATAACTTATGCTTTTTCTGTTGGCATTTCAGGATGATGTTTTCTTGCAGTGTCTGTTGCCTTGTGCGTTTCCTTGGGAAGCAGCCTGCTGGGTGTGGGTGTATCATGGACAGAGACCTGCTTGTGACCATTAGGGCTGGAAGTGCTGGGGAAAATGTTGCATTCACCCATGTTCATCCTTGGTAGCTGGTGGTGCTGAACATGTGTCTCTGGTGTCTGTGGAATGGGCTCATACAGCGCTCTGCAACACTGATGGACTGATCAGTTCAGCTTGGCTCCAATGCAAAAATTTTTGCAGTTGCTGTGTGTGTGGAAAGGTGGGCACTAACTCTGATGACACCCTCCACACTTCCCCTGTTGTGGCCAGGTCCTACCAACAGTGTCCAGGTGCAAAGTGTTCAACTGGGTTCATTTGCTTCATGTTTGCTGATGGTCTCACACGCTAGTACTGGTCGTGTGATATCAGGCAGGGCTTTTTCATGTGGCACAGACAGTGTGTGTTGGCTCTGTGGCTGCTACAGCTTGTCACACAGGAGCCTTCCTTCACACAGGACCATCACTATAAAAGCTGTCTTTCCTCACCTTATACAGTGTGGGCCCAGCACTAATGCTGGCAAAGCAGCCACACCAGAGCCACATCAGGCATCTCCTGCCACAGCACATGTAGGTGGTGCTGGTGGAGTGCTAGTTACATTGGTCTCTCCAATACTTGTGTCGCTATAATCATTAGCATCTGTGGCCTGTAACTGCTTCCTTAAAAAGGGGACAATTATCCCCTGGACCTGTTTTGCACCCACTTTGTGCAGGACTAAATTGCATAGACCTCTGCCCACTGTATGTGTCTCGGCATGGTTTGCACTGGCTGCGTTCTTATAGGAAAGCAGCCATCTCATAGCAATTCATTTTTATAGACCTGTGAAAACTCAATCCATGAAATAGTTAATTAGAAAGACTCCAATTACCAACTGAATTTATTTTGCAAAAAGTTACATTTGTTCTTCTCAGTGAGAGGAAAAAAAATAAGCAATTCAAATCATTTTGAAGTTCTATTCCTTCATTCATTAGGAGACATAGCTTGCAAAATCCTAATTAAAAAGAACATTTTGCGTTAATGAAAATGTTCTAATTTTTTACCTTATTAAGTTAGTTAAATTTTTTTCCAGAGCATTCGGCAAAAAGAGGTCTCCTTAATGGCTTTGTTCATGTTTATATTCTTTGATTGCAAAATTTGTGAGACAAAAGAGAGCTAAACTCATTCTGTGGTGCCCTCCAGTTAACTGTTCAGTTGAAAAATGACCTTCATAACTAAGTCCCTTGCCTTTTCATTGATATCAAGGAGTTACAACTCTAACCTACAGTTGAGGAGGTGGCTTCAGCCTGGTAAACCATCAGAAATTGCATGAGCACCCCGTGGAGCGTAGATATTTATAGATATCTAAGAGGAGTACAGATAACTGAATAATTTGAATCTGAATTCTGAAACAGCCTAGGGCTTTTCTGCTGGCTTTCAAGTCCAGCATCCTCTTGCATGACATTTAGTCATTAAAAGCTGAAGTTTATTTCAGTACCTAATAATTCTGCATCAGACACAATAAAATTGCAAGCTGGAGATCACAGGAGGTTCACGTAGGTTCCTGCTCTGGAACAACACTGAGAAAGACTGCACTTTTTGGATGTCTTAAAAATAGCTGTACTATATATGAGGTTATGTTAACTGTGAAACACATTCATTTATGCAGTCTTAAGATTCAGTGCAGAGCTCTGCTGGTGTAAATCAGGGTGGCCATAGGTTGGCCATGCTGAGTGGAGATACACTTACAGAGAACTCATCCCTTAAATTTTGCACCTTTGTTTTTTTTAACCTTCATTTGCCAGAAATCTAGCTCTCTCCATAAGCTGAAAGTACCATAAAAATCTTTAAAATCTTACAGAAATACAGATCGGGGATGTAAAAATATTCTGGTCCTGCTCCAAGCACTGGAAAAATATGTATTAAAGTATCAGGGAACCATAGAAGTGCGCAGGCTGGAAGGGACCTCCGAAGGTCATGCAGTCCTGTGTCCTACTCAGAGCATGTCTGGCGAGAGCAGGTTGCTCAGAGCCCTGTCCAGTTGGGTTTTCACTGTCTCCAGGATGGACACTCCACATCCTCTCTGTGCAACCTGCTTCTCTGTTTTCCACCCTGACAGTAAAAAAGCTTTTCCTAATATCCAATCAAATTTTCCCAAGGTGTACATTGTGTCTACTGCCTCTCGTCTGATCACCGTGCACCTCCGAGACGAGTCTTAGTCCATTTCTTTGCACCTTCTTATTAGGTTGCAATAGAGAGCAGTAACATCTCTCTTGTACTTTCTTTTCTTTAGACTGAACAAACCCAATTGCTTCAGCAGCCCCTCATGCTGTTTTCCCACCCCTCTAGCCATACAGGTGGCCTCTGCTTTACTTGCTTCGGTATGTCAGTGTCTTTATTTTTTGTGCAGGGCAACCCAGAACTGGGCACCACGCTCCAGATATAGCCTTATCAGTGCTGAAGGAGGGAGGAATCCTCCTCTCCCTTCTCCTCCTGAATCCCCCCCTGCAAATGTAGCCCAGCGTGCGGCTGACTACCCTGGGGCAAACACAGCCCTGTATGCAGCTGGCCGCCTTGGCCACTGGGGACACTGCCCGTTCCTCTTCAGCACGTTGTCCACCAGGCCCTCAGCTGCTTTTTCTGCGGAGCTGCTTTCTGTCCTCTTGGCCCTCGGCCTGTACTGGTATGTGGGCTTACTCCATCCCAGCTGCAGATATACTTGGGGTCTTGGTGTTGATTCTAGTAACACCGTATCCTCCACTTTGAACTTATTAAGGACTACTATTGGAGGTGCTTGTGCTAAGGAGAGGTGAAAAGCCTTCTTCAGCCCTTTATGTTGTTGCTGAGGATTTGCTAGTATTTAAAAGTGAGCCTCTTTCTGCAATACTTTCTGCTTATCATTTGCTTTTTCCCGACACTTTAGCGATCAGCTTTCACCCGCACAAGTAATTGTAAAAACTAAGAGTGGAGCCGGCACGCTCAGATTTTCAAACAGGACACGCACAACAAACTATGGGTCAGAGCAATACCATGTTATGTGTGCAGCTGCTCACAGCTACCATTCGCAGACCAAACTTCAGATACAAAGTGTCAGGAAAGCACTGGAGACTCCTCACCATCAACCAACGCAGGGAAAGAATTATACTATAAAATTGAGACTCATTTAAAGTAATGATCAAATCTGAGGAAATGGTAATCTGTATGCAGACACTCCACAAGCCTGAAAAGAAGGTAAGTTCATCGAGTGAATTATTTGCTGCCAATTATTCTCTCAGCTCTAATATTCAATTTTAAATATTTAGTTAGATCCCCTTTCAACCTAGAATTTCAGTTTTCATTTAACATCATGAGTGACTCTATGTATGCACGTACATACGATACATTATTTTCATTCCATCTCCTTTGAATGCACTTGAATAGTAACGTGAATTGGCTGCCTCCATTTTGGTAGATTTTTGGACAAGGTGTATGCCTTTTCTCAGTGGGTTTTGGTAGTTGTCTGAGTACCTCTTTGATCTGAAAGTGACCCTGCCGTGTTGAAATGTGGACTTGGCTAACTTCATGGCAGGACTCTTGGAGAATTACAAGATGGCTGTAAAGATGCACTAACCCTTTTCAGGACCTAAATTAAGCTTTAAATCAAAGCTAACTAGAATGCCACCAAAGCTTTTCCATTAAGACTGGCTTACACACTCTTGCACTGTGATGCACAGAAAACATCATAAATTTTGGACCTGGACTGAAACCCTGAAGCTCTGTCTTTACTTTCAAAGTTCATGAAATGCTTCTTCACTACCAGTGAGCAATCCAGTATTTGTGTGAATTGGTTTTTGAGTGTGAAGGCAGATGTTGACCTAGAAGGCAGTTGGCACTAGACAATTATCACCAGAAACTGAATCTCAGCTCTAGTCCATCATTTTAGTTATCAGTGTGCACGAAGTGCTGTGCCACCATTTAAAGGCAAAAAAAAAGATACAAGCATTCAAAGGGTCACTTTCTGTTAGAATAAACCCTTCTTTGTAATTGATGCATACAGGCTACTGCAGCCTGAGGACAAGCCATCACTGCCTGCTTCTTTATATAGCATGTTGTACTTAAAAGCAAGGATTGTTGTGGTTTGTAAACCAAACATGTAGAAAAAATAGATTATTTTTTTTTTTACTTAGTGTGTTGTATTCCTCACTGAAGGTAGTGGTAGGGAGCTACACAAGCAATGAAGGAAGACATACCTCTCTCCTGAACAAAAGACTTGCTTAATCATAAATGAGCACTTGAGAATGGTGTGAGAAGAGAGGAACTTTACAGCTATTAGCAGCCTGGGGCAGTATCTGCATGTGAACTTTGGCACTTGATCGCAGTGGCTGTTCAGGCTGAAACTGGACAGGAAGCCAAGAGTCTGAGCTGATGTTTGCAGGGGAAGGGGAAGGATGCAGCCAGGCGCCATAGCGAGACAGGGGCAGATAGGGCCCTTTCCCTGCTCGAAGACAGGAGGGCCTGACTCTTTTAGGAAGATGCTTATCAATAATTGCTCCGGCTGAGCTTTGATGCAGAATTTCCTGGAGCTCCATGTGCTCCCTTTCAGAAATGCAAGTATTATAACATCATTGTGAAATGATGAAATAGCCCATCATACTGCCAATGTTTGGCTTTGAGGCTAGGGCTGGAGAGGAAAGAATTGCTAACACTCCAAGGAACAGCTTGTCAGCTTGAGGGCCTCATGTGTGCCAGCTGGATTCAAGTTCAAGTCTGGATTTGATCCACTAATGAAACATCATCCTCCAAAAACTACTGGCTGAAGGTGGCAGACCTCTGGAGACCTAGAGGGTTGATTGGAAAGTTGAATCTCTCTTAACCGTATGCTCATGTGTATGTCAGTTATGAAAATGAGTCAGATTTTCAAGTTTTCAATTAAAAAAATCCCTAGGAAAAGCATTGGCAAAATAGCTGCAATTTCCTCTCCCCATTGTCTTAGTGAAATGGAAACAGTTCTGTTAATTTGAACAGGCTCTAGGGTTTTAATCCCATCTTGGTGTTGTTGAGCCCAAGATTTTGCCCCCTGTGGCTCTTGCATTTAGTGAAATGTTTAAGAGCACAAGAATGTCACATTTTAATAAAAAAGCTGATGGGATCTATGAATTTTCTGAAAAGTCTGGGGTCAGTTCCTATGTGATGACAGTTCTGGGCTGAAGTAGGCATAATAGTTTTGCTTTCCATTTGGGGAAAGGAAGGATTTCCATTGAAGAGTCAATGCAAAATCCATTACTCTGTCCCAATATAATACAGAAGAGTGTCTCGGCAGAAAGCTGATTTTTGAGCTAGGGAATAGAGGAAGGGTTTTCCCCTGGAGCCCACAAGGCAGTGACAGCACACATTAGATAGCCTCCAGAAGATCCCTTATGGAGCAGACTTGCAAATGGATCCCCTCTTTCCCTCTCAGTTCTCCACTTTTTGCTCATGTGAATATTTAATTAATTATTTTTAAGTGCTCTGGCAAAGCTCTATCAATTGCCTCTATCAGAACCTGTTCTATTAGCTGAGCAACTTTCTATCATTATAGCAGCTTTTCACCACTTTCTATTTCATTAGCATTCATTTTCTTTAGACATATGACACACTACCCACTGGAAATGTAGGCATCTGGGAACATAAAGCTAAAAGCTGAGGTTTGCTTCAGTGCTTGCCAGCCCACAGAGTTTTATTACCTAACCTACCTTTACCTAAATCACAGAAAAATGACAAACCTTTTGATGCATGTAAAAAAAACCCTGAAACAGAGTTAAACTGCAAGCTTGACTGATGCAAACTGACATAAAGCATCACAATGGCGCACATCAAGAGACAGATGTTTTCTCCCACTCCAGTTTAGTTGCATTTTTGCACAGTGCACTGCTGATTCGTTAAACGTACTGCTTGTAAAAAGATTTGGGTCTGGAGTTCAAACTCAAATATCCATGAGTAATTGGCGAGCTGATGGTATTATTCTCACAGGTGGAAATGGGTAATGCAAATTTTAGAAGCAGCACATCTGTTCTTTCAGCTAATCGGATATGAGTTCTACAGGAATGACCGCATTAGCAACCTCAGTGTCATAACTGGAGGGACACAAATCAACAGTACTGTGGATGCTAATGTCGAGGAATTTAAAAATCTGAGCCACAAATTCACACATACCTGGCTGATGCTGGCTTCTGCTCACAGAAAGTCTGTTACAAGATCCCAGCAGCAAAAATTTCACCAGCTGAAGGACTATGGTGGAAGGCAGTCCTGGTCTCACTCCCAGAGAACTGTAAAAAGAAAAGAGCTTGGTGTGTTTTCAGTGGAAAATGGTCCTAACAAGACTAAGATACATTCATATAGCTCAGTATCTCAAGTAGCTGTTGCTTCCCATGCAAGAAGTCCCTGAAAGGAAATTATCTCTAATGACTAAGTCGTTAGTTAATTTGGGGGAGTGAATCACATGGATTACTTTTATTCATACTGTTCACCAAAAATATCAGCAGTTTAAGGTCTCATTGTGCTAATGTGTCTTGTTGCTTAAGTAGACAAGGGACAAGAAGAAACACAGCATAGTGATTGATCCCCAGAACACTATTGTAAGGTTGAGATCCCAAGTCTGCTGGCTAGATGGGGTAAATGGCCTGCCCCTGAAACCATGTTACTCCCTTAGTAGAGATATATGGACACCCCTTGTGGTCGGCTGTCAGCTCCTTTGTTTTAATTTCTCTTGCATAAAGCCAAGTGGGAAAAAAAAGCACAAGTTGAACAGTTTTGTGTTCACCTTAAATCTTTTCTTTTGTGATGTGTTACAGGCTGTCAAGAGGGTTTTGTTTGTCCTCCATGTACCCTGGACGTTCCCTCTCATACATGGGTGGAAACTCTGTAGCCTGAACACAAACACTTCAGAAACCTTCTGAGATGCTTGTCTTAGGATGCACTTTGTTTTTCACATCTTGCCCCGATGAAGAACAGGAAAATTAAAAATATATTCAGAGAGACCTTGATGGGCTTGAGAAGTGGCCATGTGTGAACCTCATGGAGTTCAACAAGGCCAAGTGCAAGGTCCTGGCCATGATTTGGGTCAATCCCAAGCACAAATACAGGCTGGGTAGAGGATGGATTGAGAGCAGCGCTGTGGAGAAGGTCTTACAGGTGTTGGTGGATGAGAAGCTCAACATGACCCAGAAATGTGCACTGGCAGCCCAGAAAGCCAACCACATCCTGGGCTGCATCAAAAGAAGCACGGACAGCAGGGTGAGGGGGGTGGTTTTCCCCCTCTACTCTGCTCTGGTGAGACCCCACCTGGGTACTGCATCCAGCTCTGGAGCCCGCAGAATAAGAAGGACATGGATCTGTTGGATCAAGTCCAGAGGAGGGCCATGAAGATGATCAGAGGGCTAGAGCACCTCTCCTATGAAGGCAGGCTGAGAGAGTTGGCGTTGTTCAGCTTGGAGAAGAGGCTCCAGGAGACATTATAGTGGCCTTCCAGTACCTAAATCTGGCCTACAAGAAAGGTGGAAACGGACACTTTATTGGGGAGTGTAGTGATAAGAAGAGAGGTAATGATTTTAAACCGAAAGAGCGTAAATTTAGGCTATACATTAGGAAGAAATTCTTTACTCTGAGGGTGGTGAGACATTGGAACAGGTTGCCCAGAGAAGCTGTTGAAGCCCCATCCCTGGAAGTGTTCAAGGCTGGGTTGGATGGGTCTTTGAGTAACCTGGCCTTGTGGGAGGGGAGGTGAGGAACCAGATGATCTTTAAGGTCCCTTCCAACTCTAACCATTCTGTATTGCCTGGTATCAGCTCCTTAGGACAACAATCCAACCATCCTACCCAGTACCTAAAACAAGCCTATGCAAAGTTATTAACCCACTTTCGGCAGTTTGTTAATAGTTTAGTACATCTGGGATGATCTTGCATGCATTTTTGTAGCACACGGTATTTTTGATAGTATAGACTTCTTTTAACTATAACTTGGTTTTATTTAGCTAACAAATTTTCTATCTATTCCTCATAACTTCATACGTATCATATTCACAAACACACACACGGACAGAGCTCTGTGACGGTACAGTACATAGTGTTTTAATTTTTCATTTGTTTGCATATTTTTTGTCCATAGTTCCTTACATATACTTTTTGCAAAGTATATCTATAGTTAAAAAGTTGTGAAAGTAGTTCTTCCTGAGTAGTTCATATGCTTCATCATTTGGAAAATAGTATTTTTCTCCCTAAATGAATGGTACAGTGATATGAATTTGCGGAAGGGTTCCTCCAAACTGATGGTAAAAGTTTCTCTTGTGTATTCAGAAATCTATCCCATATCAGTTCTAGAAAGGCTGACCTAATAACCAAGTGTGGTACTTCTGGTTGGACCAAAGTGATTTTTGTTGTAATAAAGCTGAGAAAGGATCTTGAGTTTTAATACACAGGTACTGAGAAGCATCAGATAGTCACCAAAAAATCTCTACAGTTTAATTTTGCATATGTATGTCATATGAGGACAGGCTGAGGGAACTGGGCATGTTTAGTTTGGAGAAGAGGAGGCTGAGGGGAGACTTCATTGCCCTCTACAACTACCTGAAAGGAGGTTGTAGAGAGGTGGGTGTTGGCCTCTTCTCCCAAGGGAATAATGACAGGACCAGAGGAAATGGTCTGAAGTTGCGGAAGGGGAGGTTTAGATTAGATATTAGGAAGAATTACTTTACTGAAAGAATGGTCAGGCACTGGAACAGCCTGCCCAGGGAGGTGGTGGAGTCACCATCCCTAGAGGTATTTAAGAAACGTGTAGACATGGCTCTTCAGGGCATGCTCTAGTGCCCAAGATTATTGGTTTGTGGGTAGGTGTGATGTGGTGGGGTGTTGTATGTGTTGTTGGTTTGGTGGGTTTTTTGGGGGGTTTGGGGGGTTTTTTGTTTGTTTGTGTGGGGGTTTTTTGTGTGTGTGTTTTTTGTTGTTTTTTGTTTGGTTTGGTTTTGGTGGGTTTTTTTTGTGGTTGGACTTGATGATCTCAGAGGTCCCTTCCAACCATGCTGATTCTGTGATTCTGTGATTTTTAGCTATTAAAATTGTTGGCTTTCTTTTTCTTGTTGTCCTACATGAGTCATTTGGGTGATTTATTCCAGTTCACAAAGGGAACGGTGGTTCCTATGAGCAACCCTTCAGTACGCCATAGGAGGACGCTATGTCTTTTATCCAGCTCCACTCATAGCTGCCCAGTGCAGAGAGCTCTAAGCTAGCTAAGGCTCCATGAATACTAATGGATATATTAGCTTTCTGGTGGAAATCTCAGCCCCTTTCCTGTTTAGTTTTGCATGGTCTGTGAAAGGAAAAAGTATCGCCAAGTTCTTTGTGTCTTAATTGCATCCCATCAGCAGGCCAGCATTTTACTCTGCAGATGCTCAAGCTGTCATTTATTGTATGCAAATGTATCGGTATCTTGTTTCAAGTAAGTAGCCTTAGACCGAATGATTTGAACTTAATTGGCATTAGAACTTCTCGTTCAGGAGACTACATAGGACGCTTAATTCTATTGCTATTCAGAAAAGCAGAGATGCTTTAGCAAGTGATAAAATGAAGCACATACTCCTATAACAGGAAACTCTGTCTTGAACTGGGCCTGACAAATTATCTTCTCATGTGTCATTGTACTCTTGTGTCAAACCTTGAATTTGCACACGGTCTTACATAATTTTCAGGATAAGAACATGACTTTCTAATCTCTTTTTAATTCTGTATCTGGAAAATGGCTTTATTAACCTCTATTTACTAAGCAATAATATATCTGATGTGCTGTGTGATCCTGCTTACTTTCTGTTGCTCTCCTGCAAAAGTGTGATAACCTCTGAAGAACCTCAATGTGCTAGACAGACCTATAGAAGACTGGTTGTAACTATTAATCTAATAGTTTTCAGACACCTGTATTTAAATCACTGTTTATGCTGTGTTCCTCATAAGGTAGTTCAGACATGACATGCAATACTAAAACAATACGGACATCTTTATCAACATTTATATCTACAAATACCCCCCCATCCAAAGTGCTCTTTGTCCTGAGTCCTAAGCAATGCAGTGAAATCTGAACACCATGGCCATTCAAATCTATAGAACATGATCATATAGCATAGTTGGTAACTATTATTCAGTAGAGACAAATATGAATTAGCCTGCAAGAAGCTGTGGAAGGATTTCCTATTACCTAATGACTGTGGCATTCCCATTACTGGATAACTAAAATGGCAGATAAATTCAATGGCATATGGTCAAAGTAACGCCCACTGGAAAATAAGAGCCCTGACAATACGTAAACATCAAACTGGGTAAGATTAAGCAAGAGCAAATGAGTTTTTACAACTCAGAAGAAATATTGTGGAGTCACAGTGGTTAGCTCTCTAAAAATAGCTACTTATTGCTCAGCAGCAGCTGGGAAAGCAGGGAGAATTTTACGAATTATTAAGCAAAGAGTAGAAAACAGAAGAGAAAACATTTATTCCACTGTGCAAATTGGTGGCATGCCCATGTTTCAGGAGGTCTCTGTAGTTCTCATCGCCCATCTCTAAGGGCTGCAAGTAGAAGTCAGTGGAGTACATGTGACCTTGCATGCTGCCTCTTCCCTATTTCAGACAGGCCCCTATGGACACATTATTGGCAAATGGCTGCCCAACCGTGTCTGCAAATAGCAGTGACTTCCGCTGCTTTGAAGTCATGTGAGATACCTCCAGGCAGCAGTTCAACAGGAACCTACTTCAGTGTGTGGGTCCTCACTTTTGTGCGAGGACAACCTTCCAGCTCCCACAGGCTTCCTTGGGGTCTCCAGCTTGGCTGGACTTCTGCCACTGGGGAGGGCAGCAGCTCCCCTGCCTGCAAGAATTCAGGGGGAAATGGAGAAGCACAATACCGTCCATCAGTTGCTCCTGGAGAGACAGTGTCACTCTCTACAGACACTATAGAGCCAGCAGGTGACCTCCAGTCAGCTGATGAACAGTACTGACTTCTGTGTAGGGCCAAGGCTCCATCTCAGTCAGGGATCCATACTTTCATAACATTTCCTAACTCTCCATTTTGAGCAGTAATGGAGATAGACCAGAAAAGGCTGCAGTGCTGTTTAAAGGTCTGGATACAAGGTTTGGCTCAGGAAGGTGTTTAAATTTTTGGTTTTGAGAAGCTGAGAGGGTGTAACCTAATTCTTATGTTCATTCCTAAGAGCTGGCCACTATGAGAGAGGAGATACTGTGTTAATTGGATTTGCTGTTTGATCTAGCATGGCAGTTCTTCTGCCTTTAGCAACAACGGAGGAATCAGCTTCTTAGATTTCCAGTGCATGTTTATACAGCCTGTTGACATTTTCTTCATCATCCGCTGTCTCATGATTTTGTTTCAAAAGAAGGGCAGGGCTGTGGTCACAGATACGCAGGAATCTGCACATCTGGGATCTCTCAGAAGGTTTATGATGCCACACGGTGGTGTGTGGCTTTGGTTCAGTCACCTGTGTCTCAACCCAGTTCCTTTGTAAATTGATGAGAGTCTTTTCCCTGATATGAAAAGGGCTACTTCTTTGGCCCGCTTCAAAACAGTGGAAGTTATTCCATCCATCTCAAATGGATTAGCCTGCAATCCCAAACCAGGGAATGGTAGCTCTTAAACTCTTTGTGGTGATGTTGTAAGGCTTAATTAATTGAAAGGAATTAATGGAAAGCAATTTAAATGGAAGGGTAGACGTAAGTGAATTATACGATTGTGTGGAAGAATCTTTTAGTTCAATATTGAACTAAAAGGGTCTGAAATCTTTTCATGCTCCTGAAAAAAGCTGAAGGGTTAAAATGACCTGATTCAACATCAACTAATACACTCCAATGTGCATTAAAGCAGGTAGATTATTTTTTAAACAGTGCTATCCTGCTAAGTGATGCACTTGTGCTCTATGATAGACTGGTTAAAGCTGTAAATGTCATTGTTAAAATGAGTATCTTTAACAGCTAATATCTATTAAAATGAAGCACTTAGGCACCAGAAAAGACAGTTTTAAATGGCTAGGTCCCTAAATTATTTTTATACAGTCAAAATGAGACTCTTAGGGATTAGGTAGCACAGTGGGTTAACGCATTACTCTTCTGGATGGAAGATTTACCATTGTATCTTGCTTAAAAATAAAAGTTAACTGAGACTGCTGTACTTCAGGTGATCCAGCATATGTGTTTCTAAAACATATTTTAATGCAATTGACTGTGATTTGCAAGGGAAGTAGAGGGAGACATTGCCTGCTCCCTGCTGCTACATTGCTTTGAGTAAGGGTAGGATAGGACTTGGGTTCATAATTCGGATTGTTCCCTTGATGAGCTGACAAAGGGATAAAACATGCCTTTTTATAGTTCTATTTTCTTCCTACAACATCTTGTGACACAGGCACAGGAGGAGCTGTAAAGGGTTCAACTCAGCACATGAGAATAAGGCTTTTTAAGGCGAGCGTGACCATGTAGTCTAAAATGAGGAGTAGTCTACCTACCTCTGCACAGGTAGGTGCAGAGGGAAAGTGAGTTATAAAGAAGCATGTTACAGTATATTTGAATTGAAACTAGCCAACTGGCTTTTGGGATGTGTTTGCTGCAACTCACCTGAAATTGTTGGTCTGGCTGGATGTAATGGAATATTTCTTTTGTTTGGTTAAGACTGAATATCTCTTGGTGCCCAAAATATAATATTCTGAGTCAGCTGAACTCCTTGGTTCTGCTGGAGTTGCTGAAGACAACAGTCCTTCTCTCAGGCCATTCTTATTCTTAATTCCTCTCTTCATGTCCCTGCTTGGATGCATCATGTCACCAATAAGTGCATACCAGCTGTTTCCTCCTGCTTACTGTGTTTTTTCTGGCATTTCAGAAGTTGCACTCCCAGTCCCCTGCCTTAGTCTGAGCTTCTGAGTTGACTGTGGATGGAAGGCAGAGCATAACACATGGCAAGGGCATGTGTGTTGATGTCTTCCTGAAAGGGCCTGAAGAATAATGTGTCTTTCAAAGCTCAGTCTGCCCCAAGCCCTTCTTGGGAAAAGATGCCATCATGCAGCTACTAGTTCAGACCACAGGACTATGTGTCATCTTCTTGCTCTTGAAAAACTGTCCATTTATCTTAAAAAAACAAGGATGATACATCTTTTTTCTTCTTTCTGCAGTATTTAACAGGCATAGGTGAGGTACATAGTCCCCAGTGTTTGTTCTCCCACATCAGTATGAGGGAATACTTAATATATTGGATTGAGTAATTTCTTAAATATTCTTGAGTAATTTCTTAAATCACGAGGCCCCAGAAAGCTTACCCTGAGAAACATCAGCTTTTAACAACTTTAGGGAAAGTTTCACTGTCCCTTTTAAGTATGGATTGATTATAAATCCTTAAACTATTCCATGGATGTGATGTCATGCATTGCAGGACCAATCCTTCAGTGCACCCATTTTTCGGGTCGTAACCTTCCCCTTTTGGTGCTTATGTCAGGCTACTGCCATTTTGTCTTTCACTACAGAGAGAGGCTGTTACAAAAAAGATTTGCCTTTCTTCATTTCCATAAAGAGCTCTTTGTTTTTGTGAAGTTAAATTGAAAGTAAGGCAAACAAAAGAGTACTCATTTTGGTGAGCAGAACCTTGGTGAAGGGTGAAGTGGCAGAAGGCAACTGGTGTTTGCTTTTTCCAACAGCAGCTCTCTCTGTCTTTCAGTGCCACATGCATGTGTGTATACACATGTTAATAGAGGCTATTCCCATTTTGGCGTGAATTTGATCCTGAATTTGCTTTGCTGCATTCTGCCAGAGACCAGTGCTAAGTGTATCTGCTGTTCTTTGAATGTAATTCTGCAGAACCAAGGAGTTCAACCACCTGTGGTGACTTGCTATAGGAAAAAGTGGCACAACCATACGTAAAACAGGAAATTCCTGCCATAGAGCCATTAAATATATTCATAATTCTCACAGATTAATTGTAAGATGAAATATCAGTTAAATGATTATTCTTTCACAGTAAAAATGAGAGATTTCAGGAAAATGTGACAAAGCATGGGGGCAACTGATAGTCCTGTTGCCTTTTTCCTGGCAAGGGAAAGCTAAAGTATATGTCAGGTTGTGTCTTTTTCACACACGTAAAAGAACAAATTTGTTTGCAGAATTAAGTTTAACTATGAGGATAGCAGTGGCACTTCTGGGTATCTTCATACAGATGAACACAGTGATAGTGTATTACACTAATTTAAATTGTAAGAATATATTATTTCCCTATAAATACTGCATCAAATGATACATTTAAACACTACTCGGCAGTATTTTAGAGCTCTGAAAAAGTGGCAGCCCACATCTCAGTTTCTTTTAAGTACCCATTTTAGCATGTCAGAGTAAGTTTTCTGGCTAATATAAAATTATTTGTATTTCACATTCTTAATTGATGCTTTTAATTACTCTTCATATACTTTAATAGTTTTCATATAGAAAGCTGCTTTCTGTGCAGTAAGCCGAATCTCCAATCTGCAGCAAAACTTGCTTGAGTCAGGTTTTTGATGGTTTCTGTGTACCGGCCCCAAATACTAAATTATGTCAACACTCCTACAGCAATCAAGGGAATAATTGTGAAGGCAAAGTTTGTTGTAAGGAAACCAAATTAGGAGGGGAAAACAACATCGCTTAAGAGAAATATTTAGTATGAACTAATCTTTTTGGTCTTTGTCCTCCTACAGTAATGACTGTTTAACCATGCAGTATGATTATTTAAAACCTACTGTAGTTCATCCTGTGTAGATTAGAATCCTGCTTTATTAGAATGCTAAAAGGCCAGTCTTCAAAGAAGAAGCAAATTAAAGCTCTGTCTTGCTGTTTACAGTGCTGGGGTCAGATCACGGATATCTACCAGCTTTAATGCGAAGCAGCTATAAACCCCATTTAGTTAGTTAAACAGTTAATGGATATTTAAATCGTCAGGGGTCTTTCACTGCCTCTTGTAGTCACTCATCAGGCTATTGCAGAATCAGGTATCTCCCCTGTTCCAGCTCACATTGTCACTAACAAACCTCCCTTGCTCTTCAGCAGGAACCGGGCTGGTCCTCCTGAAACATTGCAGTACGGGGTGGGTGTCCCGTCGTTTTCCTGAAATTGGATTTCCAGAGGGAGTTCAGGTTGCTTTATACCCTCTGCGTGGAGATGAGGCTAAAATTACTCTCCAGAAATAGTAAAATAAGAAGCCGATAGCATTTAAGTGCTGGGGAGGGGGAGCTTGACCAGCTGATACTCACGGGTATTTGTACGAGTAACTTCAGCTTTGTTTCTGCTTTCTCCGCAAAGGTATCCCACACCTCCTTTTCTCTGGCCTACCATAGGTCTTCCTCTCTTTCCCTCCTGTTACCTCTCTGCTCCATGGCAAACAGATTCAACACACCTATTCAAGGGAGAACAAGGTTTTTTAAAGCGTGTTCTTCCAACACAGCTAGAACTAACGTTACCTCCTGCTGGCTTCAGTGAGTGTAAAAATCCCACCTCAGATTGTCGGGGTGTGTGAAGCCCTTCGGACTGTCCCTCACGGCATTTCTGCCAACAGCAGGAGTCGATCCTAGCTGGGAGGCGTCGCTGCACTTTGCAGTTGTCAACCTCTTGTGATTTTATCCCAGGGCCTATAACGGAGGTTGGGGAAGGGTCCTACGGCTTCAGGTCTTGTAAACAAGAGATGTCATGAAAGCCTTTGCTTGAACGTGTAGACAAATAAAAGTGCCCAAGGAGCTCAGAAGACAGAAAATAAAGGAAGAAAACCATTATGTGATTGTTATTTTTAAATATGATAATTTTAAAGGCAATTTCATGTTTTTTGTGGAATCTTGAGTGGCTATTTTGGACTGTGTGTGGTTGGTAATGCTTCATTTTGGAACATCCACAAGTATTCAGATGATTGTGTGGATTCATTTCAGATATTTTGGGGAAAAAAACTGCCCGCTCAGGCATTTTCACAATACCGGTATTACCTCTTAGTCTTGGCCAGGCCAAATATGTGATGATAATGGGCTGTGTTTCTGTATTGCAATGCTTAAGCATCCTGTCCAATCCAAAGAAATACAGAAAAATAAACAAACAAGAAAGGGATCATATTTAAATGCACAGCATGCTTACAGCTTTGGGTTTGCTTTCTCTGTGTCGCACTTTTAAAAGTAAAAAGCATGCTTCCCACCCAGATGGGGGATATAGCCAAGAGGGGAACCAAAATGGGGATACTCTGCTTTCTTTCTCTTGCACACATTTTATTGCATGTTTGTTCTTTCATTGTTGTTTCTTTTAGTCTAAAATAAAGATAAACTAGACAGAAAGCAAAGTGGCCAGGCGCCACTGCACAATTATAATTAATTCACTGTTAATGTTTCAGACATTGTTACAGCGTACATTGGAATTGCTGGGGCGGGGTGAGATTAGTTTGAGCTATTCATGTACATACTACAGGAGAGTCACATTAAATACCCACTCTAATTAATGTTTTCAAAAATGAGCACCAAAGGGAATAGTTATGACTTCCTACTTACGGAAAACTTGGTTTGTACTTCTGCTTCCTGAGTTCATGCCTTGTTCTCACCTCAAAAGGTGGGGATTTGAGCACGGACCGTGCCATGACCGCAGAGTACAAACGTGTGCAGCCTGTTCCTAAACACTGCTGCAGCAGATTATACCACCGGCTTGGAAAGAAGGATACGACTAAGCTGAGACTCAAATCTGAATATCTGTAGACTTAGGAAAACTCATGGTCTGATCTGGTCTGCAGATGCTGCAGAAGTCAAAGGCTTCATTTTGTCAGGAGCAAAAGGGTTCAATAACCCAAAAGATGAAGTTCTACAGTGTTTTAAGCAGAACTGTGGAAAGGAAAGCTGGTCTCTGCCCAAAGCTTGGAAAGAGTCAGGATATATTAGATCCAAGAGCATTTAATGTAAAGAAGAGGTCTCGGCCTATAGAATATTTTAACAGCTAGAGGAGTGAAGTAGTTTTCATGCCTCCAAAAATATCTCTATTCATCATTTTTCTGCTGCCGGTATTTCCTGTGGGAGAGGAAAGCCATGAAAATTGTGATCAGATATGTAGTGATATGTGCTATTTATTACAAACCTTCTTAATTTTGACTAAGTCTTCCTGTGAGTATTGAGTCAGATTTTTCTGTCTGGGCCTCCAATACTATGTATTTGGGCTGTGTGTCTCTCCAGTGCTATATATTTAAGCTCTCTGTCTGAGGTGTAAAATAGCCCTTTGTATGTTCAGTCTGAAGCCAGCTGAAAGTGTGCCTCTGCTGGCTAGGTTTTATCAGCCAGATACTGAGCTTCTTAGTGAGAAAGAAATGATCAATGTGTAATTGAAAGTCCTTTAAGCTGAGTTTTTAGGAGAATTTATAACCTGCAAAAATGTTCTCATTACAAATCCTTTTTTGTCTTTTCTTATAATCGCCTTTAAGGAGTGACCTGACCACCACCAGTAAAAGGAAGAAGATTTGGGTTTTAAAGCCAGGCAGAGGTTCATGCATTTTGGCAATTTTTGCGGTGGGATGGGGAGGATTGCCATTAAATATATTTCATACTATATCTCATTTATGTGAAGTGACAAAATCCACGTTAAATTTCTGGTGAAACCTGGTCTGCTGTAGAACACTGTTTGAGTACTTATTAGTACTACATTTTTCATCATGGATGTAACCGGAATATCCTAATTTATGACCATCTGGTCTCCAGACAGGAACAGCCCATATAATCAAACTGCAGCTTCCCTAGATCAGCTAATACATCCATGCTGTGACTTAAAGAAGATGACATAGAAGTACTCTGTAGAAAGCCTTGAACACCTCTAAGGGAACTTTCGGAAGAGGGGGGTACCCTCATACACCTCCTTGCACAACGCAACCAGCAGGGCTAGTCATTGTATCTGCTTATTCACTGGTGTTTGTTAATGGTAACTTTCATTTCATTTAGGATTTGATTTGTTTACAAACTAATAAATATGATTTATAAAAAGTGCCTGTGGTTCACTAATTACTGCACATATGGCGTTTTCATTTTGTAAAACTGGCATTTGCTTTCTATTATGATTATGTCTCCGTTCACCAGTGCTAATTAGTTTGATTAGACAGATAACTTTAACCATTATTAGGTCTAGATTAGGCGAACTTTGCATGCAGGGGAAAGCAGGGAAGAAGGGTGCATCACCAGTGATCATAGGTCAGCAGCACAGAGTTTGTTCCTCATTAAATATTTTAAAATTACTTTTTGTTTTCTTTTCCACATAGAAGAACTGAGAAGCATTCACATTTAGCTACTTACAAAAATCCAATTAAACACAGTTGTTTAGCATGAATTTGTTAATCAGAGTTAATCTTTCCAATGAATGCATAATTTGGAATCTGTGTCTAAAATGTTCATTTAAGGATAAGCATATTACAGACAAATAAAATAAAAAATAAAATTAGGTTCTCTTCCTCGGAATTGACTCTCAATATGGAGAAATATCGAGTGTTTTGTGTTGATTGTCCTGCATGCTGAGGGACAGAAGTAAAATTGGATAAAGACTAAGAAATGCCACATGAAAACCAATGCCACCTGGGGTGAACTGTGTTTTTCCCAAGACTCTCTGGAAATTGTTGAATAGTGTCATCTGAAACTCTTCAGAAAGAAAATAAAAAAAGAAAGAAAAACTCCTATTTATTATCCATTTTAGGATAAAAATAGTCATCCAGGACAACACAAGTTTGATATTATTTTATTTTTTCAAATGGACTCTCTAGCCTAAAAAAGAAGCACTTTTTCTTTACTGATATCTTAGAAATTACCTTAGTGCACTAAGAAAGTAGGTTGGGAAATATCTGGGTTCAGGCAGGAAGGCATACAATTTGTGATCCTTTGGAAATAGTCACTGAACAATGTCAGACTTGATTTCGTCCTTCCGCTCAGAAAGGAGACTAATTGATACTCAAATTAAGTAACTGTGGATACTTGTTTCATTAAGTTGGCCACTCATTTGACTTTGGATAATTGCCTTATATTCATCTAGTTTCTGTGTAATTAATTGGTTAGGTATGAGAGGCAAAATGGTGCCCTGTTATGGATGCAGAGCCTATTGCAGGCTACTGGGTCTCTACTCGCTATGTTAATGTCGCAGTGTCATTTGTGAGTGGCCTTTTTATTTTTTGTCTTTCTCCATTTTCAAAGCAATTTATAAGGGAACAGAAAAGTTCTTTCTCATCAAAAAAGAATTGTGGGAATATTGAAAAAGACATAAAACTGCTATTGAAGGGTGATCGTATAAAGAAGCAGTAAACTAGATTGTTGCAGTATTTACTCTCTCCTTGGCTCTTCTGGAGGATACCTCCTGCCATGCCTTTCAAAGAAAACCCCAGTCAATTTAAATGTCAAAGTCTCAAATTTCAACATGCATCATTATTGTTGGAAGCATTTGCTCCAGGAAAAGTTTCAAAATTGCCATTTCTGTATCTTAGAAGAATGTGAGCAGGATGGCCAGATTCTGAGATGGTATAAGTTGGCAGAGGTTCCTTATTTCAGTGCAGTTATCCTGTTTTACACCAACTGAAAATCTGGCCCTGGAGAATGAATATTTATGCCATGCCAGAGAGGTTTGAAAACCCTTTTTTTTAATGAGAATGAATAAAGAAAGGGCTGGGATATGCTCTGTGCTGATGAACTCAAAGCCAAATATGACCTCCCCTTGACCTTTTATGCATTTAAGTTGAAAAAGGCCATTCTGATACATTCCACTGGAGCTTAAAATGCCTATATTTCAATTCCAAAGGTCAAGCTCTCTTCTCAGTATACTGTATGACCTAGCCTTTGTCTGTTGCCCATTGATGTTGCCTGACTATGCTTCTTATATCCCGTTGACTGTTTACTGGTTTTCTGGCTAATGTAAGTGAAAGATAATTGAAATGATTTTGAGCTCTATGTCAGTTCTGATTCTGATTATGTCTCCTGTGCTTTGTGCAGCTTTAGCTCCAAACTCATTAAGTCTCCAGGAAATTTTAGATTACTGTGTTAACTATATCTTAATTAATGTATTTATCTTAAATTCCACTAAAGCCTTTTTTAAGTTTTCTTTTACCACTATGTCTATCTCTGATATCAGAATTAAGTAATTTTTCTTCAAACCCTTCTGTTTTCTTTTATCTTTTGAGGGTTTTGGATACTTTTTTTTGAAAGGCCCAAAGCCAAAGGGAACAATTTCCAGGAAGTAGTGCTTCGTGCATGTTTAAAAGCAAACCACTACATTTTCAGTGGATGCAAAGACAGCCCTACTGGAATGAAGGGACAGGAACTGGCACTTTTTAAAGTCTGCCTGAAACTTTGCATCAGTGGAGCTATGTCAATTTACACCACTGACAGACTGGTCCAAAATAAAAAGGTGGTCAGATTGTTTTTGTGGCTGGTGGGGCACATGTCTGCCTACCTTCCACTAGACTTGAAACAGCCATTATACTGGGTGGTTCCCAAAAAAGGGAACCCATCAAACAGGCTGACAGGCCTTGAGTATAATTTCTCTAGATAGAATCACAAAGTAATCACTGTCTCTAATAATGTGTCCAATTACTTTATAGAATAATAATTTATAATAAAATCTGTTTTAGCAGACTGTCTATTTTTACTCTCTCCTTTTGAAGGTGAAGTCAAGCATATAGGAATTGTAGAACATTTTTGCAAAGCTGGGGGAATGTTTCTATATAATAACATAACCTATCACAAGGATCTTTTTACAGATATGTTGTCATTTCTGTTGATTAACACAGCTTAGTGAATCTTTAGTGATGAATAATTTAGTAAGGGCCATAACCTGACACCCTGTTCCTGTTAAGAATTGCGTTACTGCACAGTCCTCAACAAACCTGGACCAGATGTTCTTGTCCCACCCCTTGGCCATGTTCAGGTTTCCCTCCAATGATCAAATGAGAGGGAACCCAGCCCAACTGGAAAGATAAGACACAGACTCCTTCCAGTGTGAGGAGAATTGATAAGGAGCAGATCGATACGTGATCCTCTTCAGTGGGCACAAGGCCCACAGTCTTAACAGTGGGACGTGCCCTCCTTTTCTCCTAAATTGCAAAATTTCTGTAGTGGAAAAAGTGTAACACTGCAATTAGGTGGCAGAAACCTAACAGAAACACGTAGTGAAAGAAAAAGAGTATATATATGTATTGAACAAAGCCTAAGTGGTGTATTTTTCTCTGATTTCATCCTTGGAAGGGGCACCTGCTTTTGGTGACAATTTGAACAAAGTGGCCTATCCCAGATACCAATTCCAGCCTGAATTAGTAATATCTATGCAAAATTAAGAGCAACTGGAATCACTGGAAAGTGTCAGGCAGCATTAATAGTCACCAGTGCTACCAACTACAATTATTATAAATGCCTAATAGGCTCCTGACTATGCAAAACCACCTGGACAAGCACAGCTACACACAACAGCTTATGAAAATACATGGAATTCTGTGCTCTGATGTCTTTAGTACTTTTCTCTGCTTTGGCTATTTGTTCAGCTATGAGATAAAATCTGACTCGCCTTACATTTGTACCTGCTGAGTAGGATTGAAAAGACTATTTATAATCACAATTCATGCCCAGAACTCAGAGAGTAAATATCACTGAATCCATTGTATGTCCAGCTCTTGATGTCTCCATCGCTATACTTTCTCTTGAAGGATGCACCTATTGGTTACTCGCTCTCTGCCCAGCCTCTGGAACTCCAGAAGTCCCTGATGGCAGCAAGCAGCCTGAACTTCTTTCCTGAAAACTTTCCATCTATTTTATTTCAGGTACTTCCCAGATACCTTGGATTATCCTGCTGGGCCTATGACTTGACCTGCTTCAGCTTTCCTGAAAGGGATAGAATGCAATGTAAGTGCTGATTATGTATTTTCTTTGTAACTATGAGATGAATTTTACTTGGTATTGTGGTAATAACATCATCATAAGCACCACTACAAGCTTGGTGGAAAACAGGTTAACCCTTTTTCTTACCATTGTTGCTCCCAGTGCAGATAGCTGGTATAGAAATCAGGTTAAACAATAGAAAGGTTTATTTTCCACAACCATTCCCAGACTCCTGTTCATTGTGGAAGAAAGAGGTTAGATGATTGGGTTGATGGCATGAGTCACGGAACGAGTGTTTCCAATCCCTTGGATGAAGCAAGCTACTTTTCTGGACTTTGCCTTGGGCTTGTCTGAAAGAAGCTACTGTGCATTTTAGTCATTGTTTAATTGAGGGGAGTTGTTTAACTTTTGTTATATTTTGCCCTTAAAAAGGCAAAAGACTCCTTGGATTTACTTGTTATTACTTCATAGCAGCAGCCATAGCATATGAGATGTTTCCCAATCAGAAAGTAGATTTATTATAGCCATTAAGGGATGTTAAGCCTGCAATACTCAGGCTGGGCTCCGACATCCAAGGCTGGTCTTGAACACCAAAGACCAGCCCTCAATCCTACAGTTTTGAGAAGGCAGAGCTCATAAGGCCATGACAGGCAGTTGACTCTGATAATACAAAAGCAGGAAAAGACTTTATAATTTCTCTGTAGGTCATATGGCAAAAGTGGAGCAAACAAATTTGCATGAAAAGGTAAAAACACAGATATACATGTGGTTAAATCTGAATGTGAGGATGCACCATCCTTCTTTCCTCTGAATGGCCTGTAGCAGAAAAATAGGTTAAATCTCGGGGTTTAGTAAGTTTTCTGACTATTATACTATTATCCTGTGTATTTTTTTTTCTCTTCTACTTTGAAGTTAATTTCCAGGCAGTTTTCATTTTGCCCATCACAAATTGTGTTGTGTGCACTGAGTGATGGGCTTGTGCTTTTAGAAAGGTTGTCAGTCACAGCTATTCTCATGCAGCAATGATATGATTAGCTCTGTTTTTTTACTGTAAAGTATTAATTTAACCAAAGTTTGAACACAGTGAAAAATGAAGCACCAGTGAATGAACATGCCAACTTAAAAACAAAGATAATGTGTTGTATGAATGGTTGCCCTCCTTCGGAGTTCTGGGAAAGAATGGAAAAGAGAAGAAACCCCATATGCAGGAGATCCTCAGCCACTGAGGTACATGGGAATATGTTATTAACCCTTAGTATAACCAGCGCCTGGGCAGGCTGTGAGCACAGGGCCCTTCACTGCCCAGTCGTCCCAGAAACCTGGTCCTGGGATTCCAGTTACACTTGATCTGACTGGGGTCTCCTCTGCAGGCTCACACATCTGATTTGGGGAGTCAGTAAGATGCCTGGTCTGTGGTTGTCTTCAGGGGCTTCTGCAAACTATCACACTCATACCTGAAGTGGTGAGGGTTGCCAAAAAACACATCTCTTCAGGTCCCTAAGTGAGTCGTGACTGCCATATTGGCCTCTTGATGTGTCTTGGTGTTGCCTTTTTCTTCCACTGTCTCTCCTGTACCTGAAATTTGACTGGTAATTGACCAATATGAGCTGAAAAAGTGGTGTCAGCCTGAGCTGTGAATTGACCTGCTTTTGTCAGTTTGTCACAGTTTTATTGCTGCTTTAGCACAATGTGTGCAAGTTAAAGCCCAGCACTTCTGTCACCTAGAGAAAAGCCTGGCAGGCTGATGTCCTCAGGAACAGTTTCCAAATCCAGAGGGGCCAGGGGTTCCCTTTCTCCGCACCAGCTAGTTCAAACTTCACATTTTCTTTCTAGCCAAAGTACAACCTAAAGCCAAAACAACCTGCAGTTATATCACCTCAATGTTTTCCCACATCTCCAGTACCGCCTGGAATTCATTTGCAGTGGTGCTCAATAAGATTTCCTGAGAATAAGATCAAAACTGTGTCCTTTTCTAAAGGTGACCATATTAGGCTCATCTCTTCATAAATGTTAAGTTTATTAAAGGAACAATAGACTGGACTCTTTAAATCAAAACATTTCAAGTATAGGAGATGAGGAATAAGAGAGAATTCAAGGCCTCTTATGAAAGGCTCATTTTAAAAGCTAATTTAGATATCTGCACAGCAGAAAATGTATCAGACAGTTCACCCAAAACCTAGGTGAAAGAATGCGTGTTTATACCTCTTATTTATACTGTGATTTCAAAATAAGCTTTTTGAACAAGCTGTGATATTTTATTTGGTTTCCTTAAGCTAAGAGTATTGCAATGTCAGACTCTGTTTTCTTAATTGATTATAACTTTGCCATCGTCATATTGCAAAGCTTATGATGAATGAATAATATGTTGCCCTCTGCAGTGCCTCTGCAGCTTGGCCCAAAATTTGGCTTAGGGAAACTTTTTCATATCTTTGTTTCTCACACAAATATCTTTGCTGTTGCTTCTGATAAATGAATAATTTCCAGCAGCTCAGTATGCGTGAAAATAGTCATGATCCAGCCAGCATGTCTGAGTGACCCTACAAATAGCAAACATGGGAATGCAGCTCAGCATGCATAAGCAACCCTACAATAATAACTTAGTGTGTGCAGTCCAGCAGGTGGGAGCAATTCTAGAACTAGATTACTAAATAAGCTGTTGAAGGTGTGATGGAAGTAACAGATCTGAGTGACTTCAGAGTTTTCTTAGTTTTACATGTTCAAATTCTTTTTTTTTTCTTTTTTATTGAGTAGATACTATTTCCTAGATTTGCAGATCTGTGTTATTTTTCATCAACAGCATCCAATCTGTTGCTAAACTTGTTTTTCTGGAAGCTGTCCCTATCTCTTCAGCTCAGCTCCTAACTCTTACCCATGCCTAAGTCATCTTGCACCTCACTGCTTCTCCAGCTGCTTGGCTCAAATCATGAAATCTATTTGCAAGCAATAGCCTCAACCCCTGAGTATCCTGAACAAGCCCTAGACATTATCAGCTTTACTCTTGGAAAGAGGTAAAGTAAAGCTCAGAGTGTGAGAGACTCTAAAAATGATTAAAATGTTATTGTTATTTCAAAATGTTATTCCCATATGTTCAGGAAACAGAACGATGATCAGGTTATGTAATTGACTTTGCAAAAAACACCTGCTTGAGTAGGTAGAGTATGGTGGAAATGGGGGTGGGAAAGCATCTAGGTTCAAAAAATAATGTAACATTAATTTGATGGAAGGACTGACAATGCGAACTTCTACGGGAGATGTTTTGGTGGGGCTTTGCAGTCCCATGGACCATCGGGGCTAGGGATAGACACCTAGTGGTGGGCAGTGCTGGTTACAGGGTTTGAGGACTAGGTGGGGAAAGCTCTTCCTTCTAGGCAAAGGTCAGATCCTCATCCAAGGTGAAGGTGCACAGCCTCATCCACATCCTGATTTACAGCCCTGGGACCTGGTGGCAGCACCACCCCCCATCTTGTGCAGCCTTCCTTCAGGAAGGAGGACAGAGGCTCGTTCCAAGCAAGCTCAGGAAAGGGTCTAGGAAATATTCCAATTTACACTGTTTTTACTCTCCTAACCTGGCCCTCAGTTATTCCCCATCATTATTTCCTTCATGTTCACTGCACTGTCAACTCTCCTGTAGCGTTTGGATTTTTTTAACAACCTTATGCAGACATTTAATTGTGCAACAGCTCATTTCCCAAAGTATTACATTTGGCCGGAGGGCCACTGTCACTGGGGGTGTCACCTTCCTGAGATACCATGCCTCTAAGCACCCTCCCCTGAAGGACTCCTTGATGAGCCACAGTCTCTTGAAGGATGTATGTAAGAAGGTTGCGAAGAGTTAATATATAATACTTGGTAGTAATATAAAATACTTGGTGTCCCTGTAAGCCTCAGCTGAAGGAATATACTAGTCCAGGCCAAAAAGGAGACTGAGCAATGACTGCATGAAATGTGGCAATTGTGTTTTAGATTGTCACCTGCTCATAACAAATTTTTAATTTTAGGTGCAGGGAAAATACTTCATGAATCTCTAGATTTCCCCCCATTTACTCCCACTTGCACCAAACTGAGCATTTAAACCACCCTTCCTTGCACTTCTTTTTATCTGTCTGTCTGTTTCTGCCTTTCTCTCAAAATAGAAGGCAGGACCCATCCAGTCAAATGCAGTGAAACAAGAAAATGCTCAGATATTTTAATACCCTGGAGCTACCCCTTGGCAGATAAAATGACTAAAATGAAATTTAAAGCACATCTGATTTACCTGTTGTTTGTGTGACTCAAATACCTATGTTTAATTTTGTCTATGGATTGGAAAAAGTTAATTTCAAGCCTTGTTTCTCTTGCTAGCAGCAACAACCTTTTAAACTGAGTATTACTGGTGAACCATATAGAGATGGTTAAAAAAAAAATGCTTTTCAGTTCCACCATGCAGTTGTTCGGACGACAATTATGGCAGCTGAAGTTTAATCATAGTGTTTGATAGCTCATTTTCTCAATGTCAACACGAGGCACTGTTAAAAAAAATGAATTCTTTCATTTGATAAGCTGGCTCCAGAGCACTGGGCTCATTCAATAGGAAAACTCTTTCACAGGGCTGCAGCAGGCATGGTTTTTCTCTTTCCTTTTTTTTTTTTTTTCCTTTTTTTTCTTTCTTTCTTTCCTTTTTTTTTCGTTTTTTTTTCTTTTTTTTTTCTGAAAGCCACCCAAGAAGAGATTAATCACGAGGGGGAAACTCAGCTTCACCCTCTAGCTGCAGGTCGCAATTTTTATTTGTATGGAATTGGCTTTTGGAAAGCTGAAGGCTGCCTGAGGGCAGGGACCTGATATAAGAAGAACCTGAGAATGAAGCAGCAGGGATTGATTAGCCTACTTCATATCCCACACTCCATAAGCACACTCCAACCGCAATCTAACACACCGCTGAGCTGAATAGACAAGAGAAATTGGATTCCTTCCTAATATTTAACCTTCAAGTCAGCTCTAACAGTTGTTGATATGTTGTTCTACCAGCAAGTAACAGTAGCTTTTTTTATTCCAGCACCCACCCACACACATATATATACAGTTTTATAAGTTATATGCTATATATTTACATATTTCCCATTTTCAATCTGTTTCAGAGCATGGTTTACCTAATCCATTTCGGTAAAAGTTTCAGGGAAGAACAAACTGACCAAACAATTATGCATAAAATTGTAGTGAGGGGAGGGAGGGAAAGAGAAATAAAAAGTAGAAAAGCTCAGTGTCTGTTTCATGCCTTTCAAGGTCTTTTTCACGCGGTCGTTTTTCTTTTACCTGTAATTTTCCCAGTTCATTAATTGTAGGAATTGTCTGGATTGTGTCTAGTGATATGGATGCTGCTGGCACTGGTGTGGTAGAGGTTTCATTTTAGATTTTTATGTGTAAATCAGAGGTGCATTTTGGGAAATGTTTTGCTTTTAGTGGAGTTTGCTAATGCAACAGAAAGTATTGCAGTGTGAAATCTGAGGTTGCCCACACTAAAGTTGCCCAGGATGGGGCAGATGCAAGGGAGCCCCAGCAGCGGGCGGGTAGAGATGCTGCCTCTGCGCCATGTGTGCTGCCAGCAAGCCCTTCTGAAAAGCTCCTCTTTTGAGCAGCAGAGAAAGGTCAGAAAATGATGCAGAATGGTCAGAAAATGATGATTACAGGAGGGTGTTTGTGGGCCTCGGGTCTCAGAGAAAGGCTCTGCCCTTTCAGCTCACCAACGGAGAAGGTTTTGGTTTACAAAAGGCTGGTTCTGGGGAACCAAAGGTCTGGTTGGGAAACATGCCTGCCCCACTTCACCCAGGCCTGACCTCGTGGGCAGCCCCTGGCAAGCTGTCCAGGACCCCAACAAGGCTGCCTGGAGGCTTGCTGACCTCTTCAGGATATCTGAGCAGCCGGCACTTTGCCTTCCTGGTGTTGGAGTTGCAAAACTGCACCTACCTTTGGGATTACCAAACTCCTCACAACCTCTGGCCACCCGGCTGGTGGACTATGAGCTGCCTTGTCTTCCCAGACTCTTTGGGGGTTGGGCTGCTGCCCGCTCTCTGCCACAATCCCTGCACGTTCATGCATATGTGTTGGTGTGCATGACATTCCCCATGGGGTTTTCCAAAGGGTAATTTTCTAGAAATTCCTCTTCTAGGGAAAATTCACATTTCTGGCTTTGAATTCAAGTTTGGTATGAATAAAAAATAGAAATTTGATATTTTTCTCAAAATGCTCATTTTGACTCATGCTTAGCTGCACAACTTTTTTCCTCTTTGAGCAACTGACGTACCTTTACACCAACTCTTGAGATTGCCACTGGCTCTGTTTGAATTTTGGGACCCTCTTTCCTTGCGCCTGCCACCCCAAAGCCGGGCTGTCCACCTCACCAGCACAGCAGGCCTCCCTCTTAATATGATTTCTTCACGTGGATCTTAAGTCCTGGATCCAAAGCAACGTGGTGCAAAGCTTACACCTTCCACAAAGGTGTGTGCTCCTGCACCGTGCAGTGGCACAGCAGCGCCCACAGGACATTCAGCACGAGGCACCACCTCCCGATGTAAGTCAGGCATGGACATCCCTGTGTGTGCTTGAGGAGAGTTGGTGTCACTTGTCTGTAAGTGTCACAGCACCTGTCCACACAGCGCGGTGTAGGGCTGGGCAGAGGTGCTCAGTGTCCTCACCATGTGCTGTCACCAGCTGCAGGGCAGTCCTTGCAGGCTAGCTCAAACATTTCTGCAGAACATAGCATTGTCTTGTCGCGTGTAGCCAAAGAGTATGACTGTGGTATGGCTGCCTTGTAATAGCGACTTTTTTAGATGAGGTGGAGGGCAGCTGTGTTGACTAGCATTGGGTTTCCATTTAAATGGGAACCAGGAGGAAAGCAGGGCTGTGGCAATAGCAAGGACTCTTCATCTTCTGCTTGGCTATCACAGGGGTGTAGACATGTAGGTGGGAAGCTTTGGTTCGACCATCATATTTACTTCCATGGCAAGAGAGCATGCCAAGTTCTTTAGTTTTTGTAGAAAGTGGCAGTGAGAAATAACTGTGAAGCCTTCTCACAGGACACAGTGTATGTCTGGCTTAGATCTAGAATGGGGCAATATCATTCTGCAACTTGTAGTGAAAAAAGGTTAATATATAGAGTTTATTGGGAGAATATGTTGCTGAAACAGTTACTGCTGCAAGCAAAGTAAAATTTTCATGTAAACATCTTCAAATATTTTTATGACCCATCAGCTTGAGTTCTATAAGTCATGTATGAGTGAATACACAAAGTTTCCCTCTTTGTTTGCATATCCTGCCTCTTTTTTTTTTTAAAATGTTCATGCTATGTGGACAAAATCCAACTCTACATGTGTTTATGGCATATGTAGGCAGCATTATCTCCAAGATTTTTTTTTTGAGTCTAGTTAAGCTCAGTAGCTTTGTGAAAAGGAACTTGCAAGACCTGAGCTAGCTTCCTTGTACCCTAATTCTGATTCTTAATTTCTTATACAGACTTGGGATCCCCTGGATTTCTTGCCATTTCATGTTCAAATAAGACAGCAGAAAAACTAAAACTATCCTCCCCTACAGAAACAGGCATACAAGACACCTCTCCCATCAGA
This sequence comes from Tringa tobata, assembly GCA_033628505.1. Classification (NCBI taxonomy): domain Eukaryota; kingdom Metazoa; phylum Chordata; class Aves; order Charadriiformes; family Scolopacidae; genus Tringa; species Tringa tobata. The sequence goes on along the minus strand of JAHREE010000118.1, from coordinate 17,561,124 downwards.
GATGGCCAGATGATAATCATGCCCATGCCCCTCTGACAACAGCAATGTGACTTTCCAATCTGTGGATCTGGAGACTTTAACTCAGAGAATAAAGCCACATTCTGGAAAAAAACTAGTAGAAAAGTGCACCAGAAAGGGCTATTGAGGAACATGGATTGGCACTAATGAGCCTGCTAGTTCTCTACCAGCTTCACTAGCTTCTCAGGGGATTCTGGATAAATCCTACAAGCCTCTCATAGGACATTATTTCCTTCAGTGTGATTTCAGCATTTAGTCTACAAAATCTATTGATCTGTCTGTCCCAGGTCTTATCTCTCTACAGTTTCAACTCATGCTTTAATACAAAATGTTACCCTGATTTCTTTTACTCCTGGAATGGACATAATGGAGCTATTACACAAGGCCAGGCCTTGCTCACCAATTTGATTATTTCTGTTACTGATTAGGGAAGAAAAGGAGTGCAGGAAAGAGAAAGTGTTTTTTGTTTTAGAATGTTTGTGTGACACAGCATTTGACAAGTGACAGAGCAGTCTAGCCTTCATGATAGAAAGTAGAGATGTAGCAGCCTCAAAAATTTTGTGGGAACAACCTGATTTTGTTCAAGATGTTTGAAAATGATCAGCATGTTTCATGTTGATACGGTCAAAGTGCTTTCATGGGATATGAAGGGTTTCATTGAAAGGAATCACTGGGACTATATCCTAAAAAGTGACTTTGATATAGTCAGATATTTTCATTTGTTGCAATTTTTGCTTAGCCTGAAATTTTTACTGTTTGTTCTGATGTGGGACTTTCTTGAGGAATTAAAGCTGTGGTCTTTGATCTGCTCCAATGATATGGGTTGTGATTCACAGGGGCACTAATGGAAGTAAACAAAGCAATTCCCTTCTCTTTGCATTGGAAGAGGCTTTACAGTTGCATTGGCTTTTTAAATGTACTCATTCTGTGTGTGCGTGTAATATACATTTTATATGTTACTGTGTCTCTGACTTGATTCTGCACATTCTCAACAATCTGCTGCTACTAATGACTCCCTGTGCTGTGTTAGCGATACCTGGCAATTAATTCAGCATCCTTCCCCTGTGAGCAACGCATACCTGATGGCAAGTATATAAGACTACAGGTTATAAAAAAAAAAAAAAGCCATTTTATTGAGCTGAAATATAAATATGTGTTTCTGTGATGATCCCAGCATATTCCAGTATGCTGGCAATTTGGGGGGAGTTAGAACGCTACATGGGGGTAGCGGAAACCAAGTTTCTCCTGAAGTGCTTGAGAGACAACACTTTAAATATTTCCTCCCTGTGATTTTATTATTGTTAAGGTGCTGGTTCCAGATTTTATAACTAGTAGTCTCACTTAATATTTCTAGCAACTTAATGAATATTATGACAAATGTAAATAGCATTTCAGTAACAAAAGTTTCAAATTTGTATTAAAAGGGAACAGGGGCCTCAGCAAGATATAGCTCCTGCTAGGCTGCATGCAGTAAAACCTCATTTGAGACCATGCCTATACCCAGGAGCTCAGAGCCCAAATGGACGAGAAGGATTTCTATCTTCATTTTTACAAATGAGAAACTGAGGCAAACGAGTCATGAAATGCCGTGTCCAGATTGCATGGAGACAGTGTAATAGAGCCAGAAAATGTATTGTGCTGTCTTCCTGTCAAAGAGATGTGTTACTTCCCTGACCTTACTGTTATGGAAACCTTGTGTGAGGTGAGTAGCCTTTCAAGACTGGGATGCCAGACTGTATTTCTTTTTCCCAAAATAAATTTGTCCGTGCCACTAGAAGCTCTCCAGTAATCAGGAAATATTGCTTTCCAAAGAGAAAAGATGCTTATCAGGTGGCAGTGCTGTGCATCTGCATGGGGCGGCCGGTGCTAGGAACGGAGTATGAGAGGAGAGGGCAGGTGGTAGTTCCTGCCCTTCACAAAGCCTCTTTTTGGGCACCGTGAAGCCCTGAGTGCCACTCAAAACCCGCCTGCTTGCCATCTCCAGTACTGCTCTTGCCTGTTTTAAGGCATTCTGTCATTGCTAGTAAACAGGGAAATGATTGCATTCACACTATTGCTTGAATTAAGCACGGGTAGCTATCTTTCTGAAAAGAATTATAAAAGCAGACTTAGGTTGAATCTACTGCAGGAAGAAATAAAAAATAAATGCAAGTAGAGAGGAAATGAAAAATATGCAAGAAATACAGTAATAACAATTATATGAAGTGACAAAAATGCCAGGTTTAGCTGAAGGAAGCCTTATCTGAAGCAACATCCAAACATTGGCCCTAACCTCATCAACAGCCAGAGCCTATTGCTGGCACCATCCCCATAGTGTGGCTGAATCTTATTGGACACAGGCTACAGTTTGGGCACAGCAGCCCCTCTCTGCTGGTGGTAAAGTGCTCTACAAGGTAATTCAGTCATTCTGGGAAGCTTAATTTATGATTTTGCAAAAATTGCCACTCTCTTCTGGGTGTGAAACTAACTTGAGAGGATTTAAGCTGAGTGTTAGTAGTGCCAGTTCTGTGGCAAATCCATAACCATGAAGGAAAACAGAAATAGGAAATAATGAGGAAAACTCTGTGTAAAGCAGGACAATTCTCCAGGTGCACTGGTAAGAGCATGTTTTATTAGACAGGATTATTTTTTGTGCTGTTTATTCAATCACAGCATCATCTCCATCCTCTTTTTCCTCAGCTTCTCTGCAGTTACTGTTACCTCACATCATGCTCACTAGAACTACATATATATTTATTCACCCTGACCCAAAAAATAAGTTTTATGTCATCCGTTGTTCAATGTGTTATACCAAAATCCAGATCCGGCAAATGAGCAGTATACCAACTTCAGAAAATAGTGGGCTTGTTCAGTTGCAAATCTGCGGTTCATAGTGACCCAGCTGCATGCCCTCCTGGATGGTGTGGTGGCAAATATGGCCATTTTGCTGTAGACTTTACCAAAGAATATGAAGTGCTCTCTTAGTTCTCTCTGTACATCTGCTGCTTCCTTCTTCCTTTTGGGTTCTGTGCCTGGTTTTCCACCTCTGGATGGAATCCCTTCTTCAAAGGTTCTGCTTCCTTATGGGACTCTTTGACCTTCTCCATCTATATCCTCATCCAGAATTATCACCACAAATTACTGACTGTCCTCTTCATTTCTTGGTTCCTCTTTTTGCCTATTCTTTTAGCACTTACCTATTCACACATGCTCCATCTCTGTCCTTTTCATACAAACAAATCTCAAAGATGATGCACAGTACTTGACCCACAGCATCTTTATTTAGTTCAAATTCAACAGTTCTTCCTAACGAAAGCAAGCTCAAAACATTTTCTGCTTTTTTCACACTGTTTTTTTGCATGTTTTCTTGCCAAGAACCATCTTTTTGACTGTCCCTATTTCTTTGGGACTCTTTCCAGTCAAATTAGTACACGTTTTCCACTTGGGGTTACCAGTTTCTCGATGTCTAGTCATTCTGAACTCTGGTTACTGATGAAATCTGCAAGTAAACTATGCTGGACTACAGGACATGTGTTTTACCAGATTCACATATTAGATTGTGTTCCTTTGCATATTATACTTAAAAACGTAACCCCATTCTACTTTAGAGGTCTTTAGATACAGTGCCAAATAATGACTACATTACATTGAAATTACATATCCACACTTTGATGAAAATGCTGCTTCTGTTGTGACACTGTTTTCATCCAGTCTAATGGTTTTTATTCCCTAGGAAAATAAAAGATCAGAATGCTTCTATTAACCTTGTTCTCCTAAATGTTTGAGTAGTTAAATTTTAGGTCATTGTATTGATTCACAAGGCAACAAGTAAATTCCTTGGTTGGTAAGTATCTGCCAATTGACCAGGCTTTATCCAATTCCATCTTGTGCCTGCAGCAGCAGATTATTTCCATTGCAGTCAGCTTATGGGTGCAAACGATCACATCTGCATCTTGATTTATTCCTTACTAGTTGGAAATATGCAGTGTCAAGTATTCAGTGAATTTTGCTAGGTCCTAATGAGGATTCAGTGTAACATGATTTTCTCCAGCTTCAGTCTTGTAGAAAAGTTTTTCTGCATATCTGTCTTTTCAAATAAAAAATAGTGTGCTGGTATATAGTATATTTTACTTCCAATAAAGTTTTAGGCTATGGTAAAGAAAAAGGGGAGAACTGTGCGCTTCAGTCCTACGGCTTATACTACTGTGGTATTTACAAGAAGTAGAAAAGGGTGGCTAGGCAACTGACAACTAATTCCTGGATCTTTCTGAGAAGATGGAAGAGGGAGTTTTAGGGCCTGTTAACTCTCTTGAATCAGAAGATGAGTGAAAAACAGAAGGTCAATAGCAGAATTTAAGGCTCCAAAAGGCTGTCCTGAATTGCTCAACATACAACCGATACGTCTAAGTGGTTTGCTAGTTGAGTGTTGCTAGAATGTATTGTTTTCTTCTCCAAATCCTTTGTTTTCTGGCTTATATGCATTGGAGAGGAAGTGAATATCACTTTTTTTTATGGCACTGAAAGGGTCCATCTAGATTGATAGGAACTGCAACAGGCTGCATGGAGAACAGGGAATTTTTGTGGTGGGCATTGTGTCTGTCCCTGACCGCATTATTCACACATCCCGGCGTTTGTCAGTCCAGGTCTTTCAGAACTGGTCCTGCTGCTTGCTTAAGAGTGAGGTGCCAAGAGGTGCAGTTGCTGTTAGATATCCACTAAAAGATACCCACTCTGTTGCTGAGTTAAAATCAGATTGTCACCGATTTAAAATTCTGATACCTCTGTCTATCATACTAAAATGTGATAACAGTTCCTGTAAAGTTAGTAATCCTTGTGCTTATGCAGTGTTATGTAGTAATACTCATGACCAGCGTAAGCATGGAGATTTGGTTATTATGTAGAAGAGTTATAATAAGAAATATGACTGCAAAAGCAAAGCAGTCAGTTGAAATTGGTCTATAATTAAATGCTTAGAAAATTCTGTGCTTAGCTCATTTTAAAATCAAGTGCTTCTTTGTAGCAATTTCCTTTCTTTAATTACAATTTCCTGTCTAGTTTGACATTTACAATGCAATCTTGGGGGACATGTTTGTGATTTATTATTCTTGCTCCTATCAGGATATCACTCGGCAGAAATGAGTTTATAAAATAAGAGCTCAAATTATTATGGCCTTTGACCAATAAAGCTGGCTCATAATTTCAGGCCTGAGAAAAGATTAACATTTTTGACAATCAAATGCAGAATTACCAGTAGGGGACAATTTTGAAAACTATTTCAATTTTCTGAAACATTGTACATTTTTAATAAGGAATATATAACTGGTTATATATTGGAGCACAGGCTTAAGAGCAGAAAGAGCAATAGTGAATTGTAAAGCAAACCTGAAAGGAAGACTTTAACATCTAACATTGTTTAGCTTCCTCTGAATGAAATTGAAACTGCTAAATCAACATTACTTGAAAATTACCTAATGGAAGAGATATAAAAGCTCAGATAAGTTCACAGCAATGCATTCGCCCTTTTCTTGAGCATTCCTCACTCCATAGGCTAATTCATTCCGCGTATTTTTTTTTCTGTTTCCTTTTTTTTTTTTTTTTTAAATCTTACTGATCAAATTTTCTTCTTGGTTGTTATTTTTCTATTTGGGTCTCTCATTTACAGAAACAGATGACCCTGTTAAAATACAAGTTACATGATTCTGCTGTCACTGTTTTTCCAATGACTTTCTTTGTCCCCGATTCAGGAAAATGTCATTGTTCAGAAAAACACAGAAGTCAAAATGAATTCTCCGTGACTTATGCACATGTTCGAAGTTAAATGTGAACTTGTCTGTAACACAGAATAGGCATCCTGCCTTGTGCTTTGTGAAGAGTGGGTTCTTAAAATCTCTATCCAAAGTGGTAGGTGTGTTTTTAGTGATAATTTGAAGTAGTGTCAAAATGGATGGCCTATAAAATTATATTGAAGGAGAGAGAAATGGTATTGGCAGGGAAGAAAATCTGTATCTTTGGAGATCTTTAAAACAGCTCGTGTACACATTGCTGGGAGGTGCAAATACTTAGCACCTCTCAAAGTCAGGCTGCTTTTATTTAGATGCCAGCATATAGAGTTAAGAGTCTATTTTTAAGTACTGTGAATTAAAATCATTATTTTAAAGAATCTGTCCTCCCTCATGCCCAAGGAAACAAGAAAACCTGGTGTTGGTTACTTCATTTTAGTAAGGCAAAAGTGAGAAAATGGCATGGCTCTGACCACAAGTAGTTCCCAGGTTAATGACAGGGCTAGGAGTCCTGCTGCAGCGTTTCAGAGATCCTGGTCCACAGCTCAGCTCCCTACACCGTACTCCTTAGTTACAAGCACACAACATTTCTGTCCTTCCAAAGCACCCTCAGAGCCAATAGCATTCCACACGATGCATTTTCTTCAGTGACAGATTAAAGTGAACGCTCGAACATCTCTCTCTAGGGTGCCTGTCTCCAGTTTAATGTAATATTCAATGTGGGGAGGAAGTAATAAGGAAATTGGATACACCCATGAAGAGATGGTAATGAGCATCTGTGCTGCTGCCCTGAGCAGGGTCTGTATGAGACCTTGCAGGAATGAGGGGCCACCGTCTTCCTGGAGACAAGGCCCAAGGCAAGTCCATGGGGTGGTTAAAATATAAAGCTCAGAGGAAGGGCAGAGGATGGATAAGTCTACAGAAGTGTACTTATTTGCTTATAAAAATATCTGAGTAGTTCTAAAAAGTAATATAGTGTCTGTAGTCAATACTTCCTAGAAAGAAAAGGAGAGGAAAGTTGAGTGAGTTATGAAACCAAGATATTTTCATCATCCAATGTCAAAACGGATTTGAGTTTTGATGGCTGGATGTGTTTGGCTTTGGATTGTGACCATTAATGGTGACTACAGAGCCATTTTTTGCAACTTCTTCCATTGCTTAATTATTTTTCTTACAGTTACCTTTGAGGGGGAAGTGTTTATTAACCTGTCATCTCTGCAGCTTGATCTTAAGATAGAAAATAATGAAGAGTGCCATTATTACCTAGTGTGGAAAGGCATGTGTTATGAACTCAAATATCTTCTAGCTATAAAAAGGTTTTATGCAATCATAAAACTGCAGAGTTTACATAGTAGCTGCAAAGCCAGTACACATCAACCAAAACTCTCCATTCAGTCAAAATCTGAGACATAATAGGTCAGGCTTTATCACCTCACATTAGGCTCTGGCCAGGAGGCCAGTACTGGCAGTTCAGTTCAAAGACTTTAGGATTTTCTAAACTTCTAGAAAAGTTTTGCCTATTGAGCAGGACCCAGTTCAGAAATCCCCAGTGTGTTCTAATTTGGCTTGAATTCCTAAATTGAAAGAATTAAATCGCTTATAAAAATCTTCCCCCTTTACTTTGAGGATTATGATGTACTCCTTAATTCTGGCCTGAGTGAACTCCCATGCAGAAAGAAAAACACACTTATGAGATGAGGCTCCTCAGCTGATGTGAATCAGCAGATCTTTGCTGGTGTCAATGAAATTATGCTAGTTTATACATGCTGATTACTTGGCTCTTAACATAATAAGATTTTCCAAGAGCTGTGTGGTTTGACTCTGTTAAATCTTTCAATCCACATATGGATAATATATATGTATTTTACTTATGCACAGATGTTCTAGTCCCTGGATAGAAACAGTCATTTGGGTGCTGGCAGAATTCCTCTGCGCTAAGGTTATTCTGTTAAAAGCCGTACCAGTCACAGTTTCAGGCCCAGCCAGTGACAAATACAGCAGCACAACTTTGCTTGGGAACATACTGCAAACAGAGAGAAAGAGGAAAGCCATTTTGTTGAATCATAATTCCCCCTTGGCACAACCACTGTAACAAACCTGCCATAGATAAATGTGTAATAATTCTGTTGTCCTGAACCACAACTGGAAATTCTGTGATCGTAGCAAACTCTTCTACTTGACTTCGCTGCGGTTGTAGGTTTCCTGATAGACTGAATTAATAAATATTTATAGACTTCTCTTCCATTATTACCAACTACCTCTTACCTAGCATCTAGAGTTTATGCTGCAGAAAAAGAAAGGGCACAAATATCTCAAGGTATTGATTTCTTTCTGGTATCAATGTTCCCTTGTCTGTGGACAACAAATGTAAAACCAGTCTGGTGCGAAAACAGGCATTCTGCTGTTGTTTTAACCTTAGCCTAGAACACCATCAGCAACTGTGATGTATTAGGAGAATAAGATTTTTAACATGAGGTACTTTAAAAATCCTCTCCTAAGTTCTTTATTTAGGTACTTATTTGTAAGTGGCCTCATTTCCCAGAATAGGAAGCAAACAGCACTCCTCACTCTATTCTCCTGGACCTTTTGGATTAGACCTCCTCTCCCAAGCACTGCTTTATAAACTCATGGAGAGGCACACTTTGTGATCTGAAGAACTCGGGGTTTGTTTATGTGTTTAACAGTGGAACTATTCACATTGTCTGGCCTGGACAAAACATTGACTAATTTTAACACCTGAAGAGAATCAAAGCATTACCAAACATTACCCTCAGAGAATGCCTTTTGAGCGTGAGCCCAAATATGGAGATGGCCCTTTTTTCCCATAGACCACACATGAAGTGTCCTCATCTGACCCTCCCTGAAATTCATGGGGGTTCTGTCATTAAGTCAACAGTAATCCCACAGTTTATTATTTGTAGTGTATTTCTTATTTGTTCAACCAAAGCACTGCTTTTGGTGTTTTCTGGATAAGCAGAAAGTTCAAGAGGGAGCCTGATTCCAGTCTCCAATGTATTTTCCATGGGTGTAATTCCAACAGCTTCTAATTCACACCAACTGGAGTTCAGAACTAGGCTCAGCAGCCTTTCTGTTGTGTTTCAACTCTGCTCAGCTATGCAGGAAAGAGACTGGTGCGCAGCAAACAGCAGCACAATTTGCCTGTGGATTTTAGCACGTTTTGCTGTTTCCTAATGTTTGTTTGGATTTCGCATGCTGCCCAGGCAAAATTAATTACCTGCACATTTCTGAAAATTAAGTCCAATGATCTCTTTTTCTATTTCCTGGACTATGTATGCTTTTGGCTGCCAAAAATAACTCCAAGAGACACATTACATGGAAGCTAGAATTATCTATAGAAAGTAATAGTAGTACTCTCATGCACGAAGAATGAGCAGGCTGCCGATTGTAATATGTTTAAAGGGTCAACAGAAATCTATAAGTGGTCAAGAAACAAGACAAACATCGGCCACCAGTCTGATGGGAAAAGCAACATCCATTAAGTCCATTAAATTTAACATTGAAATCAATGTTTAAACCACAAGAAGTAATTAGTGTAATTCATATTACAGACCTTTGGATTTTTGAAACCAGGTTTAATTATATTGAAAAATGACAACTTCATTTTCCCTCTATGGGTAGGTTACTACCATGTTCCCGATACTTTTATTAGGGCTGGGTGCCGATATCAGGTTTTTAATGACATTAAGCAAAGTAGTGTTTCAGCCATTTGAGGAACAATAAATCAGGTTAGATTCTTTTTGAATGGAGACAACACAGATCAAGTGGCTTTTAAATCATTTTCCTTTATCACTGAGAAGTGGAGCTGTTCACTTGAAACAGCAGCCCATGGGAAAAAAAAATTGTTGTAGAGCGTAGAGTGATATTTGGATTCCCTGGCTCCCTTTCCCTGCATCAATGGACAATTCATGAGCTACTGCTAAGCTCTGGAAAGGTATCTCTATAATCCTTTGCCAATACAAACTCCTTATAACTTTTACAAGGTCTTTCATTAGCAGTCTCAGATTTGAAGGAAGATCAAGTGATACTGCATCTCCTGAACTTAAAACCTTTCAGTGTTGTGGAAGGTCTTGACATGGATAGTAAATATGGCCATGAGGATGCACACACAAATGTTAATTTTCAGAGTATTTTCATTGCTGGTTTTGAGGAAGGTAAAAATTTTATCTTATTTCTATCTTCTTGATGTACTTCTACACTCTTTAATTGCCTCTTCTTTCTTTAGGCACCTTCCTTTGCTTCTTCTCTTTAATTGGGGATCTTTTCTTTATGGGATAATTTTTTGCAAAGCTATTAGTAAAGCTCCTGGAAAAACAGTGATGTCTTCTCTTTCAGCTTCCATTAACACAAAAATACTGTGTGAATATGCAAATAATTGATGTTAAAATTAGTACCTATTGCTCTGAGACTGTTCCTAGTTCTACTCTGTATTTGGGGTGGAGGAGGGAGTTTCATATTACTGAGCAGTGGGCCTCCTTCCCCATTATGCACATGCAGAGAAATAGGAATGTAAATGTTCAGCCTCAGCCTGAGTTTATACCTGAGTGTATTGAAAACACAAGCATGCCCTGATTCTGCTTCTGCGTGCCTGCGGAGCAACCCAAAGTGTCTGAGTACAGGAGTGGATGACTGAAGATTGTGTAGAAAACCATCATGGAGTGGATAACCACTTGGCTTATCTTGGTGCGAGGTCATTCATTTAAACTGTAACAGAAGTAAAGTTAAAAAACTGAGTTTAGATACTTTGTTTGCAAATATGATATGAAACCCCCAGCTTATCCTTACATCAGAGAAAGTAAATGTCTAGAGATGTAAAGTATATGATACTTCCTCACAGACACCACAAAACCTTGGATCTCACTGTTCCTTTCCTGCTGTGGATGCCCAGGTTATTTACCATTGCAGTCATGGTGATAGTTACAGGTTTGTCTTTGCACGGGTGCAGGTCAAGGATATGGAGGAGCACTGACACCCCAGGAGAATGCCCTGTCAGGTCTTCAAAAACAGCCCTGAGGAGAAGGACTTTGGGGTATTGGTTGATGAGAAGCTCAACATGACCTGCCAACATCTGCTTCCAGCCCAGAAAGCCAACTGCATCCAGGGCTGTATCAAAAGAAGCGTGGCCAGCAGGTCAAGGAAGGTGATTCTACCCCTCTACTCTGCTCTGGTGAGACCCCACCTGGAGTACTGCATCCAGCTCTGGGGCTCCCAAAATAAGAAGGACATGGACCTGTTGAAGCAAGTCCAGAGGAGGGCCACAAAGATGATCAGACAGCTGGAGCACCTCTCCTATGAAGACAGGATGAGAGAGTTGAGGTTGTTCAGCCTGGAGAAGAGAAGGCTCCAAGGAAACCTTGTAGTGTCTTTCCAGTCCCTAAAGGGGGCTATGGTTTTAAACTGAAAGAGGGTAGATTTAGGCTAGATATTAGGAAGAAATTCTTTACTCTGAGGGTGGTGAGACATTGAAACAGGTTGCCCAGAGAAGTTGTTGATACCCCATCCCTGGAAGTGTTCAAGGCTGGGTTGGATGGGTCTTTGAGCAGCCTACTCTAGCGGGAGGTGCCTCTGCCCATGGCAGGGGGGTTGGAACCAGATGATCTTTAAGGGCCCTTCCTACTCTAACCATTCTGTGATTCTGTGAAAGGATGAAGCTACCAGGAAGAAAGTAAGAACCCAGGAAACATAACAGGTGTTTACTGCAAAGAAGGGTGATGAGTCATATGTAGGAATGACACCATCAGCAAGCCATAGTGATGCAGATGCATATTTAATGTAGAAGACAAAGGAAAGTAGTGGAACAGTAGAAAGAAAGCCACGGGAGACGTGGTATGATTTGAATGCCGGGATCCTTTTGTCAACTTTTTGGGCGAAAAACTTGCTAAAACTGGTAGAGAAGAAAGCCCAGTATCTAGGACTGAACACTTCTGAAGTGCTCTGTACCAACAAGTGAATGTTATGGAAACAGTAATTCTTTGTGCCACTTAGGAGCATTTTGCTGACTGTGGGGATTATGAATGCAGGTATAAGATCTCTCTACAGGGCATGGGAAAAAGTCTGTGCGTGAAGAGAAAGAGGGAAGGAGAAGATTCCAGACCTGTACAGAGATTCCCAGCATAGATTACTCTTTGGGCATGTTGATACTGTATGGGTAGATGTACAGTCATCCTGCCCATGCTATTCACTGAAAAAAATCCTTCTCAGGAGGGATTATTAGCTCAGGCCTGGTGCCAATGCAATCACATGGCTTCTGTCAGCTTGGAGCGTGGGCAGAGCTTGCTCATGGCTGTTTGCAATATGTGGTGTAAACATATCCAAAGAGTAATAGCAGGTGGTGGCAGAGGAGGTGGATAGAAGGGAAGGCTTGGAACAAAAGATGTTAAGCTTCATTTGGTGTATGATGAGCCAAATTCATCATTGGTATAGCACTCTGAAGTCAGTGGAGTTACAATGATAAAATTAGTCCAAAGAATCATATCCGTCCCTGGCACTCCGTGCAATGCCTTTGATCTGATGAGGTATATGTCATGGCAACATCTTGCCTGTTGGATTCAGAACATCGTGCCTCCAGGGTGAAACATCGGAAGAAAACTTACAATGGCACTGGGAAGTCACGAGCTAAGTTTTAAATGTACATTTTAGTTTGAAAACCTGGCAGAGTTTTCTTTTCTTCCTGCATATTTGCCCCAAATGGTAACAATATAATGAAATGTTTGGCCACGCATTCAGTGCTCAAAATGGGATTAATTTCTTTCTGTTTGGCTAGTACAAATAACTGCACATGAAGATTTTATGCAACAGCAGAGGGGGTTATTTTGTCTTGGCAATGGTTTTGTCTGGAGCAATGGAAGAAACTGAGGTAACATGAATATTGTATTTAGCTTTCTCCATCCACAGAAGAAAAGCCAGTGTTTCATTTGGCACTCTCTACTTATTAAAGTGTTCTTTTGCATTGCTTCCCAGCTTCAGCTCTGCATCTCCTGAGCAGGCCAAAACCAATTTCTCTCACCTCACTCCTCCTTCCTAAAAAGAAAAAATATCCCAAGAAAAAGCCAACAAAACCCCCAGAAATGCAAACCCGATATCCCCAAGAACAAAGTACATTCTTCCCTCTTTTTCATTATTCAGTAAATGCACTCAGAATTTATATTGGTTAAACCAGATCCTCAGCTGGTTTACAGCAGCTGAGAATCTGGCCCTCATTAGTAAAGGGTTTAAATAATACAGGATCAGCCAACCTTCAGGATTGCGCCCTATCTCAGCAACTGAGATTAGTGGTCTGGAAGGCTGAAGTGGCTGACCATCAGAAGTGATAAATTGCAAGGAATGGATGCTCAGGGACGTCTCTGCTAAGCAGCTACAGCTCAGAAGAGCTTTTACCCTTTGGGCTACTCAAAAGTACATTTTTGCTGTTGTTCCATAAAAGCCATGAAGTATCTCTTGACAAAACAAATTCTGCAAGGCCAGAGCTCCTATGGAAATAAGGATTATACAGGTATGTCCTTTGTGGGTTACTCTCTGCTAGTTCTTGAACCTATTGTGTAGCCTCAATGAAATTGGATGGGGGAGAGGTCTCAATGTTATTTAACTCCTGCAATCCTGTGGAAAAACTTGGAGCCGAACTAAAAAGGGGGCAAAATTTGTATGTACTCACACACTGAGACATGGAACAGGACTATTATCCCTTCTGATTGGTAATGGCCTGCTCAGCACAGGAAGGTAGGCAGGTGGATAACTAAACCAGCTGCCATATGTGCTGTCTTCTCTCTAGCCAGTAAAAGTAGCCAGGGGTTCTGGGAAGAGCTGGGGTGTTCTAGGACTATAGAGCCCAAAGCAAAGAGCTTAGGTTAAGGTAGTGGAGCACATAGGGACCTATGACCGAAGTCTGTAGGAAAGCAGTGTTTATGTGAGTTCTGTTATTTGAGCAACAGCTGTTTGTAGCTGAGGGAGCTACAGGCCGCATACGTGTCTGGTCCTAGAGAAATTTGAAAAAGCTTTTTATTATTATTTTTGTTTCTATTTATAAACTGTCTGCTTACCAGGCAACTCAAGCAGATTATTGGGCTTTGAAAAAGCACTGGGGTGCAACAGAACATGTAATTTGCAAGAATATATCAGACAAAAGTAGGCACTCATTTCTGTTGCTGAAATTTTTCTGAGCAGATCAGAACTTCGTTCTATGTTGGTTTTTTTGTTCAACAGTCTTTAAAAAGTTTTTTTCCTGTTCTTTTCAACCCCCACTAGGAAGCAATTTGATGCAAGTAGCCCACACTCAGTATTCACAGTTTCAGCTGTGTGGCCTCACTGCAATTGGGCAGGTGGGTTACATGTTTGGATGACCAAGAAAGCAAGTGCATCTGGCTCAGATGTTGCCTCTGAATTTCAAATTCTTTTCCCACTAACACCCACCATATACGAGACTTTGAAATGCCTTTTGTTCAATTTATTGTTATTCTAGTTTGTATTAGAGTTGTGCAGAGTGAGCCTAGACAAGACAGGGCCCGGTATACTTAATTAAGGTATAGACTTTAATATAGACCTTAATAGATGCAATCTATTTTAGTTTACAACTGAGACAGGTAAGAGAGAAGGAGGAAATGGAAGCACAAAGGGGTAAAAGGACTTGGTGAAGGTCACATCTGTGTTAGTAAGACTTGATCACTCGAATGTTCATGGCAAGTAAATATGAAAGGAGAGCAGTCGGCCAAAGTAAATTCACTTTAAAACCCGAATGAAAATAATCAATAGTATTCACCCACTGTGTCCCAGATGCCTGAATCAATTTGATAACAAACAGTTTGTTCACTTTTTTTAGTTATTTGTAAAGAAGTGGCTTGATTGCCAGTATGCCTAATTCCAGACATATGCCAATTCCCTAATGGTAATGGAGCTGCACTATTGCATGCCAAGACCGAGGCAGATACTCAGCTCTTTTCTGCTAGATTTTTCCCAGAAGATCTGTAGTCAAATCCCTGTTTAACGACTATCAGACAAACATATGTGCTGCTTTGTGGATCCACTTTCTATTCAGTGTAAACATGTAACAGTAGCTTGGTTCCTGAACCACAGTTATAGCCCCGTTTCTAAGCACACGCTTTAGCCTGCCTGCATGTAGCACACACGTTCAGTGGCACCTGGGTGTTTGCTGGGAGTCGTCTCTGCTGTGGCACCTGGGATTTCTTCCCCTTCTAGGAGAGGGGCCTGCACCTCATCCCTCTCCCAGGAGCTGGCTTCATCAGCCTATCACCTGCTGGAGGAGGCTACAAGAGGGCTGAGCTCAGCAGAAACTCTCTGGCCACAAAAAAGAGCTTCCTGTGGAAGCTGTAAGGATGGTGCTTCTGGTCTGTCAGCTCAGACAGAGTCCCCAGGTGCAGATGTAGCAGACACCATGCTGTGGGGCCGAAACCCAAAAGGCTGTTCTGACAACTACATCTTTCCCCGGCTGATACTGATATCAGTGGAGTACAGGTACCTTAAAAAACTGCTGTGTATTTTAAAATTCTTTTCATTTATTATTACTTAGATATATTTACCTTTTAGACAGGGTGTTCTGCTTACAGCTTGTCCAAAGTTTTCAAAATAGGCAGTCTATTTCAGTTGTTTAGGTTTTTTCCTAAAAGCAGTAAGAAATTGAATGTATTTTGGAGTACTGAGTATCTGTGGGACAAATACACCTTTCTGCAAGTTATCTGTCCTATAGTCTACCAGCTGAGTGCTGCAAAAATCTCTGGAGAATATAACATTGTGAATTCATGATTGTAGATCATTTGGTTCAAAACATTAGCCGTCAGATATTTCCTACCCCTAGTCACTATCTGCAAAAGAGCTGGTGATTAGGTCTTTGCAAATTCATATACCTTTACCCATCTTGCTAGTTTTACATCAATCCTATAGCGTTGTTTTTCCATCCTCTTTGAAAATTAAGTCACCGTGTCAGTGATTCATGTGGAAAATAACACCACGTGCATTTCATCCTCTTTTGGCCGGCTTGCTCAGGTAAAAGACTTCCCTTTGCTGAAAGCAAATCAAACCATGAAGGTCTGGACTACTGCTATGGCAGAAAAGGGATGGGTTTGGTGCTGTTAAAGAGTCCGATATAGCCTGAATAGTAGAAACTTGTTATGCAGTGTATTTGACTTGCATGGATGTCTTTAGAAATTGAGAGTTCAAAGACAACTTTTTCTTTCTATGCTCTGTCTTCTACTCTGTGCAGGACATGAATAACCTGTTCCCTGCTTCATTCACTTTTGTAACCACTACTGCTGTTACTGTTTCCTGTCAGAAACCATGGAATTGCATTTTGAATATTTACCACATAATTAAAGGATATAAAATGCTGTCACTATAAGCATCTTCCCTGTTAAACATGCATGGCCATAAAATATTAAGGGAAGCTAGATCAATCAAGCTACTCACACACAAAAGTATTTTTTGTAGGTCACAGGAATTTATAAAAGAACTTGATGTATATTATGGAGCTCTGAGCTGTATGACCATGTTATATCCCTGTGGATATGACAAAATTATGCTCATCAAGTTACTGGCACACAACTGAATCTTTACATAGGAGAATAAAACTTGGTGTTAAATAATGCCTAAAAGCAAATATAAAGCACCTTGTCTCCTTCAAGTGGCATCATCCCAGGAAATGCAAAAAAATCAATATATTATAGTATCTTATGATCTCATTTAAGTGATTCAACACAACAAAATTTCAGTGACAACATTTCTTTTTTCTGTGTCTGCTGACTTGTCTTTTCTTTTCCCTCTGAATGGCAGTACTAGGTTTGGATTTTTTTTCTTCTTTTCCTTAGGACCACGTTGTAGAAGGCAGTCTATCCTGAGGAAAAAAAACCTATGGTGTGTTAAGCTATTAGAGATTAACAGAGGCCAAGAAATTAATGAATGCCATGGACTACATAGCTCGAGTCTGGGGCAGGGAAAAACCTATGCCATATTAGGCTGGCTTGTCTACCCCCTAGGACTCATGTGGGATTGTCTCCTACCCTAGATGTCTGCATTTTTGTCTAGTCTATCTTATGTTGATTTTTCACAGAACAAAGGTTGTAACTTTCCTGTTAAATTACCTTATAGTTACCTTATACAGGAAGTGTAGATACTTCCCAGTCATATCAATTTTTAATGTCTGTCTGAATGGGATTATTGCTTTTGGCCTCCAGAAGATGTTACGCTTATTTACATTTGAGTTAAGCACTGATCATCGCCTCCTTATGGTTTCACTGCAGAAAGAAGGTGGTGGCAGTGAGCAGATAAATCACAAAAGGTACGCTTCATCTGCCTGATCTCTGGTCTCACTTCTGCCCTTAGAAATAGTGCCATAGTTCAAGTTTATAGCCTCTGTGGATTAGAAAAGCACCCTTATGTTGTTGAAAAGAGAAAATGTCCATAAACAGCGTTATTGACAGTTATTACTGTTGTACTACTGAAGACCAGGGCTCATTGTGCTAAGTGCTGTGCAAATGTATTTAGGAGGGCTTCCCTGCTATAAACAGCAATATTTTTGTTAGAAGTAGAAGGTCTTGTTATTCCTATGACCCTCTTTGTCATATTTCACAGCTCGAATAGCACATGGGCAGTCATGCCTTAGTAGGAGTCAGAAGAACCAACTTTAAAGACAGCCACATTTTTCTCATGTGAGTACTTCTTTATATCTTCTGTCTACACCATGTTTGGAGTTTGGCTGTCTTTACTACAGGGGCAATTTACCATACTCCACATTTTCAAAAAGCAAACACCTGAAGAAAACAGAGTGAAGAAACCTAAATAGATCGAAACAAAAATTTGAGGTTGTCTTATTTTCAGAACAAATTATTTGGATCTATAGCTTCTTATCTTTTAGAGTAAGTTCAGGGTCATATTAATCTGTGACTAACTAATTTAGAAGGCACTACAGAAATACTGAAATCAGCAGATGCCTATAATTGTATTTTAATCAGAAAACAAAGTTCTTCTGTAGTCTAGTGATACTGAATGCTCCTAACCAACACGTGGCTATTTGAATACCTAAGGGCAAAAAGACGCATTCAGAAGGATGGTCCTGGGAAGGCCTAGAAGCTCAGCTATGCTTTCTATCCCTGTTTTTGGATATTTGTTTTTTTTTTTATTGGAACGTGTTTTCTTTCTCCCCTTCTTTTCTTACATGACAACTCTATTACACATTACAAACTACTCTGGCTTTAGTTTTGGTAACAGCATTGCTCGTGCCTTGATCTATTCATGGTTCAGGGCTCCTTTCAGTCCTTTCCAGCAATGCCACAGCCTGGCCGATTATTTTATTGTGTTGATGCATCTTTTTCTTTCCCCTTTCACCAACTCTTATCTCACACCAGTCTCTACATTTTCTTTGGTGTGTCCTCTTCAAAATGGACAGTTCATAACTAGGTCAGCATCAATAGGAAAGGTGAGTATGGGGTGCGTGGAATGTTAGTCTGTGCATGCCCTTTGCAGAAAGAATCTGTCACATTTGCTCAAATTTAATCAGGTTTGAACGGCTTTATTTATTAGTTGCTAAGCTGTTTACTTCCAGAGAGATAGAAAAGATAACAACTCGTATAGTAAGATGTTAGTATTGTGTGGTTAGGCACAACTTCAGAATGTCTGAATTTGTATCTTGCTCTTTACGGTGGATTAGGACCACATGAAACTTATTAATTAATATCTCAGTTTAAGAAGTGGGAGTCTGGATGAGATTTTTGGCTCTAGAGCAGATTTTCTGAGTGCCCTTGGGTGACTCAGTCACTTGTTTCTTTTTCAGCTCTCTCTCTGCCAGACTGATGTAATATTACATGCCTAATATAGGTGCTAAGGAAATAAATTAATAGATGTCTGTGAAGCATGCAGATCATTGATGTACGGATCCGTACTCCTGAGAGACACCAGCAGAAAGCTTGTTGGGAACACAGGTTGACTCGCCAAGTTGGAGACTGAGAAAACTGGCCAAGCAGTGGACAGGAGCTTGTAAAAAGAAGCAGGAGAGGGCCTGGAAAAATTAGTGCTGATATAAAAAAGAGGAATTCATGGCCTGTTACAGAAACTACAGAGAAATCTGAAGTTTGGATGTTCCCTTCAGATTTGGACACTTAAAACTCTCAACTAATTCCACCAAAGTTGAATAGGAAAGTCTAAAGGAAGACCTCCTGAAAGTCACTCAGGCATACAGAAAAATTTATACACATATATCCACATTAAATAAGACCTGAAAAATGCACACAAACATAGTCCAGTGAAAAGCGACCTTCTAATCTTTCCTCTATGACTTCTAGTACATATATAATAACGGCAATGAATTCTGCAGTGAATGTGAGAATGTAGGTACCTATTCAGATTGGAAGCCAAAAAAAAAATGGAACCTCTAATAACAAGTGGATCCTAACATTTTTTGAAATAAGTAAAATAAGAAAGGGAGCAGAGAGAGTGAATTGCGTAAGGAGCGGAAAATCCTGAACCCATGCTGGCCCGAAAGAAGTGTCAGAAAGAAAGAGCTCCTTTAAGTAAAAACACTCCCAAATTAGACCTTTGTCTGACCAATTCAATAAGAAAGGAACAGGGAATAAGGAAAGTCATTCAAACGTATTCATTAAGTTGCCAGAGAAATGCTTATTAAAGAAACCCTCATCTTGATTCCTTTTTTGGAGAAAAGGAGAAGGAAGAGAAAGATTTTCTTTTATTTAACATTAATTCTTCAGAGGCATTCTTCCTATTATTCCTTCTATTTTGACTTGCTGCATCTGAAAAATATGTTGTCTTTTAAATAGATTTATTCCTTTTAACAGCATTTGACATCTTTTGTCAGAAGTTCCTTCATTTTTCCAGTTTATTTCTTTAACATGTATTTGTTTAAGTGGCTTCCACTGTATTAATTGATGTGTTTGTGTCTGTTCAGAGCAAATGCATTCTCCTCACAGGGATTTTAACAGGCATTTGTTTAAGTGGGTTTTGCTTTTCTGTGTCTATTTCTGCTTGTTTTTCTGGTAGAGAAGGAGACATTACTAACATGCAGACGACATAATGAGTCCCATTAACTCCCAATTCAGCTTGCTTTTTGACCACCTCTCTTTTAATGACTGTACTTTTCTTGACTGCAAAGTTTGGGGAATAGGAAAACTGTTCGCTCTGCTGGATTTTAATACATGTTTACATCCTTCTTTGCAGAACAGCACCACCTCTCAATTAATGTTACCCTTAGCCTTAAAGGAGCACTTGATAATAAATAAATAAATGTGAGCGTGTGTGTGTGTATTGGAAAAGTGTGGTGTGAACCAGATTTTTTACAAAGGCTGCTGAGCATTTTTAGAGACTAAGCAGCATTTGTGTTCTAATATTTTAAAGCTTTTCCATTGATCTCCTGTTAACTGAGAAGCAAGAATTAACCTCAGTGACAGTGCTAGCAGCTCTGCAGTCTATTTTGGCCTGTTCTTTAAGTAAAAAGAGCAACCTAGATGAGAATTTTGTGCTTCACTGGATATTGAAAGATGAGGCAATAAACTGCTAAACTTGAGTAATCACACACTCCCAGAGGAATGCCTCAAATGGGGTTGGTCAAAAACCTTGAAATTCTAGCCTTCTGCACACTGCCTGGGCTTTAACATTTGATGAGAGTCATTATAGTGGGAGACTGAATACAAGTGTCTTCTGATTACAGACCTTCCATTAAAAGTTCCCACCAGTGTGCCTTTCCATAGAGAAGCGTCAATGGGATTAAAATCTCAATTCACCCCAGTCAATTCTCCAGTAACACGATTTCATTAGAGGCAGGCAGGGAGGAAAATGGACTAGAAAGCACTGAAACAGCTGGTGTATAAATTATAAAGTGTACTTTCTACTAAGTGAACACACCTTCCGCTCAGGCACATTACTAATTAATGTGTAGGGTAGCCGATTTTATGTAAATTGTATTCTTCCTCTCTCCTGTGCTTTGGTTAACAACAGGTTCTTCTAAATCTTGGAAAAAGAAAGATTATGCAAAGCTATCATCATATGAAAATAATGTATTAACATACTGCCTGTGAACTGTATCCAATCAGTTCCTTTTCACTGGCGTGTGTACAAAACAATTAAAATCAAATTTATATTGCACTTCTTTAATATATTCTGGCATTAATATAATCAACGAACAAGTGTTAAAAAGTCTTACAGTCCTATTCTGCTTTAAAATGATATGTTTCTTCTCAGGGTTAGTGGATATTTTCAGCTTCTTTAAAAGGACACCAAAAAAGAAAAGTTCTAGCTGTACGAATGTGACTCCGGCAGCCATCAGTTCATGTGGAGTCTGCCTCATTTTAATGGCAGCCTGTTGTGTTAATTTTTTTATGTGGTGTCTTTACTCACGGACTCTGTCAGCTGTTCTCCATGTTACCTGCAGCATATTTGTTTTTAATTATTGGATGGTGCTGAATAATTGCTCATAAAGGTTAGGAGACCACTGAATTATCTGGATGACCCGCAGGCTGGTTGTGCTACCAGCTGTTCTGGTGTCAGGCAGAGACACACACCCAGGAGCGGGCTCTGTTTGCACGCCTGCCAAGCCCCGATATTTCACCTGGAGACTGAGGGATGGCTCACATGCCATCAATATATCCTTATTTTCCACGTTTCATGCTCTGAGGCTACGTTTTCCATGTCTGTTTTCCTTGCTGCTTTTGGCGTACTCTCCTGTGAGATCAAATAGGAAGAACTGAGATATTTTGTCACTGCTCTCAGTGGAGCAGGCTAGAAGATCTCAGAAACCAGCAAATTGGTGGAAGGGAGTAAAATGCTTTTGTCAGCCACAGGGCTGGATTGTCTATCAGGAGGTTATTTATTCTGTCCCCAACCGTATCTGCCTCTCCCCGGGAACAGTCACCTTTCAAGCACCTCCACCAA
The DNA here is from genome assembly GCA_033628505.1 of Tringa tobata. Classification (NCBI taxonomy): domain Eukaryota; kingdom Metazoa; phylum Chordata; class Aves; order Charadriiformes; family Scolopacidae; genus Tringa; species Tringa tobata. Next base: position 17,539,450 of record JAHREE010000118.1, on the reverse strand, counting down.
CAGGGACTCCACCACAGCTTCTCGGGCAGTCTTTCTCGGTGCTTCTCTAGCTTTACTGTTCTGTAATATTTCTAGGTGCGGGTAAACCTGTTTCTTTTTCTATTCACTAAGGAGACAGAAAAGATTGCTTTCTTCCTTGAATCTGCCTTTTACTTATTTTGAGACCCTATCCTCCCTCAGACACGTATACAAATAAGCTAATGCTATTGCCCAGCCAAGAAGATTCTTGAAACCATGATCATGAATCCACAAATGATCTTTCCCGTCCCCTGGCAGTGCTGACCCTGCCTACATAGACACAACCCTCTGAGGAGACCAGAATAGAACCTGTTTCCTAAGAGAAATAAATGAGTGAGATCTCGTACCAGTTCTGAGCATTTTTCTGAATCAAAACCACTCTTTATGCCAAAATGCAATTGAAAATAGAGAATTTGTGTGCATGAGCAGGTTAGTCTCACAGAGTCCTAGTATGTTACAGCCCTGTGACTTAATCTCGCTTTTACGATGAGAATTCTTTTTCTTTAACTTGGTGTTGAATCTTAAGATTTTGTAAGTGAAAGGGCAAGGGTCTGTGCATTCTGCCTCCTTGACCATTGCACTTGTACAGAATTAATTTCTGTGGTGCCTTTCCAGATGTGGGAGTTGTGCTTTTGAAGTCAGTGGACGTGCTGCTAGGGTATGAGCCATGGAACTGAGTCCATAAAATCCTTTCTGCAGCATATGGATTCTTCACAGGAAGGGGAGGAAAATTGTGACAGAGACAGTTTGTCCACTGAAAACTAAGTTGAGACCGTAAGTTCACTTCAGTTTGGACCAGAGGATAGTAATAAACCATGGATGAAATGTCAGTGCCTTTCCATTAAGTGACCCCATGTCATACTTATTTATGACTTCCTAACAATGAATTCAGCCAGATGGCCTATGAGATTGGCATAATTCCATTTTGAAACTGCAGATTTGAATTCTTGAAAGTAGAAATGGTTGTGCATTTAAATACCTAATCCACGAGGAGAAAAACTGTAGGATACTTCTAGGTTATGGTGTGTGTAGTGAAAACAAGCCACCAGGAAAAGCATGGATTGGGAATTTGGTACCAAAACTCATTACCAAAAATAGCTTTTTAGACTTGCACCATTTTTTTTCCTTCCTCAGCCTTTGGCAGCAAACCTATGAAATGAAGTGGAGCAGGGGGGAATGCAGAGGAGAGAAAAAAGTGCTAGGATTCATTGCTAAGTTCTTTCTTTCTGCCCCTCGTTTCCCACTAGATGATTGGGAGTGCAACCAAGTCAAGCAGCCGACAGACGACAGTAGGTCAGAGCTGCTGCAACTTTTTCCTCCTTGATGGTGTTGATGACATAAGTGATATCTGCGGACTGGCCTTCAGCCATAAAGCTGAGGACAGGATCATCTGTAGTTTATGGGAAGAGAATAGGAAGAGAGGAGGTGAAAATTCTGCCCTTCGTGGCAGTGGTGGAAGCCCATTAACTGGGGCCACTTTAGTGTCAGGGAGAACTGCATGTAGCCAAGGAGGTCGCTATGCAGAGCCACAAATTACAGTAGTTATCTTCCCTGATTGCTCACACTTGAGGCAAATGTTCTCTGTATCACCCCTCTTCAGCTCTAACTCACTGTCAGACTCTTCTCTGCTGGCCGATAGACAGCTTGGTGCCGTTCTCCCCAAGCCAGTCAGGACTTGGTAGTGCTGTCATGGTGCTCTAACTACTCGCTGAAGTGAAGAGGACAGACACAGCACACTGGTACCTAGGTTTGTTTTCCCACCTACAGCACCAGAACAATTTCTCTGTTGTCCTTTCAGAAACACTTTGCTGATGAACCATGGCCAAATAGGGTTGGTCAGAGTACCAAAATGGACAGCCTGATCCAGGTCCTCTGCCTTCTGGCAAAAATTCTACAGGCCTCAAAAAAAATTCTCATGAGCCTCTAAAGGCCCACTCCCAAATGGCTTAACAGGGCTTAACAGTGGTTTGTCTGGTCACTTGCTATGTTGCTCTTTGTGGAGCGGACATCTTTATGGAAAGATAAGTTGTAGTTATGATCTTCTAGGCACCTCAAAATATGGTTAGAAAGGAGAAAAGAAGCTTCTTTTTTCTTGGGGTGGTGTTATCAGGAAGGTTTAAAGCTGATGAGTAGGTTCCTCAGTGATTTGGGGAGGTACTTCTTTAGTCAAAGAGATTCTTCCATTCCTGTAATTTTTACAAGGTTTTTTTCATAAGTGCTTTTTTTTTTTTTTGTTGCTGTATTATTTGTATCAGTGTTTGCTGGATTCATGGGAAATTATCCCATTAGTCTCCGGTGGATACAGCATAAGGCTCAAAATGAGAAACACGTCCATAAAGTTTGTTACAATTCAATATGTAATTTTTTATGATAAGGAAAATGAAAAAAAAGATGGTTGTAGTTACATTTTAATTATGTGAATTGAATATTCACATTGTCTAGGACCTAGAATATCTCTAGCATGGTGGAAGACAGCAAAAGAATGGGATTAGAGCAGACATGAAGAAAAGATCTCGGGCCTAAATAGTGATACAGAGAGGATAACCAATCGTAACAAAACCAAACCGAAATGGTTGAAGTTGTCTAGCTTTAGGGGATGTTTAGTTTCTTAGCACAAATTGCCTGTAATAGATTTTAATTTCTGCATGTATTCTGTAATTATTTTTTGTTTCGATCTGACTGTGAAATTGAGTGTTTTGCTTCTGCTATTATCAGGTCACTTCCAAAAACAAAGTGTATCTCAGATAATAGCAATATTATTATTCAAAGGCTACATGTTTGGGCAATTATGCAAACATTGTCTTACTGTCAGTCAGGAAAAACCTTTCCCAGAATACCTGGGACCCTTGAATTAATTTGACTTCTCATCATCTCCTTTGAATGCCATCTTGGGGAGCAAGGGGGCCACCTCCTGCTCAAACCCCTGCTAAAAGTCCCCCACCACTATACCTCCAGGTGACTTTGCCATGCAGCTGTCCAGCTGAATGGTGTTCTGCAGTTAACAGCGTTGTTCTTCTAATTACTGAGTACAAGTTTCTATATGTACAGTTCTGCAAACTTTATATGCTGTTATACCAAAAGTCAACTATATGACTCACATGTTGGAAAAAACTGTGAAATCGACTCTAAGAAGCATTGCTTCTCTGAAGGAAGGAAGTACAGTTTCTGTGGCCTACCCTCATCAGAAACATCAGAGGTTGACTTCCCATTTCCATCACGGCTGGAAGTTTTGGAGCACAGTTTATGTAAGCAGCTGGAGGGAAAAAAAAAAAAGGTACAAAATGTAATGATGCTAAATTTAAACAAGACATTTTTTTTTTTTTTACTCTCTAAGTACTCTTAATGGGAATAAATGGTTTATCTTTTCAGATCTGTATACTTATGCAGAAATATACTGTTGGGAAAAGGCTGTAAAAATTCTGGCCACCATGTAAATCCCGCACTGAAGACTCACTTGGGAAGAAGAAAAGACACAAAATTCTGTGCTGGCCCTCTAGGTGAAGGTGAGTGTTGTCAGACATATGCACTAATGAGAGCAAAGCTAAATGATTCCCAAATTCTGTTGCAGAAGCAAACCAGAGTTATGTCAGCCAAAGCCTTCTTGATTTTTATGAAGGTGGAAACCTTTTCTCCCTTTGTCTATTCTTACTTCTTGGTAAACAGGGTGGCATTAAAATCCTCTGTTTTGTGGCCCCCCTGGCTACACCCTGTGTGTGTAGTACTCAAAAGGGCAAGCGTGTCCCACAGGGAGGAGGAATATTCAGCATTCTGCAAATGGCTTTGAACGAGCTGCACATCACACAACCACCCTGCTGAGCCACTGGATCTAGGTACTCTTGCTGGGACAAGTTCATCCACAACTGTATGGGGAGCTGCTTAATTGAGCCTCATTACTTCAATTTCCTACTGACACTGTGCACCCTGTGAGGTGCTGCTCAGGCGTGCGTCGGGGGCAGGGGGTTGAGCAGCTGCCGTTTCTTACATGGAAGCAGTAGAGGATGAGCGTTAACAGTGCCCTAACTCAGCACTATTGCCTCTGTGGTTGGTACCACTTATGAGGAGGACCAAGCTGCTAATTTGACCCCTTTAGACAGGAGAACGGACCTGCATCGGCCATTTCAATCTTCTCCTCTACTGGGCCTTTTATTGTAAAGGATGGTGCAATCCTGACAAACTGCCCACTGGCAGGTATCACCTCCACTCCTTTCGATCTCTGGTAATCTATATGCTTGGGCCCTTTTTAAAAAGAGTTCATGCCTGGAAGCATCTCAGCTAAAATCTCCTGAAGAGGACTATTTCAGGTAGCATGAGCCATCACTTTTTCCTTATTCAGATTGTGTAACCTGCACCTCCAAGGTCAGTCAAGCAGCCCCCCAAGGCCTCCAGCTCTGATTCTTTCTTCAAGCACAGAAGCTCACAGGTAGACATGGCCTTCCTGTTCATCCCTGGTCTTGTGGAAGTCCTGAATCCCCACTGAGAGCTTTGTTTCTATAAATAGTCTTATTTCCTTACAGACACTCTTCCAGTTCTTTGATTGATGTATTGTCCTCAGTTTTCATTGTTAAAGGGGACCCATTGTGGGCTTTTGCTCCTGTAGGTAAATATGCAGTATCTGCCACTTAATGTCAATGTTTCCAGAGTACCACAAAAGCTGTTAGAGGAATTAATCACTTTTTGATTTTCATGGGACAGTGGACAACATGTGAGAGAGAACTTAGGCAATGATATCCATTATTATCCCCCTTCTGAAACTCACAACTGCTGAGTGAAAATGAGCTTTGTGAAGGTAATCAATCACTGGTCACCACATGTGTTCCCTCGGTATAACATTAAGGGTGAAACTCATCACTTTGAACAGCATCAATGCAGTCTTGTGTGACACCAGTTCTCACTCACCCACTTCTGGAGGGGAGATGAAAGAGGTATCTGCTTACCCAGAATATTCTGGCTTTGCATTTCACCACTCCTTGTGCAAGTAATGACTTTCTGGACAACCATGAGACTAGCCAGACAAGGACTTTGTGCTCCAAGGTGGCATGGAGTTATCATAGCTCTGCACATTGAGTAAGAAGTCAGATAAATTATAACATCCAGCATCACAGCAGTAAAAATGACAAAAATAAATACCGTAGTATTACACAGAGTTCCTTCCTTTAGTGCTGCTTTTAGTCAGGTAGTATGCAGTCAAATCATATAAAAAGAAATTATTTCAGAACACCCGTTATACCAGAATGTTGTGTTACCTGCAAAGAATGCTACAAAAATTCCCCCAGAGGGTGTTTTAGAATTGTTGAGGGATAAATTCAGATAAACGGTGATGTCCATTGTGTTAGACCCTACACATTGAACATTTGGCAACCCAGAGAGAGATGAAATAGCCATGCTTTTGAGCAGAGGTTTCTTGTTTGGCAGCACCTGAGAGCAGAGCTAAGCTGGTCAAGGCATTTCGGTCTGGGTCTGTCTTCTCTGCCTATGTGTATGTAAAGATGCCCAGGTGATTTTCATGGCACAGGCTTTGCAGGCATGCAGTAGCTGCATCCTGTCACTGGAGACTAAGAAGCAGTGGCAGGTCATCACAAAGAGAATTAGCTCATGTATTTTGACAGGTGAAGCTAAACAAAATGAAATAATTTGACAAGAAGTGAAGCCAAAAATGCAACAAAGGAATAGACTTGCAGGAATATCCGGTTACCAGTGGGGAAAAAAAATATGAGGATGAGAAAAGTATATACAAATAAATAAAATAAATAAAGATAGATATTTTTATAAATCTGTTTCAACCTCAGTAGTTGGACTCACTCGGAGTTCTTTGTCTCTTGGCCTATTTGGGTAAGGCAGTGCTACTATCACAGTAAGCACTGCCACTTCCTAACACAAAGTAAGAGGACTCTTTGTGACTGCTCTTCCCTAAGGGAAGAAAGAGAGGCTATATGGGGCACAAAAGCAACAGTGGATTTCTTAGCATATGGTCTTTTCCAGCGTGAGCACAGACAGCTTTCTGCTCTAAGGAAACAAGGGAGAGCTTTGCAACTAGTATTACCAAGTGGCTAGAGACTTTCTTGAGACTGTGTTGCTGGAAAAGACATAGACAAGCAAAGGAGAAAATTTATCCAAAATTGCAGCAAAGAAATACATAACCTGTGCATTAGAAAAAGAAAAAAAAAATTATAAGCTACACAGGCAGTGTGGAAAGCAACAGTGGTGTTTTCTCATGAAAGATGCCGTCAACCTAAAATTAGAAAAGGCAACATGTCAATACAGCTGTAGCTGGTCACAGCAGTGAATAGCTGGCCTGTTTCTGAGGACCACTGTTGTGGTCCTTGGGAACAGTGTACAGATGCGTGGCAGTACCCAGGCTGATTAGGTTGTACCAGCCTGCAACCCTCCAGCCAAACAGCCTGCCATTTAGTGGTACATGTCCCTTGGCTGCGCACAGCAAACACGGGCCATCTGTGAGAAAACAGGATCCCCCTCCTGTGCCTGGGCAGCAGCAGTGACACCGCCCGGGGACTCTGCTGGACCGCAGGCTGGCACACAGTCAGCTCCAGGAGGGCAGGGGTTATAGCACTAGAGGCGAGTGTGAGATTTGGCTTTGATATCTTGATACCCAGAGCCCCAGGAGTTTGCCTGGAGAAGCAGAGTCTCAGGCGTGAGTGGCAGTGAGACGTACGGGAGATGGGGTCTCCAGTTTGAGAGCAGGGAGGAAGAGCACGTGCCGCTGAGGCAGCTGCAGAGATTGTGGGAAAATGAAAAGAGGGTTTAATGTTGCTTGTATTTAGACAGGATTTGGAGACCTGGGCAGAGGACTTAAAATATGAACAGGTTTGTTTTCTTTCAGAGAGTGTTTTTTAATCTGTTGTTTTGGAGTTTTTTTTACTGAAAATATTGTGTATTAAGCACTTTATTGTTATTCCTATTGTTTAGACTTTGTTATGGATGAATATGAAAAAAACCACTTGTTATCTACTTTATTTGGATGAATTGTTGTCTGATGTTAACAGGAAATGTAGGCAGAGTCCTGCAGGAGTCATCCTTTGCTGTAAGTGTGCAGTCGTGTTAATCACTTCAAAATGTTTCATGGCTCTTGGAGTTGCCAAGATGTCTTTCAAATCTGAACTAAGTGTGATGCTACGGAGTACGAAGGTCCACTTGAGTTTGGAGAGAGTCTAAAATAAGAACTCGAGGAATTGCAAGCTGCTCTGTTAGTTTCACTTCAGGCCCACAGACTGCATAGGTTTGTGGCCAAGAAACTGCCAAAATGCCACGTAAGGGACATTTTCATTTGGAACTTGCCACAACAATATGCCTGGCACCAAAAATGGTGGTGTGATGGGAGGTGAGGAAAGAGGCCAAAGCCAGGTGCTGTGAGACCTTATCTTCCCCACATCACGGATGTGTGGCTCTTCTGCCTGTGTTTCTCACACAGGTGGCCCTGACAGCAATGCTACTGCCCCACTCGCCGTCCTTCCTGGCTGGGAGCTGCCTGCAACAGCCTCTTGCCCGGTTGCTTTTCCTCAGAGCACATTTGTAACAGCAGCACAGGCTTCAGGATTGGAGCTGTGGACCAGTTTGCAAGTGGGGAGATCAGAGGAAACCTGTGGGAATGCAACACTGGTTGCAAAAGGAGTGGGTGCAAGTCAGGAGGTGCCTCTTCCTCTGTGGCCTGGGGAGCCAGGTGGCTCTGACCCAGGCTTACTTACCAGAGCAAAGCTTTGCGGAAACGGGTCACCTCAAGGACACAAAGAAGAGCCAGTTTTTGCCAACAGTTGACTAAATTTATGCCTGTGTGTGCTATCAAATTTGAGCTATTGCTGGCCAGATTGTGTAGTAATGTGAAGATGGGAAAGGAGGGTATTTCCAGGGTAAACTAACATTAGAAGTGATTTAAAAAATAACATTACTGTGGAATTTGCCTGACATAAACCTCAGTCCTGATGCAGAGAAAGGAGGCACTGTGTAGCTTCAGGGAAATAAACAACCAACTGCCCTTAAACCCATTCAACATGAAAGGACTTTGCCATTCTTCCCTGAACAACTAGACATTGAAAAAAAGGATGATGACAAGATAAAGTATTATAAAAACATCCTCTTTCAGGACCTGTTGTCACAGCTTGACTCAGCTATGAGGGAAGTACCCTTGATATTATTTCTGTGTTCAAACGCTTCAGACATATATCAGAGATATCGATGTGGAATACTTATGAGTCAAGTGGAAGATCCTACTTAGCTTGCCTCAAACTTTAGGCCAACAGTCCTTGCAACTCTGTTCTTGCAATCTAGCCAGCACAGGTCTTGTTCCTGACATGGGAGTCCACCCCGCCATTTAATCTGTATGCAGATTGGTAACCTAGAAAAGCGAAAAACATAGGAATTTCAGATTTAACCTGACTTCTGCTCTGTTATTTAAGGATGATTTTGCACTGTGTCCATCACATCCATTTGAGCAGAGAATTAACAGCTAATTTTGCAACCGTTCTTGTAAATAGGCCTCTCTTTTTTTTACGAAATTATAAATCTTGCAGAGAAATAAAAATCAAGAAAATAAAGATGAATTTTCAGATAATCTAAGTGAGTTTTTTGCTGTGTGGGAGCCATAGAAACACACAGGATTTTCTTCCTCACCAGCAGAGCTATTCAGCCGGAAGCTAGGCTGATTTCAAACCAATTTTTGCCAAAGACTGCTGGTACCTCCAACTGAGATCTGCTGGAGGGTGCAGGCTTAATTATAAAGTATCTTCCCTACAGCTGCAGAACACTAATCCTGATTCACTAGAGTCCAGTGTTTTTGTTTGGTTATGGAAACTATTTTTTGGAAATTTCAGAGTTAATCTAACCATGATCTAAGCCATACAATGGACATACGCTAGTCTTGGAATATATTTTATGCTCTCTATGTGCATAGTCAGGACATCTTTTATTTTTGCCATACTTGTCTACTAGCCTATAACCAGTCTAGCCGTGAGTTCAGCTCAGCATTGTCTTGCTATTTCAACAGCACATGAGGTCTCATCAAACCATACATGTAAATTGTGTAATGCAGGAAGCAATTTTTCTACCAAGGGAAGAACATTGCATGGCAACAGTCACCTAGTATGTTCCTTCCAGTAGCATCATGTTATGAACACGGACACGCTTTTGTACCTTGTTCCGTCAATCAGTTACTTTGCTGGATGGTGGTTTCACCTAAAGCAGGGGTTTTAGGGAAAGTTGGACTGGCCCCTTGCTGAAGAGTGAAAGGCAGGATCCAACTATTCATTCTTCGGTACTGAAAGAGTACCTATCTCTCGTTTAGTCGACAGCCATTACCCACAGACATTCCAGTTTTGTATGAATTGTAAGGTCTGTGGCCCTGAAAATGTATTTCAACATTTGGAAAAGACTTAAGACTAAATTAGGCACCACTGTGAAACAATTTAGTTTTTCCAGAAATCCCTGTGACTTCTGTAACATCCCTACCTTTACTGCTTAGACAAAAATAGCTTTTTTAAGTTGAGGAACTTCTTGAGTCTTGAATGTGACTGAACTGAGGAGAAAAAGAACATTCTTTTTTCCAGAAGTTTTTCAGGATTCTTTCCTTGTTCTTTACCTGTAAGTATTGAACAAATAATTTTAATATATATTTTGTTTAGTGCACTATAGATGTGTCACAAGTCTAATTAAAATCTGAAACTGCTGCTTTTTTATTCTTTATAATACTTATTATAAAAGAACACAGTATGATAAATGAAAGAAAGTGATTTGATTTTAAAGTTCTTCGGGTCAAGCCCAGGGCAAGGGGGCCCTGAATCATTTGGAAATTTTGAATTAAAATAGAGGATACATATTTATTATTTCAAAAAATAAGTCCAGCTCTTCCATAATCTTAGGCACCATGGCCATTATAAAGAAGAACAAATTTTGGTATGTAAGTAGCAGAATGGGACACAGACACAGTGTTTTGCAAAATTACCCTGGAGTGATATTAAAAGCTTAAAATCTGTACACCAGAATTGTTTTCTCCCCCTTAATCCACATCGTAGTTTTCAAACTTATGAAAATTATGGTAACTTCAGCCCAAGGTAGGAGAACCTTCTTTTGGAAACCTAAGGCCTCTCTTGTATTTATATTAAAATATTTTACAGTACTCTGCAATATAAAGAATTTTTCAGTTTATCTAGTAGAACCAAGAGGTTGATAGCTTCTTCTTGTCTCCACTCACTTACATTTTGGGATGACTGTGGTTTTAATGAAGCAGCATATTCCAAATACTAATGGATCTTAAATTGCTTATTCTTACCAAGAGGTACTCCAAATAACACGTTTGCCTCAAGTGATATAAAGTGATTACTTAATTTGTGTACTTGTGTCAATTGCTTCAAGATACTGAGAATTAGCTACATTAGTGATATGCTTTTTTTTTTTTGCTTTACATATGTACAGGAAAGTGCATAAGAATGGAGATCGATTTAACCTCTACTGCACAGAGGAGGGAAGAAATCTGGTGAACGTCCTGCAAATGTTATTGACAAGGTTAGTAAGAACTTTCTCTTTTCATTCTCTTGATATTCCTTGTACTCATGCTTGAGGTACTTAAGATTTCTAGAGTAGTCTGTGGCAGTTTGTCTTCAGGACAGTCACATCAAATGGAGCTTGAAAATTCCTCCTGGTGAGCTGCACCAGAACGGTGCTCAAGTTGCTCCAAGGACCTCTTCTCCATTTGGACTTCCAAACTCACCTGCATCATGTCCTCCAAAAGCCTGCAAAAGCCAGAAAAACGTGGGGGAAAATGCACACCCCTGATATCTCAAATTTCCCTGGAGATCAAGGGCCAAAGCACAGTGTGATTCCCCAGCCTCAGGGTTCCTCTGAAGTAGCACAGAGCAACAGGTGGCGGCTGTTAATGTGCTGAATGTGGCTTCCCTCTGTGTCCGGCCATGGAAAACAAAGCCAGCAAGCGGATCCATGCCAAACACTTTGCGAGCATGGAGCTTACACAATTGGGCTCCACCCACATGCCTCACATGGGAATTTTCTCCCTCACCAGCTGGGTTAAGATCACAAGATGGGAAAAAGGGGAGGGGAAAAAAAAAAGCTGGAGTTGTTTTCTTTCCATTGTGGCCCCTGAGCCGAAAGTTCCTTTGCAACGGAATAATAGAATAAAGATGAGAGGGAACACTGCTGATGGCTCAAAATCTGGCACCAAAGTTTATTTTTCCTAAGCAGTCTGAGCCTGAACAGTCTTGTCAGACAATGTCAACAGAGGTGAAAAAAAACGACGAAAATCGTTGAATCTAGTTGGGCTCGAAAATGAATAAATGCACCAGACAGGGTAAGTATATGGCCATTAAAAATGGCATAACCCTGACTGGAAACTGAACACCCTCATATGTATTTCTTGCTCTCAAAGGCTTATCATGCCAGCTGTATTTTTGAATGAGCTAAGTGTCTACTTGTATGAAATGAATGCGAGTAGGCACACATAAGCTTTCTCATCAGTGTCCATACTCATAGCCGGGCATGTATTGAAGTCTCTCAACTCAGCTTGTTATAGCTATCATGATGCAGAGCCTGAAAATGCCTCTTCTCCGAGACCAGACAAACGTGAACTGACAAGCACTGTGTTTTGCCCTCAAGGCTCCTGTCCATGGTGATGCGTCGTCAGTTATTCTCTGTAAAAAAAAAAAATCTCTGCCCCCACCCCACATGTGCTTGCCTCTTTCCTTAGCGCTCACCTAATTTGGAACCAGGTACAGTTCCTGGGAAGCACTGACTACACTCAAGCACCAATGTCTTCATGCTCAGGAAGAAGACGTGTGGGTTCAGTAAAAGGCAGGTAGGATTCGATAGCCCCCCGCCCAGGAAGAAAAGGGATAGAGACCCACAGCATGTTGGTGCTGCTGTGTGTGCCTCACCCGGAACCCGTGGAGCCTCCACGCCTGTCACCCATGGAAATCGATTTCCTGTTGAATGCTGCCTGTAGACAAGAACTAGATGCTCAAAGTCCCATTGTGGCCTGACACAATGAAAATAAAACCCGAGGACAATACAGATCCTGATGTCTTTACTTGCTTTGATAACAATGACACCAGTAAACAATGGTTGTTTAAGTGCACTTGCATGGTTCTTAAATTAAAAACAAGATAGCCAAGGGCAGTGAGAAGTCACTAGCATTCCTGAGACTGGCACACAGAAGGGCCTCTTATTTACTTCAAGCTGGAAACAAACCCCACAGCGTGGGGATGACCACGGTACCTTTGTAAGGGGGTGACAGCTTCCAGGCTCTCAATTCTGTTGTGATTCCCCATTCCACAAAACTCCATTTACATAGTCACAAGAGCAGCAGGGCTTGAGGCTGGGGCATTACAACGTGTCTGATACAGGCACTGAGACCTGTTCTCTGTGCGTGCTTCAGAAGAGAAAGAAAATGGAGTGCTAAAAAACCCTCTCCCTGCTTTC
>JAHREE010000118.1:17511997-17521997 GCA_033628505.1 Tringa tobata | reverse complement strand
CATGCCTGAAAACAGAACAAACTCACTTAATGTCCCTGTGCAGACTGAGTCTCTCTTGACTGAGACCCCCTCATGTGATACCACCTGCATTATTTTGGGCTTAATTGCAACACTTTTGTTATTGTTATTTGCTCTTGCGTTTGTCAGATTTCCCTTGTGTGTTTTCTTTTTTCAGACTTCTCTAGTGCTCTGGAAGCCAACTTAACAGAGACTGTTCTACTGAAAGCTTTCTGAAATCATTCTTGAAATACGATGCATAATCTCTTGAGATTAAAGCAATGGCAAAATTCAAATGTAGGTTTAATTTGGCACCTTCCACTTAACTGATTCTTAGTGTATAAAAAACGCTTCAGATAAGTACTTAAGATGACATTTAATTGGCCCTGAGCATCATACTACTCTGTGTAAAAATCTCTGTACTCTTTAAAAACTTTAATCACTCTCTTTCAGGCAGGGTTAGACTTCTTAGGTATATAAAAGCTTTAAAGTGGGACTGACTGAGAAATTTGTTCCAAACTACTCAGCTGTCCTCGGTGCTTCTTCATACCTTTTAATGAATAAAGGGATTCTTAGTTGGAAAGAGTTTTAAAAAACTATCAAGGACAGTTGTTACTGTTGTTTTTTCACTTCTAATTAAATGAGGGCAAGGAAACACCAGTAAATAAACAGCTGGAGGCAATAAGGACTTATCATTGCTTCTGAGGAGACCTTTCTTAAATGCGCAAGAGGGTTAGCAGGCTCTTTTGCTGCTCTGTGTTTATGTTGCACAGTTATAACTTATTAGGCTGAAACTGGAGTCCCAGACGAAGAAGTGGAGCTATCCAAAATCGGTCACTTGTTTAAAAGTAATGTATACATTATTGTTAGTCATTCCATGGCATTAGATCTTAAATCTACATTTCAGTTAAGTGTTCTTCTATGGGCACATTCTCTCTCTTGTATTTTTTGGCAGTAGTGTTACTTTCTAACAGTACTTAGTACTTAGAATTGATGGCAAGCTATATTTTATCCATATAATGTTTAATAAGGCAAAATGTGATTATTTGAATTAATTAAAGAGTGTGTAAGAACTCTGTGTGTAGTGCACTTTTGATATTCACTTTTAAATGCAGGCTTATATCTATTGATTTATAAATATTTGAGTTATATTTATGCAAATTTGGTAAACTAGCAATGCAAGGCATTATAGATCATTGGCAAGAGTGTTGTAGTGTGAATTCACATTTAAGCAGTGAGTGGTGTTCATTAAATGCCTGTGCTTCTGCTGTGTATTTGGATTGCGGTATTTTTTCTTTTAAGGCTTAGCTATTAAATCCATTGTAAGAGTTCTATCTCAGCCTTTCTAAGTGATTCCTTGACTCCAGTGACTGTATGGTATGGAAGCTATAGTCAAAATATGTCTATTTAAAACAGATGTAGTCATTAGCAGGCTCTCTAAACTGTGCTTTCCAGCTCGTTCTAAGTCAAACCATCTCCGAGGCAGGTTAGGAGACAGATGATTATCACTCCTTCCCCATGTGTCAAGTGCAGCCACACTGCTGCAGTGGCAAGGGGCTAGTGCAGTAGAAATAGGACTTGCTACTTAGTTAACTGGCAAGTTTGCTGCCATCCACGCTCCTCATTCTGTCTCATTGATGCTATGTAAAAATGGAGCTAAAAATAAATATTCACGCTTGCTCCTCAGTGGGCACGGTAAGGAATTTTACTCCCCTGAAGGCTGCCCACCGTTGGCTTCAGCCAGCTGTTGCACCACGTTGCAACACTATGGGCTGTTCCAGAGAAGGTCCTTCGGGCCAGTGTGATCCCGGAGAAGCTGCATGTCAGCGCCTAGGGTGAATTTAACAGCAGCGTGATGAGCAGGAGGAGTGGGCTCAAATAATCCACTGTGAGAGAGAAAAATAGCAGAGCCTGGGCAAGGCCTTGCCGGTAACAGAAAAGAAACAAGATTGCTTTCCAGGCTGCCCTAACCACGACCTTAGGATAGGGATTTCTGACTGACCCTGAGCCATGAAGCATTAAAAACGCAACAAACGATCCACTGGGCTCTCACTTCTTGACCTCCCTGTGAGCAGAGAAGCTTTTCTAGCTCTCACTGAGAGAATGATATCATTTCTATAGTTAACTTTTCAGCTTTCAGACTGAGTTCCTCACCTGCTTAAAAAGAACTGTGGCAACCACTACCATTTTACTCCAGTTATTTTCTTGTTTCAGGGTAGCGGTTCTTGCACTTCTGTCATTTGCTGACGGACCAGAAGAATGTGAGCCTGCCCATCTGCTTGCAGTAGGCTTTTCCTAATTTTGTAAGGTAATTTGTCATTTTTTTAAGGCATCCAATGTGTAGCCCTTCTTTAGGACTAAGGGAGTTACCACCATGGCGTAGAGGGAGTAGGCAAAAAAAAAGGGACAGTTTTTCACAGGGAATGGACTCGGTGGCCTACAGGCCCAAAATCTTTCAGTGCTATGACTCTGTTACTGCAATCACACACACACCCTTCCCCAGTGGCTGGCATCACGAGAGAACAGAGGCAGTAGAGGTGGGATTACTTGGGTCTGGATAGAGGAGTTTGGTGCTGTTCCCAAAGTGTTGGTGTAGGTAAAACCCTGCATGATACAAGCAGGTGTTATCACCTGCAAATGGCTGTTGCTGGTGTTACAGGTTTGGGTCTGATGTGTATCCTCCATCACTGCATTCTTAAAGCCAAACATACCACTGCAGGAGAGTTTCAGTGGTTACTCTCTTTGGGTTGCATCCATATATATGAAGCTAGAGTTTGTCAGCATCGTGCTGCTGGGCTGCATGCTCCCCAGTATATTCTGGTTATTCTGTGCTGCTATAGTATAGACCATTGTAATCAGCCTCTGGATGCTCCTAGATTAAGGCAGATCATCTTTTACTCCTAAGAAACCTCCAGAACCCAGCTGCAGCCATAAAGCTGCTATCAAATGCAAGCTGGCTGCAGTTCAGAATTGTGGCCAATATTTTTAACAGCATGAAATTTTGTTGTAAGATTCTGTATATGAAATGTTGAACTGGAGCAAAATCAAAATTGAAATCCCCTGTGTGGAAAGACAGGTGAGGAAAAGGTTGGTTACATTTGAGAGGGGAGACACATCTCTTGTGTGTTCTACAGGTAGTGTGTGATAACATTAATTTGGAACAAGGTGTATCTTTCTTTACTGTTGGCTTATGTTAACAAATGCATTATAATGTCATGACCCCTTGTGTCTGAGCTGGCGTCTAGTTGAGCATACCAGCCATATTAATCTAATCAACATAATCGGAAAATAACTTGATATTTTATGTTAGGAATTAAATCATGAACTCTGCCCACTCTGTACGGGCCTGTCCTTTTACATGTACTTTCATATTGCCACTGGTGGCTTTTTGTTAGCATTACAGCAAACTGAGAGTAAAGGCAAGGCAAGATCCAAGATAGGAAGGCAAATTGTTTTTGCAAACATGGCAGAGAAAGCGTGTGGAATCAAATGCCAATATTAATGCATGACATCTGCTCTCTGCTCCAGTTCTGAGTAAAGTAATCCAGTCCTAATTACACACTGCTGTGCCCTCTACCAGCTAAGGAGAATGGTGCAGCCATTCTTAGTACCGGTATATAAATTTCTTTCTGGATCTGATAGATACATTAGATGCAGGGCAGGCTTTTCATTTTTTGGCTGTCAGTTGCTTTGGGTAGCACAAAGAGAGGGGAGGAGAAAGGTTGCAGCAGGAAAAGATCAAAATCTTACAAAAAGGACTCTGCTCCTAGAATAAAAATTTTTCCTAGAGAACTTTCCCTGCAGACCTCAATCAATATTATTCTCATCTGAGTGCACATATTATTCATTAAGTAATGTTGGCAAGATATGGACTATAGTGTATGCCTTCATTAGAGCCTCCACCTGCCTGCTTTTGTCAGAAGATCTTCAGCAACTTTCATCTTCACTGAACTTGTTTCTGTCTTTGGATAGGGAAAGAAATCTTGTAATTTCATAGGACAGGTTTATTTAAAAAAAAAAAAAGTAAAATATTCATCTCTTTGGTTTGTGGATGTTTTATTCTCTCACATGTTAATGGATCAAGAAGATAGTCAACATTAGATTCAGACTGAACTGGATGCTGATGAAACCATGTGCAAAACATAGTCCAGTGCAACAGACCCTCACTAGCTTGTGCCATAGGAATAGCTGGAATTCCTCTGTTGTGTGTTCAGCAGCCATGACATATCCTTTGTGTGCACCTACTGCTATTGAGCAAGCAGCCATTTTCTTACAGAGTCAACATTTTCAGATGATATGTTGTTAGCATGATGCTATGAAGACCTGGCAAATGTCACCCATGCCAAGTAGAGTCAGATGGAGCCACAAAACACGGGGAACACTGGCAGAGTCTTAGGATATTGTCATCACAAAGCAATGTGGGCCTGACATTGCGTTTTATCTTTTCGGTTAATGTATTTCCACCTCTGACTATTTTGTGTCAATTCTGCCTCGGCTCTTCAGCAGCAAGACAGTGAAGAAAGAATCTTTTTGAAGAAAGGCACTGGGATTTTTGGATAATATATTATGGTCTGGTTCCATCACAGGGACCCCTGTGTGTTGCTGCAGTATAAAGAAGAACTGATAGTAACAGATTACGAAGAGCCAGCTCTGTGGCTCTGCCTCTGTTCACCCATCTCACATTTGATTAGTCTCTGCTTGACATCAGGCTGGGAGCAATAAGCTCTGATCAGAACAGTGGATGTGGCAACAAGCCCGAGAGCTCCATGTGTCACTCCAGAACCAGACACTGTCTCACTGGATTCCTCCGTAAACAACTGAGGCATATGTGCGGATGCCAGATTTCTCTTTCAGGTCTACCTACTGCACCCACCAAGGTAAGGAATAAAAGGCAGGACTATCTGCAAGGAAACACTGCAGGAGCAATGAACTTTGAAGTAGAGAAGGGTATACGGAAGAGTTGATTATTGATCCAAATGAAAGTAAGAGACATTATAGAAACACCATTACCAGAATTTACTCATAATGTTTGGGGTGGGGGTGAAGAGGGGTATTGGTGAGTTTTTCAGTTGGTTTGGGTTTTTTTTTTAAAGGGTTCTTTTCCACCTATTATAAAGGACTCTGGAAATTCAGAACTGATACCGCTGTGCGAATAGGTAGCAGAGTCAGAGTCCATGTGTTGACTTGCTCAGAGAGGTTGGGCTAAAGGTGCATTCCTGAACTTTTGCTCAACTTCAGTATGAATTGAAATTTTATATCACCATTGAGAATTTAATCACCATACAAGTGGAAGAACACGTCTCACTTGAGCCTGGGAAGGTTTTGAGAAGTAGAGAAATGAGGCTTCTCCTGGAAAAGATGGATCTCCTCTAAGTATGCTTTCCCTGAAGCCCAGGGGAAGCCAGCGTGTCCCAGCTCCTACTCTGGGCTTCCTTTAAAGCCATTCACTTGGGTCATAAATTCCTCTGCTTTATACTTGCTCTTCTCCCCAGATGCATTGGTACTGGGGAGCCGCTGGTTGATGTGCAAAGTGTCAAACCCAACCTGGTCCTCCAGCAGTTTATATCCATTCACAAACCCTTTCTGATGCTGGTTTCTCATGTAGAATGAAGCTTCATGGAGTTCATTGCAGCTGAGCTGTTGTGGGGAGGCAGAATCTGCCTGTTAAACTTCTTATCAAACAAGAAGCAGACTAAGAATTTAGGTCTTTCTACATTTAATTTTGAAAAAATATTTTTCTTTTTCATTTTGTGCTATGGAGAGGAGGAGCAAAACTTCAGAATAACTAATTTATCAGCTGTAAATTTCTCTAAATGTCATTACAGATTGTAAAGGCTAATGGCTTAAAGTGCCAGCCTTGTATCACAGTGGTAAAGAACTCATTCTCTAGAGGTAGTATTTTTGAAACTTTGCCAGTTTTCTTCTATCAAAGGAAATGCTTTATTTTTAACAGTCTCTTTTCTTTTTTAAAGAATGGCCTGTATTTATGAAAATATTTAACATTCATTTCACGCAAAACATGGTAACAGAATCAAGTGATTTATTTTTACAATGCATAGGCAGGAAAGTTAAATCGATCAAGCAGGAGTTTAGATATAATTGAGGTCTGTAGATCTCAGGTATGTATTTAAGTGGTCTTTTGAACTGTAGCCCATGTTCTGTGTGAACATAACTTTTTAGAGCACTTGTGATTTTTCTCCTTTACAGGACTGCTGAATTGTGGTATAAGGTCAGGCCCATGGTCACTGTTCTGACACTGGCAAGGTAGGTGCAAGTAATTCTGAAATGGGTAATAACATAGTGATCTTTTGTAGCTAATCTGGTATAGAGGTGTGCAAATTGTATTGGTTATTTGTGTGAATTCAAGAAATAAAGCCCATGTGTCTAAACTGGTAGACAAAAGTCTCATCTGCTCAGGAATCTGACTTTGGGAATAGCTGCTAAATTCACCACGTTCAGCAGTGGTCTTTGGTATGGCCTGATACTGGCTTCACTGCGGGACTGACTGGCACATGACCTAATCACCTCTCTTTTCTTTTTTTGTTTTGATTTTTTTTTTCATCCTGTCAGCTGAAAAGATAAAATAAAAAACATATTAACCTCCCTGATGAAGCTTTATAATTCCCAACACTGAAACATTAACCAACTCCTTAATTAAGAGAGGCTGAAAGTAGAAGAATGCTTTTATGTCATTAGCTGGGTTTTGCTCCAGTCATCTGCCTCATTCAAGCATAGGATAATATGAAACCTCACGGGTCTGCTAAAGGCTTGACTTAAGTATATTGCAGACTTCCTTTGCAATTTAATAAGAACAGCACGATGTTCTTAAGAAACTTCATTTGCTCCTGCTTGTGTTCAAGACTAGCAAAAGAAAAGTAAGAGCAGCTCGTGAGCAAGGACCTCAGGTTAGACCCAGAGGCCTGAGCCGTAGCCCTTTCTGCAGCACAGACGTGTTTTTATTCCTGTGTGGCTCTTCCCTCCCGTACAAGGAATATCAGGAATTAGTGTTAGACCAGATGCTTTCACAGGCAGAGCACAGCTATACTCTTTTTTCTGTAGTTTCTGCAGTATTGAGCATCATGACTTCTCCATACTGCCTAGACAGGGCGTCTGTAAGGTACCATAACTGAATGAACAACAGCACACCTTCCTGATAAACTGGCACCTCAGCAACGGTGTTTTCTGGTCCTCCTCTGGCAGCAAGCTGCTTCGGTGCCTCGCTCCAGAGAATGGAGCATCGGGGAACTGAGGCTTATTCCCAGTTCTGCCACTGATCCGTGCCAAGTTTTCCCAGTCACTTGTTATGGTGCCCATTACCTATGCAAGTGCTTTTGGAAGGAGTGATCTAGCTCTAGTGTCAAGGTACTAAAAAATAAGTGTGGTAAAATTCTTTGCCTGAGATTTCCAATCTACTGGGTAAAGGAAGCTCAAAAATTACTGAAACTCGCTCCCTTCTCTGAAATGGCTCGCTGGACAGATAGAATTGAAAACCATGCAGAACAATGAATGCTTCACCACACTGTAAAAAAGTCATTTACCTAAAGTGGGGACCTTTACACTGGGGTTCATTCCTTCATCTTATTAAAGCTGTAAACCTAAAAATCCGCATAACGATAACTGTAGGATTAAAGCAGACTGTTCAAACCACAGGATGTGTGTTTGGGAATGGGATGTTTTGGGATTTGTACTTTTTTGCATTATTTTCCCCTCCTTGCGTGATGCTCCCTCATGTGCATGCACACGTGTAAATTTGTCTCTTTCTTTCTCCCTCCACCTCTTTCTTTCTCATCTCCAGTGACCACATCTCTCTCAACTCAAGTGTGAACACCACTTCTTAAGAACGATACCGAGGTCAACATCTGTTTCCTCAGTTTCTTCCTGTGTTACCTTTGGCATCCCAACAGTGACCTTGAGCTTCAGTGCCTGCAGACAAATGCCTGCTACTCAGTAAGTGTGTGTTGAGATAAAACTGCATCACCCCTGTAGCAAACTTGGAATTAAGGCTCAAGAGTCGCATACTAAGATCCTGAGATTCTCGCTTTGCACCCAAAAGTCTAGTTGGCCACAGTGATAAAAGGAATGGGCTCAAGGACCAAAAGTACATTTAGAAATGAGTCGATGCATGATGTTCTCTGGGGTCAGTATTTTTCAAGTGCTGCTACTTTCTTTCAGGGAAAAAAAAAAAAAAATTCATTGAGTTAGATGGACCCAAGTTCCTGTGGGTGCACTATGTGCCATACAGTGGAAATTAAAGACCAGAGAATTAACAGGGTTTGTTGTGTTACAAAGCTGAAGGCATTTTTACCCTTATATATGTGTACCCACAGAAAAAATACTGCACTAATGAAAAACAACTTTGTCTTCCCAGTCATAATTATGTTTGCAAAGAATGAACGTATCTCAGTAAGCTTGTTACCAAGCAAACTCAAGCTTGGCTACGAGGTGATTTTTTTTGGTAGAGGAGGAGAGGAGGTGTTTGGGGGGGGTTCTCCCCCTTGGCTTTTGGTGATGTGTACAAGGTGTGCTTTAGCGTGGGCAGAGTTGCCAAACAAGCAAGTTTAATCATGGCTGTCTTGACATGGGTGAATGTGAGGATGGGGAATTGGGGAGGGGATGATTCCCATGAGATGATGTGCAGCATTTTATCCCCTGAAATCTATCAGAAATTGTCTCCCCTCAAGGGGAACCAGCCTGAACAAAAGTCCAAAAAAAAGGCAACATGGGGGGACCTAAATAAAGGCTAATAGATGAGCTGAGCTAATATTAGTTTCCTGATATATAAAGCCAAATGGATTAATGGATCAGCTCATGCATTGCCTAAGGAAACAAAAAGAAAATCTTCAATACTTCTGCGCACATTGAGGACACGAACAATACAGGTCTTTAGAAAGTAAAAACCTAATTTGTGGGAATCAATTACTACTTTTTTCTTACACTTTTTTATTTAAAGGAGGTTCACACAGAGGTAAAATTTGGGTAACGTGCAAGCCAGAAGTCACGCATCTCAGATGCTACAAAGATGGTCGATCTTGGTTTGCATCAGTCTTGCCTTGGCTCTTTCTAGCGTTCCACCTTCAGCTAATGGAAATCAAGCCCATTATGGTAAATGTAGGAAGCAAGTACATTAATAGTGGGCACTGACTTTAATTCAAATGGTAAACAATCCAGAACTGTTCCCAGTACATACTAGGTTATGTATCATCTTACCTGCTGCTTCAGAGGGCTGCTTCTTTCACAGGTTTTTAAAGTACAGAAGATTGTCTGCCACAGAGTTTTCTGCTTTGGTAAACAAAGCTATTTGCAAATGCTGCTTTGCTCCCCATCAGTCCTATATACTTTTCACTTTTTGGCTTTGGTTGCAAGGGCTTTCACTCCAGAACTGCCACCATTGCAATGCCTTGCTTTAAGAAAAGGGGGTCGGATGAGGCAAGTTTAGCGAAAGGGAAATGTGAAGAATAATCTAATGCGAAGGTAGAAAGAAAATTGAGCTTATTTATACAGTAACACGTGCGTTAGAGTAATGCTTCCCTTCCTCAGCTATACGCTCCCCCATTTTCTCTCTCACACACGTATATACACACACACTTTAACTGTGCTTTTGTGTTTTGTCAGAATTAATGAGAAAAGTTCCCTTGCCCTAGGGGTAATTAGTGTCCTTGGAGTTAAATAAGCTAATACTTAGACACCTCTGGCACAGGCAATTATGTTTGTGTATTGAATAATTGATTCAAAGAGGGGGGGAAGGGGCTGCTAATCAGATCTGAGCATAATGAATTGATTTAATTAACAGGGGAATCTGAGGGTCCCTGGGAAATGTGTGCATTTATTCAGCAGCAGGAGAGAGTGCAAAGCACATAAATTGAGAGAGAGGGAGCGAGCGAGAGAGGCAGGCGGCAAGTGCTTTTGCTTTCAGTGATAGGTTCACATCTTTCCTCCCTCCCACCCCCCCCTTCCTTTGAATATAATTTTAGATTTAGAGTGAAATCAAGAGAAAAGCACTTTA